>OZ037996.1:33241181-33261181 GCA_964035705.1 Porites rus
GTTATATGATCGGTCAGTGGTGCGTATTTTCATTCAGTTGTGACAAAATTCGATCAGTTGTTATATGATCGATCAGTTGTGCGTATTTTCATTCAGTTGTGACTAAAATCGATCAGTTGTTATATGATCGATCAGTAGTGCGTATTTTCATTCAGCTGTTACTAAAATCGATCAGTTGTTATATGATTGATCAGTTATGATCTGGGATGCTGCTTTTCTTGAGTGCGGCGGCCAGTAATGCGGGGCGACAAATTGGAATGAAGATAATATATATTATTTTGCATTCGCTTAATTCTATTTGTAAGACTCCCGGGTAAGACTTCGCTTGTTGATATGAAGTTGCCGGTTTCAGTTGTGCTCGAATGATGGTCTTCCATTGGAAGGAATCTGGCGACTGTTGCGGTCTATAACAGTGTTTTAATTGATACTCGCCGACACTTCCCTAGATTATCATTTTCTGTTTTTTTACAATGTTACACGTATCCGGATCTTTCTTCATGGTTGAGCTCGAATATTTGGAGGCGGCTTCTCGGTATATCAACCACTGAAATTAAACGGCTCGTAAACTACTGGAACTCTGGACCTACAAAGTTGAGGGACTGTTGGAACTCTGGACCTACGAAGTTGAGGGACTGCTGGAATTTTTGGAACTATAGGGTTTCTAGGATTGCTAGGGCTTTGGGCTGTTGGGTTCTTGGGTCGTTGGGTCCTCCGGGACTTTAGGTCCTTGGGGTTTTGGGTCGTTAGGTCTCTGGGCCCGAGTGGGTCTTTGGGTTTCTGGGTCTCTGGGCCCTTGGGTTCCTGGGTCCTTGGGTCTCTAGGTCTCTGGGTCTCTGGGTCTCTGGGTCTCTGGGTCTCTGGGTCTCTGGGTCTCTGGGCCTCTGCGTCTCTGGGTCTCTGGGTCTCTGGGTCTGTAGGTCCAGAGTTCCAGTAGTTTACGAGCCGTTTAATTTCAGTGGTTGATATATTGAGAAACCGCCTATTTGGAGGCGAAGGTCATACTTTGTCTCACTCTGGTAACTGACCAGATTGTCACGTCTATGACCACGAGTATATGCAGAGCCGAGAAGTAATTTTCTTGTTTTTCGGTTCTAAAAAAAGGGTTCGCGATAGAAATAATGCGCTTTTGCTGTCCCACCTATATTTATCGAAAATGCCGCCTGTATCTGTGTCGGTTTTTCTTTTGTTCTTCATTGGCGGTGGAAATAACGGAATGCGATTGATCAGGTTGGCAAAAGGTGGGGGGGGGGGGGGGGGGTTTATCACACATGACGCTGCCTTTTTTAAAACCATCACCCATCACGCAAATGTGGTGAAATTATTGCAGAAAGTTTTCATGGCAATATCTCAACCCACTGAATAATCGACCCCGGCTATAAAGTTGTTTTCATCATCCTTTTTGGTTAGGATCGTGCTTTAACAGTTAATTGAATGAATTTAATTGTACAGAAGGGTTATAAATCCGTTGTTGTTCGAATATTAACACGGTCTAACTGTTACTTTATACTGATCTGAGATCAGAGTGCATCCAGGTTATAGCACTACTTTGACAGGAGTTCAGGCGATCTTGAAAGTCAAAGCCAAGGTCGAGTGATCAAGGTCGGAATAGAGTTTTCCTTGGTTGTCTTTTTTCTTCTTATGCGACCTAAAAAACTTTACTTCCCCTTTGGCTGAAAAATACACCCTGTGATGCAAATCTCATTTTAACCATTTCCTTGCTAATTGGCCGAAAACCAGCAAATATGTGATAGGGCAGAAAATGCAGTTTAATCGATAAAAAAACCTATTAATATATAGGACCATATAGGCAGGGTTTTTGCGCCGTTTTGGTCTGAAAACGGGTATAGACTTTGCTCATTTTGGTTTGAAATCGGTCATGGCTTTTAAGGGAACCACGGGAGTGTACAAATGTATTTAGTGTTTCAATTCCAAATGAGCGAACAATACCCTCGGCTGATTTGCAGCTAACATGGGGGAAATGTCGGCAACACTTTATATTAAAACTTCCTTTGGTAAAACGTAAACAGGTCGGAAATACAATGAAGATGTTACGGACACTAGCCTCAAAATTTGATTTCTCCTTTTGCCACGCCTCTGTCGTTTTCACACCTTCTGCTATAAACTTTGGATCAATGTGTATTATCGTCAGTTTTCTTCTTTTTTTCGATTAGGTCAAGATGAGTTCAAATGATAATATTACTGAGATACTAAGTAGGTTTTCTAGCTCTGCTTCGCAGCTTGCTGATCTAATAGGTCGTTCATCATCTGACAATGGTGTATCTAATGCATTAGAAAATGCAAGGAGCTCTCTAAATTCTCTTCGGTCGGACACGAGGCTGGCCAACGACGTCTCCCGTTCGTTTCGTTCGAATCCTGGTACTTCGAGTGGCTCCTCAACTAGTCGAGCAACCCTACCATCTGTTACCAGGCAGCAGAGGTCCTCTTCTTCTCACCGCTTTGCTCCTTACAGACAAAGCGGTAAAAGAGGAGCAGGACGTGAACCAAAACGGTTCGACATGATGCTCAGGGTCGTCGATCACGTCCCGGAACTGTTTGAAGGAACCAAGAGCATCTCCAACTACCAAGGACAGGCCATACTAGAAACGGCTTTTTTTTTAACCGAGGATCAGACAGAAGATTTAGTAAGGGAAAAGATAATGGGTGTCATCCGTCGGCAGTTTCAAGATTTTGATGGGCAGTTTTCTTATGCAGCGCGGAGAAATAGAAACTTTCTCACTTTAGCGGCCGACCAAAATCTTGATGCACGGGGAGTACGGACCTTAAAAGGGAATGGTTCCGTTTACGTCGTGCTGGATTCTCCTGCAACACCGACTGACGAGGTAAGCCACAAACCGTAAATGAAAAAACAGATAAGTGCTTGTTGTAAACTAATTTCCACGACGCTTATTACTTAACTGGAGGAGAGTAGTGTAACGATTTTTTAACCGCAATTATTTTAAAGCCAGAATAGAGGGCTTAAGGTTTATAGCCATATGGAGGGTATATCTGAGTGATATCAATTTTGCGTCAACCTTTGTCACCTTAACCTGCATAGTCCGGAAAAACTTAATTATTACGGTCGAAAAGATAAGAGGTAATACTTGAAATAGTGGATCTTTGGGGTTTTGCAGATTAAGTCCTTGGTCCTATTAAAAATACTACTCTTTTCTTAACTTAATAAATCTGTGCTTTGACTAGGAGGAACCTGAGGAGGAACACGTCGCAACTCCGCAGATGCACTTAAGTCCTGTGGAAAGGGAAGAAAGAGGGAGACAGGTAATATTTAATGTGCCTTTTCTCATTCCTTTATTCGTCACGTGACTTAGAACCTCTCACAGTGTTTCCTGATGAAACAAGAGGAAGACATATGTGTGGTAAGGGGGGGGGGGGGCAGTATCCCATATTTCGGCTGTACATGCATGTATATGTGCGGCCAAAAGGATATGGATTTAGAGAAAGACAGTCCTCGAATAGGGAATATGAGAGGTTTTACTTCATTTGCAGGCTTTTATTTAATAGTAATTTCCCCGCTCATCTTTTAAGAGCGGACGTGTGTATGTATGTATGCATGTATGTATGTATGTATGCATTATTATCATTATTAATATTATTATTATTATTTTCATTAACATCATCATCATCATCATCAAGTGCAGGTACACGGAAAGTTGTATCGTTTTTCTGGGAAAAGGAACTTTTGATCATTCATAGATATCATCTTATTGTTGAAATGTAGATTGCTTTCAAATTTAATGTTTCACTTTATTATTCCTTATTTTATAACCCAAAATTTGTACAACTAATTTTGATAATTAATTACTTTTTTTTTCGTTTTATTTGATACAGCCAATGTGTGTAGGGTGAAAGGGGGAGCTATACAATAAATTGTGTATTTGAGTATATATTATTTGTTATCTTTCTTAGTTTCTTTTTTTGTTTTGTTTTGTTTTTTTTTTGTTTTTTCAGTTTCGGCGTACTCTCTTAAACGAAGATAATTCTGACGTGGCCGATTCCAGGGGTGCTATTTCCAATTTCCGGGCTGAAGAGGTCACGAGTAAAGTAAGCCGTGACAGATTATTTTTTCCCCTTCTTCAGTCTCCGTTATCCAGCATTCACTGTCCACAAAAAGAAAAGTGACCATTTATGAACTTTCCCCTTTCCATTTATTCTGAAATGCGATGTGACATCACTCCTCTTGTCTGGATAGAATGCTGGCACACGTACGCTAATTTTGAACAATCGCGAACAATGCGGTACCTCTCTTACTTTCAATTTTTTTTTGGGATACAGGTTTTCCGTGGTCATCGCGAGACCGGAGAGCTGCAACTGAAAAAGTCTAGTTTAGAGGAAACAGGTGACGTACATTTCATAAAATATTCCATTTATTATTGCATGCCAGCCGCCCATGATGGATTTCTGCGCATGGGTATTGGCCCAGTGTGATAGATAGAACAGGCCATTCGACAACCCAAATACACTTCAAAAAACGTTCATATGTTGGAGAAGCCAGTTTGGTTAATTTGAACTTGCCCTGCACGAAACTGTGCTCGAAGCTGTCAGCTATCCCTGATAAGGCAGGTCCCGAGTTCGAGGATAGACAAGATTTTTTATACTACTCTAGCCGCAGTTTCATTAAGACCGAATTTTCAGAAGGCCGTTTATAAAACTAATTGCAATGTCTTAGGTTAAAAAGTTGAAAGAAACGTCCTTCCAAAACCATGGGTAAACGTTTAGGAAAACTCCGCTCATCTTACACGAACAATACGGTTATCCCGGAATGTATATATGCTACATGTTGCTCTTTTCATTTTAGCCTTTCTCGAGCTATAAAAATTCATGAATAAAGGCAAATCTCACCGAACAAAAGTCACTACGTGCTGCCCCAATAGAACTTTGATTTCCTTCTTCATACAACTGAAAGAGTTGGCCCTTTAAAGAAAGGAAAACGTTACCTATTTTATTTATAGGATTAATGAACCCAGGAGGGCGAAGAGGTGGCTTAGTGTCAGTTTTGTGTGTATTGCAATGGATCCACCCAATCATGAGCCTTGTGGAGAAAGGGGGCAGCGAATTTATTAAAAAACTTCAACAGGTAAAATCAGTTTTTCCGATGTTTTAATAAAGGTAGAACGTATTGTAAAGTTGGATTTATAAGTTTAAGCTACTGATGTCCAAAGAAATTTGTCACTACAGAGTTTTGTCTGTAAATATCTTTCAGAAAAGTAAATCTGGAGTTACTGGGTACGAACGACGGTAATAAAATTGTACTCTTTTTGTCTTTTTGATATATACCAGTGCTTTGCAGTTAGAGGTAGTGCGGATGTAAGAGTAAGGGGAGTGCTAGATTCCATTCTTTTGGGGATGGAAATAACAACAGGGAAGGATGATACAATGGAAGCAAACGCAATATTGGACAGTTTGTTGCATTGCATAGCAGAAAATGAAGGGGTAAGTAAATGCAGACTTATAGTTGAAATTAAAAACTGGTAAACGTGCGGCAAGCAACCATGAGGTTGCTGAACGCCTTACGATATTAAATCAACTGAGGGCGCTTTCCATTTGTCAGAACTGACCGGCCAGACCATTCCCGTAGTAGTGAGAATTTTACTTTTAAGCAAAACTATCCAACCAGATCCTAAATACTATGCACGAAGGAGATGGTTTTTCAGCAAAAACTGTTGGGAAAAGCCTATTTCATTGTCAAAATGCTGCTCCAACCATGGTCTGGCCGGCCAGTTCTGACTTTTGGAAAGCGCCCTGAGTAAATCCCGTTTAATTCGTTTGGTTTATCCTATAGGCAGCTGGAATCCTTGCCAAGTTACTAGCGGGCAAAAGGTCTACTCGCACAACGTTCAACAGTTCACAGTCAGAGGAAATCACCCTAGCGGAAGACATTGAGGATTCTTGCCGTATCCTTTCAAGCATGAAATTTTCTCTTACTGTAACAGCCTCATTCTCCAAAGATCAACTCTACTGTATTGAGATTTATTTCCTTGACTTTTTGTTAGCGACTATGACGCTCACTATAAAGATTCGGTCATCTTCTGCCAGCTCCGCAAGCATGAATTATCGTTTGCGTGATGTTCTGAATGAACATTTAAGTAACAGTCCCCTACCGTTTTCGGATTGGAAGCAGACGTGGAAAGATACATATTCCAATCAGCACACAGGAGGTCAGACAGCAACCTACATATTTCACTGCTTGCTTGCTGTTAGCGTATATCACCCCAGTCGGAATTCCTCCAGAGCCCTATTTATTCTCGGTAAGAAAACGTACTGTAAACAAAAAAGATCAGTGTCATTACAAGGATCTAGATTTCCTTGATCCTCTAAGTGATAGAAAATGGAAATAAATGTCGACAAACAGCACCTGGTAGTATCTCTGTGCAACCTTTCAATCCTTTGGTTGTGCACAGAAGATCCTGCAAGGTGTGAACCTCTGTTTGAACCGCGAGTAGCATTCATGTACCTGGCAACGTCCACATTTTCTGCACCTCTATCCGAGCGCACTCGAGAAGGCAAACCATACTTAGAAGTAGCTTCAATGAAGTTATTTAGAACTGTTGAAGCCTTGTTGTTGGTTGCACATTTGAGGTAGGTAATCATTCGTGAAAACCCGTCAATACAACCGTGAACGACAAATCCCCACCGGATCAGCTTGTGGAGACCATCAATGTGCCACAAGGCGTTCGGTCCAGGGACGCTGTACTTCCTTCGTGTAGTGGCAATCGTCCAACGTAGAAGGACGGCAATAGGATCCTGAACGCGAATGATCTCCCTCACACGATGTCTTGGCACATGAATCCCATTGCTCCTGAGGCAACCAATCACCATTCGCTCACCACAGTCAGGAAATGTTTCTTTTATTCTCTCTATTTCTTTAATTAATGAATCGTCGGAAATTTGCGTGAACCTTCCGTCGATGCTAAAGTCATAACCGGCCTCTTTAAGGCGCCTCCAGAGAGTTGTTCTTGATATACAGAGTGTGTAGGCAATTCGAGTCCATGAGAAACGCCAGGAACGGAGGAATTCTACCTGGACAAGGTTCAACACAACCCGCGGTCTGCCAGCAAAACCAGATCGGTGAACTAGAACCTCTGGAATACGAGAGGAAGCGTAAACTGACGGATTAATCTTGTATAACTTGTTCTCAGCACAATCTATAACTCCCTGAAGAGTTCCTGAAAACACCTTGATCTTTGAAACAGTTTCTGAGTCTAGTTCTATTTCAGAAAGAGAAGTGAGCGCGTGAACTATTCTTTCACATCCATTGCGGGCAGCATGAAGGCGTTCGAGTAAACCTTCAATCTTAGAATAATCTTCACCTGACATTTGATTTTCACACTCATTAAGAAGATTTTCAATAAAGTTAAGAAACGACGACCAATTACTTTCTGATGCCATGTCACTGCGAGAAGTTATGGTCCACGTGTTCTGTGTGCTATGAGATTTAAACCGCTTTCAATTGCGGCGAGAATAGATATTTAATATTTCTAGGGAATGCAAGGCCAAAAATCCGGAAATTCCCACTCGCATCTGATGTCATACGTATTTCCTCTTTTAGAGTCTGAAAACAAGTACACTTTTAAATTACACTCATAAATGTTGAGGTGTATAACCAATAATCCATTGGCAACCTGACGACATGTTATATTATCACAATTAGAATTTGCATTGCGGCCCACGATAGGTCACAGTAGCTAAACCTAATTGGGCCGCAAAATATTAAAAATGTGAGATACATTGAAAAATGTTTTGGTCGATCATATAACAACTGAACGATTTTAAGCACTGAATAAAAGTACGCACACCTGTTCGATTCGAGGCATAACTAAATAAACATATGCACAACTGATCGATCATATACCTTATCATAGGAAATTAACGCTTCATGAAATTAAAATTCGCGTTAATTTTTGTTAACGTTAATTACCACGCCATTAATTACGTACAGCGTTAACTTCCGCGACCTTAACTTCTATCATTTTAGCCCAAATTCTCGACCTACTCCGGACTGGTTCTTGACGGCTAGAAAACGGAATAGCTTTAGTTTGGTGCGCTTTTAAAATTTCACATCAATCTTTCGCAAATTGATTACTGTAAAAACATTTGATCTTCATGGTCGCTGTGAGAAGAATAAGTCGCAACATCTGCTTGCTGGAGTTCGGTCAACTTGAAAGAAATTGGTTCCTGTTGTTTAATCAACTTTCCTTTCTTTTTGTACGTCGCGTTAATTTTATTCACAACTGAATGAAAATACGCACTACTGATCGATCATATAACAACTGATCGATTTTTATAGTCACAACTGAATGAAAATACGCACAACTGATCGATCATATAACAACTGCTCGTTTTGTAACAACTGAATGAAAATACGCACTACTGATCGATCATATAACAACTGATCGATTTTTATAGTCACAACTGAATGAAAATACGCACAACTGATCGATCATATAACAACTGCTCGTTTTGTAACAACTGAATGAAAATACGCACTACTGATCGATCATATAACAACTGATCGATTTTTATAGTCACAACTGAATGAAATACGCACAACTGATCGATCATGTAACAACTGATCGATTTTTATAGTCACAACTGAATGAAATACGCACAACTGATCGATTTTAATCACAACTAAATGAAAATACGCACTACTGATCGATCATATAACAACTGATCGATTTTAGTCACAACTGAATGAAAATACGCACTACAAATCGATCATATAACAACTGATCGATTTTAATCACAACTGAATGAAAATACGCACTACTGATCGATCATATAACAACCGATCGATTTTAGTCACAACTGAATGAAAATACGCACTACTGATGGATCATATAACAACTGATTTATTTTAGTCATAACTGAATGAAAATACGCACAACTGATCGATCATATAACAACTGATGGATTTTAGTCACAACTGAATGAAAATACGCACTACTGATCGATCATATAACAAATCATCGATTTTAGTCACAACTGGACGAAAATACGCACAACTGATCGCTCATATAAGAACTGATTTATTTTAGTCACAACTGAATGAAAATACGCACAACTGATCGATCATATAACAACTCATCGATTTTAGTCACTACTGGATGAAAATACGCACTACTGATCGATCATATAACAACTGATCGATTTTAGTCACAACTGAATGAAAATACGCACAACTGATCGATGTTAGTCACAACTGGATGAAAATACGCACAACTGATCGATCATATAACAACTGATGGATTTTAGTCACAACTGAATGAAAATACGCACTACTGATCGATCATATAACAAATCATCGATTTTAGTCACAACTGGATGAAAATACGCACAACTGATCGATCATATAACAACTCATCGATTTTAGTCACTACTGGATGAAAATACGCACAACTGATCGATCATATAACAACTGATCGATTTTAGTCACAACTGAATGAAAATACGCACAACTGATCGAGCATATAACAACTGATCGATGTTAGTCACAACTGGATGAAAATACGCACAACTGATCGATCATATCACAACTGATCGATTTTAGTCACAACTGGATGAAAATACGCACAACTGATCGAGCATATCACAACTGATCGATTTTAGTCACAACTGAATGAAAATACGCACCACTGATCGATTATATAACAACTGATCTATTTTAGTCACAACTAGATGAAAATACGCACTACTGATCGATCATATAACAACTGATCGATTTTAGTCACAACTGAATGAAAATACGCACTACTGATCGGTCATATAACAACTGATCGGTGTTAGTCACAACTGAATGAAAATACGCACAACTAATGGATCATTCGACTGATCCATTTTAAGCACAACTGGATAAAATACGTAAAACTGGTATATTGTACAAGCCGGGTTTACGCTGATCAATGTATCAATAGTATAGTATCCGACAACTGATTGATAATGAACTGATCGCTTATCAGCAAAACTGATCGAAAATTTTAGACAGCTTATCATTGATTACGGATATACGATCGATTTTACACGACAGATTACCGATTGATGATATGCTGGCTGATCGATTTTACGTGTAAATATAATAATATTTCAGTTGATCGATAACTGGTTGGTAAATACGATCCGCACAACTGATTGATTGGAGTTCATAGTAAACTACTAAGAAAGTGTTCCTAATAATGACGACGAAAAAGCAATGATGGAAAGATCCAGGAGTCCTTCTTTCTGATTTTAAGCGCTTAAAGCCATGATTCAGAACAGAAAAAGATTAAAAATTTATAACCAATGAAAAAATTAATTTTGAAACAAACGGCGCGCCATACTCGTGCTCCCGGCAAATTTTTGTAGTTGCTGGCAAGCTCGCTTTCTTATCAATATTGCTCGAAATTTTGTAAATCCTCACAATGTAATTCCGTATGGTGCTTAATTCCTATACATATGGCTATCAAGTTCAGTGGAAATGCACGCGATAAATGACAACGATAAATAATAAATTAGCTAGTCTAGCTATATGTATGCATGGTTATATATTGTCGTTATATATAGTTGTTCTTCTTGTGACCTTAGCTTTCTGATCCATACGAACACGTGCGTGATGAAGTGAAGCGAAAATGGGACGTCATTTGGCATCAAACGCGACTGTAATTGGTTGGATCTCGATAAGGTGTCACTCAAACTAGCTTCAAAGAACTTGGTGGGCTCTAAATTAAAACCCCGTTTTAAAATATATTCTGTTTTATTTTAAAGAAAAGGATTTCCATATGGATTGCTGCAAGCGGAAAATATAAGAAGTCTAAGAAGTGCTTACTGCTCGCGAGTTGTACTCTCTAAACTGCTCGCTGCTCGCAAAGCAAATTTTTTTATCTCTGCTTGTGCTCGCAAAAAAATCGCAGTGCTCGGCATGCTCGCGAATGCTCGCAAAGACCATTAAGAGAATACGCGGGAGTAAACATTTTAATCTTTTAGTCTATGTTGCTTTTCCGGCTTATACAGTAAGGGACTTGTGAGATACAGTTTTCTCCTCATGATTACAACCTATTACAAAACTTTTATTTTTAGCTGCTATTCTCAGTAGTCGAAATTAAACCTATTACTATTGCTATATTCGCTTCTTTAAACAAGATATAGATCTTTATCTTGTCGATGTTGAACATCTGAATATAGTTCGGCTTAATATGTCTCCGGGCTCTGCCACGAGACATGAACAAACTTAAAGATTTATTTCCAACAATAATAAAAAAGAACTGTCATAGCAAAAGTGTTTGTGTTTTGTTACTACTGAATTTTACCGCCTTAATTTCTTCAGGAAAATCAGAATCAGGATTTACTTAGAGGTAAAAACGGATTCTTTTCCATTTACATAAATCCAAAAACGGTCGGGATTAGTAGTGCTTTGAATCTGGGCGTTAAAATTCAGTGGAATAAATCTTTAGTGTTGGATTGACAGTTGGGTAAGGAGGGGGCCGGTATTGGAAAACGTTTTCCAGCAAATATTTGCACAGGCACGAAACCCAGTCAGTCCTATTAGAATTGCTATGGTAAAAGTCATTATTCGTTAGCCTTATCTCTGAGAGACAGCGCTCGCAAACGCAAACAGCCACAATTGCAAGTGAACCTCAAGCATGATAACCCAAGTTTGATTGCCAACCTCACAGCATGAGTGCACGTGTACAAAAGCGAATCCACCCAAAATAGAAACATCTAATTTATAACCTTTTATGGGAATAATCTGCAGGCACAGATGTGAAATTAACTACTGAGCCTCTTAAGCGGGAACCAAAATATCCTGAATGAAGGAGTTATTTAGTCAGGCACGCATCCGGAGGAGACATTTGTCTCTGGCGCTTCGCGCTCGGCTTAATAATTCCGATTGTGTACAATGTAATAGGATAGCACAAAAACAGTAAAATGTAATAGAAAACAAGGCGTCTAAAAGCGTATTTCCATTTTGGTATTCTTTGCTGTTCTCTACAAAACGACAAAAGCAAAGATTTTTTCAAAAACTTGAAGAGATTAGACAACGGTTATTTTCTTAGTATTATTCTCTCTCTTTTTCCGTAAACTTGAAAAACTTCCCTTGTGTCCTTGTGCAAATAAAACTTCCAAGACAATTTACTGTCTTAAGGCATATCTAGCAGAGCGTCAACAATTTCTATGATTAATAAACTTTGAACTGAGAGAGAATTGTTGCATCAATTCACGCTTTTCTGTCCGCTTTTGTTGGCAGTTTTGCTCAAGTATTTATTCAAAGTCTTTATGCTCTACATAAACGAGCCCTAGAGGATTCAATTTAGAGCGAGATACTTGAAGTAAGTTTGAAACAAGTCGGACGCTTCCCTAAGACGGACACTTAGTGCCGGTCCGAAAGGTGTCCATCGTTTTTGTTTGTCTAGATCTGCAAGTAATTGGAGTTTCAGTTTGACTTACACAGTCGACTGTCTCTCAACGGACACCTTTACAAGACGGAAACCACTGTAAAACGGACACCTAGAGTTGGTCCCTGCCTTTCTTTACTCTCTTTATTTGACTCTCTATAAGACGGACATCTCTGTAAAACAGACACCTAGAGTTGGTCCCTACCTTTCTTTACTCCCTTCATTTGACTCTCTATAAGACGGACATCTCTGTAAAACAGACACCTAGAGTTGGTCCCTACCTTTCTTTACTCCCTTCATTTGGCTCTCTATAAGACGGACATCTCTGTAAAACAGACACCTAGAGTTGGTCCCTACCTTTCTTTACTCCCTTTATTTGACTCTCAATAAGATCGACATCTCTGTAAAACAGACACCTAGAGTTGGTCCCTACCTTTCTTTACTCCCTTCATTTGGCTCTCTATAAGACGGACATCTCTGTAAAACAGACACCTAGAGTTGGTCCCTGCCTTTCTTTACCCCCTTTATTTGACTGCTCTCCATAAGACGGACACCTCTGTAAAACAGACACCTAGAGTTGGTCCCTACCTTTCTTTACTCCCTTCATTTGACTCTCTATAAGACGGACATCTCTGTAAAACAGACACCTAGAGTTGGTCCCTGCCTTTCTTTACTCCCTCTATTTGACTCTCAATAAGATGGATATCTCTCTAAGGTGGACACTTAGTGCAGGTCCGAAAGGTGTCCATCTTAGAGAGAGTTAACTGTATCAATGTTAATTTTTGTTCGTCTCCACATAATCGGAGTTTCAGTTTGACTTAAGTGAGTGTGCAGGGTACCCTGGGGACGTTTAAACGATTGGTGGCCACCCTTGCCCCACCCTTATGCCTACTCATACCCTATCTTAGAAGCGCATCACCAAGTGAAAGTCTAACCAAGTACAGTGAAAAAGTGGTTTTAATTTTAACCCAGTCTTGTTTTACTGAGTATTTCAGTTGAGTAGGCGGACTGTGCTGTGTCTTCTGGTTTCTGATCCCCAGGGCCCTTTCTCTTTCTACAACGAAAGACAGGATGAAAAAGGACCCTGGGAAGGAGTTGAACAAAAGTACAAGACACAACAAATACGATACTTAAACGTTTATTTAGCATTCCCATTCATACATAAACCTTACATTTACTACCGAATTACAAACGCTCTGGGTTTCCTTTGGGCTGACTATTTATTCTCACTTAAGGTGTGATTGCTAATTTGTAAATAAGAAACCCATTTTTGCTAACTTCGTTAATTGTCTGAGTGCGTTCTTTCCGGATTAAACTGCGATCGTGTCTCCAGGGCTTCTATGACTCAAATGCTTAAAAAATAATGCAGTCGAGAATATAATAAAACTGGCTTCATTTATGTCTTTGTTTCTTTGTTGCTTGTTTGTTTGTTGGTTTTTTCTTTTTGGCTTCCAGTGTTGTCCTGTCTCCATCCCAATGACCTCTTGTAAATTTAAAAGAAATCGCGCTCTTACGTCAGGGACTGTCTGCAGGGTAAAACTTTTTCGTAACATTCGCGATATTCGTTACTGGGCCAAGGTGCTTCTAGTGATATTTCTCATGCTTTTTGTAGCTAGTGGTTACCTGATAATCAAACTATACGTCCGCTTTAATGCATTTTACGTTTAAAACCGTAATTCGCCCGCTGAAACCTTTTTTTGATCAAAAGTCTGGAAGCAGCAACTAACAATTTATTTACTTCTGAGCTATTCTTCTGGTGCAAAAAAGCAATTTTGAGCAGTTCTATCCTAGAATACTTTTTCAGTGACGTTTAAACTTCGTTCAGAATGAACAGAGCTTGCGGATTTGGATAATCTAGTTCGGCCATGTCCACCAATGTCATCTTGCCAGTGCTGTCAGAACTCAAGTACTTTTGGTTGTATAACCTGTTCCTGAAAATAGTATAACTCCAATAGTAGAGAGGTTCAAATTGTGCTTTGTCAGGATATGTTGGGCCAGATGGAGTTTGCTATAATATAGACAAATATTAAAATATTGTAAAATGACATATGTATACACATAGCTTCGCTTTCCATCATAGGATTACGAAAATGTCCCGGAAGTTGTACTTCGATTACCCAGTTGTTTTTATGTGTGGGGGAGGCTAGAGGTGCAGTTGTTCTTGTGGTGGTCATTATTTGCTTTGGGACTACACAGCAAATAAAACTGATGACGTCAATGGTGCAGCAAAATTAAGTTTGAGTTGTCTTGATAGTGAATACAAAATGGCGGAACTTTTCACTCGTTTCATGAGGAAGAAATAGGCGTACTATTGACTCAAAACAGCAAGAGCAGCAAGAAGATAATTCGATGGATGACGACTGCTATTTGGAGAATATTTGCAGAACTGAACAACCCTGTATCTCCTAAACTTGCCGATAAACATGCACTATCGAAGATGAACTTAACATCGATGGAGGTAAGCAAGTTTTAGCTTGTTTTCAAACTAGGAATTATTTTGAATGAATAATAAAATTCGTCTTTCGTATCATCTGAAGAATCATGGACATCTCGGAGGGTGTTATCCGCCAAGGCCCCAACAACCTCGGAGATCTCCATTATTCTTCAGATGATAGTCAGCCTCATTCAATAATTGCTAAATATCCGCCGCCCCTTGACTCTCTGTTTCGCGGGTGTCTTTTTTTCTTGGTTTTGGGGGGTGGGGAAGCTGGGAGGGGGGAAAGAATGACTTATATACTAACGCTTCAGTCTAAAAATATTAAAATGGACCCACTAACTAAATTCCTTCGCCTTATCATTCAAAGTACACAACTTTATCATGTTACTTAATTACTTTATTAAGAAAGTTATGTACTTTGAATGATAAGGCGAAGGAATTTAGTTAGTGGGTCCATTTTAATATTTTCAGACTGAAGCGTTAGTATATTTAACAATTATTCTTTGAAATCGAGGTAAATATTCCCAAAGCCACTATTCACCGAGATGGAAAAGAATAATTGTTTTAGTATATACACACGAAGTGATCTCAACAAAATCAGAGAGGAAACCATTAAAAAGTACAATTTGATTGACAGATCAAATCACGCGTAATTTTAAAAATAGATCTTTGCAGAATTTTCAAACATGGCAATTCTAAAGTTTATCATTTCGCAAACAACAGCGTAATGGCTTAAATGGAACCGCTAAAAGTTTGAACTGCTTCCTTACCTGAGAAGAAAAGTGGAGCTTTGTTGTTTTCTGTTGACTCGCCAAGTTTATAGCCAAAAGGGCTTGTTGTGTCGTTCTTCGCATGAAGTGCTGACAAAAATGGTCGGCTTGGTTGCTAGAGGTAAGACGTCGTCTTCCTGTATCATTCTTTTTCCTGTTTACTTGAAACGTAGAATTTCTGCAAACATTTCCTTTTAAATTTGTTTGTCATAAATAAACTTCGATTTTTGAGCCAAATTTTCTTGTTACAAAACGCTGAGTTCACGAAACAGCTTCTTCTACGCGAATACACGGGAGTGGTAAACAATCCAGCGAGCACAAAACTCAGCTACAGTAAATTGAAAAACGCCGTATTGAATCCTTCCAAGTCTAGGATTTTGTCCACTTTTAAAAGATAGTTCTCTAAAAAAATGGGAAAAACACCGAGCTCACACATTATCCACTCGCTAGGAGGTGAATATTGTGGAATAGTCCGAGATAGCGAACCAATCAGATTGCTTTTAAAAATCACCAAGATCAGTGAGTGTGTATATACTAAAAGTCCTTCTTTCACCCCTCCCAGCTTCCGTCCCTACCCCCCCTCCCCCCCCCAAAAAAATAAAGACACCCGCAAAACAGGGAGTCAAGGGGCGGCGGATATTTAGCAATTAGTATATACACACTCAGTGATCTTGGTGGTTTAAGCAATCTGATTGGTTCGCTATCTCTGACTATTCTACAATATTCACCTCCTAGCGAGTGGACAATGTGACAGCTCGGTTTTTTTCCCATTTTCTTAGAGAAAGATCTTTTACAAGTCGACAAAATCCTTGGGTTGACTTTTTTTCAGGCAAGAAAAGACTTCGAAGGATTGAAAACGGCGTTTTTCCATTTACTGTTGTTGAGTTTTGTGTTCGATGGAATGTTTACAACTCCCGTTTATTCGCCTAGAAGTGGCCGTTTCGTGAACTAAGCGTTTCCTAACAAGACAAATTTGGCCCAAAAACGAAGTTTACTTA
The DNA here is from genome assembly GCA_964035705.1 of Porites rus. NCBI lineage: Eukaryota > Metazoa > Cnidaria > Anthozoa > Scleractinia > Poritidae > Porites > Porites rus. The sequence continues at coordinate 33,257,770 of OZ037996.1, forward strand.
TGACAAACAAATTTGAAAGCAAATGTTTGCAGAAATTTTACGTTTCAAGTAAACACGAGAAAGAATGCTACATGAAGACGACGTCTTACCTCGAGGAACCGAATCGCCATTTTTGTCCGTACTTCATGCGAAGAACGACACAACAAACCTTTTCGGCTATAAACTTGGCAAGTCAACAGAAAACAACAAAGCTCTTCTTTTCTTCTCAGGTAAGGAAACAATTCAAGCTTTTAGCGGTTCCATTTAAGTCATTACGCTGTTGATTCTGAAGATGACTACTGCACAGGTTGTCGAAACGTCAGTCACTGTCGACAAAAACAGTCCTATTCAGGACTACGTTCACCCGGACGATCAAACTCAACCTACTTTTGATTATGTACTTTGAATGATAAAGCAAAGTTTAGTTGGTGGGTCCATCTTAATATTGTTCGCGGGCTGAAGCGTAAGTACATAAGTCCTTCTTCCCCGCTCCTGGCTCGCCCCCAAAAGAATTTTTGCTGAATGGAAAGCGTCCATGACTTATGCCATCAAATCGATGGTATATTGCTCTCATCGTCCAAATATAGTAAGCGCCTGTTGGTTATGAAATTGCAGCCAATCAGAAACGTCGAAATATTTTGAATGGATAATAAACCTTAGTTTTATTCGCGGTACCCGCCCATCTTTGCATGCTCTTAAGAACTGATGGGATGAAAGCAATGTCACGTGGTTTCTCAGGGAAAAAGCTAGTGATAAAATCCGCCGATACAAGAAATGGCTGTTAAGCTTGTTTATTTTAAACAACAGAAAATGAAGAACTTTTAATCTGAAACACGACAATAGCAAGTATGGGTTGAAGTGATCGTCGTTGTTCTTTTTAATGGAATAACGACCGCGGATGCCCTCCCAGCAAGCAATAATGACGTAAAACTTGTCAAAACTCAAACTGCACATTTTGAAAAAATTGTCTTATCGTTTTGAGAGAATAAACAAATTAGACCGCGATCACTCGTATTGACAAATTTTATTCTTTTGTTTGTCCCTAGAATACCACATGCCATTGCTTTTATCCCATCGATCCTATTCCATCTTCGCACGCGCTTTTTAAATATCTTATTCCATCTGCAAAGACAGCGGGTATCATACATAGGATCTAGTCCTTTCGTTTATTGGTCAGTTACTTCCGTCGGACCTGTAATCTGTTTTTTTTTTTTTTTAATTAGTGCTGAATGAACTTCGTTTTGAGCAAAATTATTCATAATTCTCGCTACCCAATAAAAGCGTTTAATTAATCACAAATAACCTTACCACAGCCTCTATGTTTATATTGCCGCTCACTGGGTCGGCCTGGGCCGTTATGACGTACTGTTTGTTACTGTTCAAGTCCTTGAAGAGTAGACTGATATACCGAAAGCCCCGACTGTAGTCACTTGTAGTTACCACAGCTGATTAAAAAGAGATTAATTTGAATTCAGTGGATTTAACAAAAAGAGAGAGAATAGAGTTTTTTAAAATGAGAAGGATCTCTCTAACCAACCCGATTTGCAAACTCCTGACTAGAACGATGTTGATAAAAAGATGACAAGCCTTGTGTAAGGGTAACATAAAATGACATTTCCTTGACTTAGGTTGACGTAATCAGGGCCCAGGCTCTTTCATCTTTGTCTTAAAATTTAGAAAAAGTAATAATTAAGAGCAGCTCCAAGCCAGGATACTTTCTTGAGGAAAACTCGTGCTGCTGGCAAATAATCAAATAAAGGGGTTTAAAAATAGCTCAAAAACATGAAACCCGGTGGCCACCGAAAAAAGCAAATACCTGGGCAAACGTGAATAAAATCTTGCTTTCATCTAGCAAGGAGCCAAAAAGCGTTTACTAAAATCTCTGAAAAAATCTGGTTACCATATACAACTCTATTGTCTCAGTTTTTTCATAATTCTTCCTGTCTATCTTTTGACACTCATCATTTTACCGACACTTCATACACTGCGTCTATTTTATTTAAGCGCGTAAAATTTACGTCCGTGGCACCTACAAATTGCGGACAGTGAAAATCCACCTCAAAGAAATAATTCTGTCAATCTATTTTTAAAATTGAATAGAATGATTTAGAATCGTATGAAACAAAAAATGCAAACAAACAGGAAAGGACTAGAAAAGGAAAGCACAAAGAACACCTACTGTTGCCTGTTGTATCGCTGAAGGCTCCTTTACAATTCACGGAATTATTAGTTGAATCACGCTGCACCAGGCTGTCAATTTCCCTGCTAGCAAGGCTCCACATACGATAATTGATGTTTGCTTTAACTTCGTGAGGTCGAGAGTATGGGTTGCCTGTAGCAGGAAACAGATCCGTTGCCGGGAAACAGATTGCACTCGCATGATGTACAGGAATCCAAGGAAAAACCCAGTGAGTAGATGGCTTCGGGCAAGGATGAGGATGGTCTGAGGTCATCGCTTCTTTATGTGCCTGTGGTTTTCCTTTCTAACAAGGACATTAGTTGGTATGATTATCCCACACATCATAAGCCACAAAGAGAATGGGAACACGAAAGCTGTCAGGGAAATGATTTTTGAGATCGCTTAGGTGGTTAGCCTTTAGATATGACTGGTCGATGGTGTCGAAAGCCCGGTGGGGTACTCCCTTATATAAGCCATATATAGGTATGTGCCGCCCTAAAGGGTAAGGTTTTTGTCCCGTTTTGGTCTGAAAACGGGTATAGACTTCGGCCCATTTTGGTCTGGAATCGGATATGGTTGTTGAGGAAACTACGGGAGTGTATGAGCGTTTTCATCGTTTTAATTCCTAATGAAAATTAGAAAGAAAGACGAAATATGTGAATTGTGAATTCGAAGTGGATTTTAAGAAATCTTCTTTGTCGACGTTCTGATCTACTGACATAGTTTCTTAGAGGCCGAGATTTGAAGAACCGGGCGGCATAACCACACCAAGAAATCCCAGAAGTACCCCCCCCCCCCCCCCGCCCCCCTTTGAATTAGGGAGCTTAAGCAAAGGCGTTTTTGAGCCACGAGCGTCAACGGGAACTGAGACCTTTCCTCGTTTAATATACCTTGACGGTACCAAATTTGTCTTGCGAAGTGTCTTTACTCTCATAAAGACGATCTGCTAAAGGATTTGGACAAAAGCAATCGGCTCAAGAATAGAAAAAGTCTACTTCTGGGCATGATTGACGTGCTTTGATATCCGCCAAAACGATACTCTGCTTAAATCCACGCACCATAAAGCAATAATTCCCTTAAAGCTTCAGAGAAAAAATCCTCGGTAGAGGATGGGGGGATGTAAGTTGACTGGGAACTGATTAGGTTTTTGCAACATTCTTGCTAATTTAACTTAAAAGGCCGGGGGTAGCTATTCAGGTCTCAGTTCCAGTTTGTAAGCCCTATTAAACAGATGCAACATGTTGGAATCATTTT
>OZ037996.1:33266181-33543681 GCA_964035705.1 Porites rus
CGACAGGCTTCCAGTACAACCAATTAGGACTGAGAAGAAGAAGTCAGATACTGATTCTACACAGCGAGAGAAAAAAAGAAACAATATTGTGGACACTCCAAAGAAACTACTATGGTCTTTCACTGTAGTATTTATCGGGAAAAAGGCGATCATTATTACATCCAAACTCGGCACAACGATCTTTTTTCCCATTATAATCTTATTCTAGCAAAACGTTATGAGAAAAATTGCCCCGAAAAGCGTGCGTTAATATTGAGCGAGTATAGTATCGTGTTGATGCCCCCTAGGTAGCCCATAATACTCCTTAGATCCAATCAATTCAATATGACCGCCGTATCGGTAAACGGGTCTATTCTGAAGCTGGTTTGGACCTCAGAGCGAAGCAACCCTGTACAAACAACTTGTGATGGTGAGTACACCTCTCGGACAAGGCAGCACTAGATGAGTATATCCAACGGGTAGGTTACTCTAGTCACCCGAAGAGCCCGAAGTGCTGTCGTGTGCCCAGACGAAATGTGGCCGCGTGTTCCCCGGGATTTTCCATTTAGGGAGCGCAGCGCTTATGAGTTGCCAAACCAATGATGTCCTTGACGCCTGCCATACTTTTTTCGATAATGGCGCTCGGTTCCTTCAGTACTCAACCCGGGCCTTTGCGCTAATCGACTTTGGCCTGCTCCCAGCGCTCCCGCCACAATCTAGATTTTCCTCGCACTTTCGGGTCCTATCTTGTTCCTCCCCAAGAAGAGATGAGTGGTTTGACTAACAGGGGTGATGCGCGTTTCTTGTGGAGGGAAGAGCGTGGGCTCATTTCCCGAACAGCGGCTGGTAATCAAGTGCAGCCACCGTCCAGCCTCATCCCAACAATTGTTTATCATGGGCTGAGCATGTTGTTGTGGTTGACAGAGAGCCGAGAAGGGCTTGAATAGGTTGGCTCGTCATTACGCGTCCTGGCCGTGATTCACATCTTAAAGTTGCTTTTAAAATTCACTTTTTCTGAGCTAGACACGACACAACAAGAAAGGGTAGTAAGATACTTAAAACTTTTATTTAGTGTCCTGATGCACACACATTTACTGCCAATATTTCGGCAGAGATACCATGAAATTCAACTCTAACTACATTACAAACGACTAAGTGTCCTGTGAACATAATTTGTATTGGTATAATCAAATTATAAGCCCACGCCGACGTATTTTACTTCAACAAAACCTTGATTGCTGAAACTAATTTGAAAATTCAAATGTCTTAAAGCGGCGACTAAAATAAAATTTGCAACAAACAGGGTGAACAAAAGCTCTTTCGTGAGGTTCTCAACTCCATTAACTGGACTACTTTGTGAGTGAATCTGGAACTTTGTTCAGAATAAACAGAGCTTGTGGATTTGGATAATGTGGAAAGGCCATATCCACCAGTGTCATGTTGCCAGTGCCATCACAGCCCAAGTACTTTTGGTTGTAGAACTTGTTCCGGAAAATAGTATAACTCCAAAAGTGGTCAGGTGCAAATTTTGCTTCGTCGGGATACAATGAGCCAGAGGAAGTTTCCTGAAATGTAGACGTAATAATAATAATAATAATAATAATAATAATAATAATAATAATAATAATAACAATAATAATAATAATAATAATGATAATAAAGACTATTAATGTGTCAAAAGCCTAGCTTACAAGGAGTGTAAACTCTGAAACCCTGCCCGCCCCATTACTTATTCTAAGAATTTCACATATATGAAGACGATAAAATGGCATGAGTATTAACACACTGTTTATACTTACTGACAACTTCGCTTTTCATCTTAAGATTAGGAAAATGTACGTTCATTAGCCGGTGGTTAGTATGTGTCTGTGGGAGGCTAGGGGTACAGTTATTTTCGTGGGGGTGGGGAGGGTATCGCACAGCACGTCTACCTAGTGAATCCCACTAAACACAGTTTTTTATTCAGTGGGCTGACGCCACAATACCGTAAATCCTTTATTAAGCCCCTCCCCCTCAAATGACCTTCCCCCTCCCCTCTCCTAATTTTTCTCCACTAAGAAATGATGGACTGTATTAATCAATTATGACTGCAAAACTTCGTGTGGACTACTCCGGGATAGTTTATTTACCAACTGGAAGTTCCGATTGATTCTGATCCTTTAATTTGCTGCTAGAATGACCTCCAAACGTCTTGTACTTGAGCTTTTCCACGTTGTATTCTAGTTCTTTATGGAGAACTGATACCATCGTCGTTTCTAAATCAAACAAGCCCTCCCCCTCTCAAATAAGCCTCCCGTCTCTGTTAACACTCCCTCAAATGGGCTTGAAATAAACCAGCCCCCACCCCCCGCGGTGTTTGATAGGACTTAAAGGATTTACGGTATATAGGTCCTTCCTTTCCCCCGCCCCCTCGCAAAAAAAAAACAAAAAAAAAAACAGAGAGTCAGGGGGCAACGTATTATTCCTTTCGAACATTGATCGGTTTCTCTACCGGACCTCTACCTGTCTAATATTAGTGCTGAATGAACTTCGTTTTGACCCAAAGTCTAATCATATTAATAATTCGCGCCATATGACATTGTGGCACTGTTGTTCGGCCCATAGTTGAAACTGCCTTGGACCATTATATAAGTTGTGTTCCCCACCGTCGGATGATTGTTGGTTCTTTGGATAAATTGAAAACAATACTTGTGCAAGATTTTGTGCCATGGAGAAATTGCATTATAGGAGCGTGACAGTGGCAAAATTAACAGTACCCAACATAGGTGACGTTCATATCTCTTATTTAAATTTATATTTCCTAAGTTCACATCACCTTCATTCTATGTTTCATTCCTTTCAAGGGTTAAGATGAACTCAACAATTTGGCCTGCTTCCAACCTATGGCTTACAGCTCTAAGTCCCGAAATTTTGTTTTGGTTTATTCGCAATTATTTTAATTGCAATTACCAACGATCATATCTTCAATTAAAATTGTATTTCTGCAGTTCACATCATCTTCATTCTTTATTGGCAACGAAAGTCATGTTAAATTAATCACAAATAACTTTACCACAGCCTCTATGTTTATATTGCCGCTTGTGCCAGTTTGTGCCATCATGACGTACTGTTTCATCGTGGTCAAGTCCTTGAAGAGTAGACTGACATAGTTCAGATTGATGTCACTTGTAGTTATCACAGCTAATTAAAGAGAGATTACACTGAGTCAGTTGAGTGGATTAAACGAGACGGTAGGCGAGGGAAATTTTTACCGGGATTTTTAGAATGAGTACTAGGATCAATCTAACCAACTAGTATCTAAAACCTGGATTTGCAAACCCCTAAACAGAACAAAGCTGATAAAAAAGCTATGATTTCAAGCCTCGTGTTAGCCTCCCACGCAGACGTTCTTAGGAGTTCGTCACGCGTTCCTTCGCCACGTTGGGGCGGGGTTTGTTCGCCAATAATTGGTGGCCCCAGGATCTGCGTGAGAGGCTACCCTCGTTTGAGGGTAACATAAAATGAACACTCCGATCCTAGCCTAGCAAAGATACTTTCTTGAGGAAAACTAAAGGAGGCTGGATCAAATCGACGGCAAAAACGTAAAACTGGCCGGAAAAAAGCAATTACCTTGCTTAGCAAAATGAATTGAACCTCCCTTTTATCTAGCAAGGAGATAGAACGCGTTCAGACCATCACGCACGCATGCGTACTGACTTACAGAAAGTTTAAATGCTTAGGTTCGATGCTTTTGTTCGACACACGACATTTTCGGAATGATATTTCAAAATTCACAGCATTGGGGTTGTATAGATCACTTCGATGATCTAAATGATATGTGGCGTGCTTGGAAAGAGATGTTTTTATTAAGGTTGTGGACAAGCATGCTCTTTTGTGTTCTAAACGTAAACGTGTTCGGGCTAAAAGTTCACCTTGGAAAACTTTTCAGCTCAAACAACACACGTATGAACGAGATGCCTTAAAACAAAAAGCTCTGCTGTGCTTTCAAATTCCTCTAGGGACTGGTTAAATTACAACGAATGCCGCAATTCTGTAAATACTGAAATTATAAGGGCCAAAGGATTGGGCGACAATAATGCATTTCAAGTTAATGGAGGGGAACCACGAACAGCCTGGAGAATCGTGAATAAGCTTAATGCAAGAAAACCTACTAATTCGAGTGTAAATAAGATAAAAATGAATGGCCATTCTACCGTTGATGCACAGGAGTTAACCGAAACCCTTAATTGCCACTTGACTAGTATCGAGCTAAAGTTAGCCAGCGTCACACTCAATGGTAATAGTTCTCTCTTAGAATATCTCAGTCTTAATCTTAATGATGAAAATTACTTCGTGCTGAAACAAACGTCGGATGTAGCTATTGTTTATTCATTTTTATCTGAATTAAGTCAATCTAAAGTTACTGGCCTGGATCAGATCTCTGTGAGACTGCTTCGTGAATGTGCTGACCTGATTGCACCCTATCTTTGTTCCATCTTCATCACTGTATTGTCTCTGGTGTTCTTGCTGATGATTGGAGGTGTTCTTTTAAATTGATTCCTTACAAAACTATCGTCCAATCTCAATTATTTCTGTTGTGGCGAATGTAATGGAAAGAATAGTTTACGATCAGGTCTTCACACACTTTTAAACCGTTAATAATTTACTTTCTAGTCACCAGTCAGGGTTCCGTCAGCTTCACTCGACTGTCACTGCTCTACTCGAGGCTACCGACAATTGGGCTTTTAACATCGACAAGGGACATCCTTTTATCAAAACTATATGAATACGACATTCTAGGTTTTTCCAATGATAGGTTTAAGTCCTATCTAAGTGATCGTAATCAAAATGCTTCGTGAATGGTTGTCTGACAACTGTTCTCTGCGGCATTCCTCAGGGAACAAACCTGGGGCCTCTACTGTTTCTTCTTTATATTATGGACCTCCCAAATTGTCTTTCCCATTGTCAGCCTCGTATGTATGCAGATGACACTCATCTAACCTCTGCTTCTAATGATATCAAATGTATTGACCTTTATCTAAATCAAGATCCTATTCTGACCGAAGCGAGGTTTGTGAATTTCTCGCGCACCTCGCGCGTTGATCGCTCAGAAAGGCGGAAACTCGAGTTGCGAATATTTCTGTAGATCTCTTAGGTGCATTTTAGGGTTGCCAGGCAACGCTACTTTAAGGGTGAATTGCAAATACTGTGGTGCACTATCATGTTTTATTTAAAAGTGCGTTCTTCGGCTTTTTAAACCTTCAAAACTTTACTTTTCCCTAACTTCTGTACCTTTGAAGTCGTGTTACACTGAGGCAAACCAACAATGAATTCGTTCTTTGCCGGCCGATGGATGTGACCGATTCATCAAATTAAAGACTGACTTCAACTCCGTACCGAGTCCATCCGCAGTTGAACCCGAGAGTGAATTAGTATAGTTAATAGCATGATTTGTAGTGATATTTGGCATAAATACCACAATTGATATTTCGAAATTGTTTTACGTAATTTCACGAGCCGTTAAGCGAGAAAATACGAAATACGCCTTTAAACCTATCTTTCCGCAAATGTATCTTTGAATTCATGATAAATGCAGCTCCGCCAACTTCAAACAACGTTCACGGCAAAGAGCATTGCTTTAAGGTGGCTCGACTGGATTTTTTTGGTAGATACCTCCCAAGTTTGAGCATTAACTACGTCGGCATGAGTAAAGATATGGGAAAAAGGTTACCACAACTGTATTATATAAAGATGGAAAATTCTTATGATCGGAGTTTTATTGCAATCGGAGTCGCCATGGCAACGTAACGACGCCATTACGTTTTTTATTTATCCTTGTGTTTCTCTGTACCAGGAGATTTTTTAAGAAATCGCTTTAGGGAGTTTGTACCTGCCTTAATTGCCTCAATTATGGCAAAGTTTGAAAAAATTATATGAGAGCGTTTTTGAACCATTTTGAAGCGCAGTTTTAAGAATCATATGAACGGTGAAAAAGTATGCTAGCCACACAATTAGCTAATATTTTAAGAAAATGGTAAGTTCTGGAAACACGGCTTCATCTCATAGTGGTTTGATTCTATTGAAAACTGCGTACAAAAGACGAGCGGAATTGCTCTGGGCGATCGCCAGTAAGAAGAATTCTATATTAACTTGCAATCAGCTGCTTTTGATACAGTTTTTGCAAGTAATTTGGTCCATTACTTCAAATTTCGCATTTTTCAAAAAGCGAAGATAATTTTTTTATATAAATTTGACAATCCTAAGATAAATTGTCGATAAATTTACCCTGCAAGTTTCAAGAACATTGAAAACAGGGAAGGCTTTTAAATAGGACCTCGAGTATCTCAAATATAACCAATTTTTCTCCCAGATTTTTTGTTTACAAGTAAGACCCTGTTTACATGGTGTGGGGGACCCCGGTCTAGTGGGGTAGGTTTCTTTTGTTTTGTGTCCTCCAGAGCGTGAAAACAAAAGAAACCAACCCCACTAGACCGGGGTCCCCCACTCCATGTAAATAGGCCCTAAGTGTCCTCATTATTCACTGGCATTGTTTTCAAGTTTCATATGCACGTGCACAACTAGCAAAGAAATAAATTTGCATCAAAAAGAACTCTCGATTACTTTCCAAAGAAATATCTGGAATAAGCTAATAATTGGCTGATGTCACAGATAACAGTGAGAGCCGAAAAGGTTAATGTCCCGTGTCATCGTGTAGGGTGCAATACTTAATTATCTTACTCGGGTTATAACATCACAGAAACTCTTACCCAGTGTTGCTGTGATGTTATAATGTATCACTATTTCTTTACTCAGTTATTAGCATATTCCGGAGATTTAACCCAGGGTCTTTTTTCATACAAATGCTATATTTTTGCTAAATGTGCACGTGCATATGCAGAAACTTGAAACAATGCCAGTGAATAATGAAGACGCTCACTTGTAAACACAAAATTTGGAGGAAAAATTGGTTATAATTGAGGTCCTATTTAAAAGCCTTCCCTGTTTTCAATGTTCTTAAAACTTGCAGGGTATATTTATTGACAATTGATGTCGAGATTGTCAAATTTATAAAAAAAATTATCCAGCGGTTTTTTTGAAAAATGCGAAATTAGTAGCCGGAATGGACCAAATTACGCGCAAAAACTGTGTAGCAAAAGCCGCGCTGAATGCAAGTAAATAAAATTCTTCTTACTCGCGATCTCCCAGAGCAATTCCCGTCTTTTTTTGTACGCAGTTTTCAATGGAATAAAACTACTATTAGATAAAACATGAAGCCGCGTTTCCAAAACTTATCATTTTCTTATATCATTTAATAGGATATTAGCTAATTGTGTGGATAGCATGCTATTTCACTTATGATTTTTAAAACTTCGTTTCAAAATATTAATTTCGAAAACGCTCTAATATAATTTTTTCAAACTTTGCCATAATTGAGGCAATTATGACAGGTATATACTCCCTTAAGCTTAAAAAAAACTCCTGGTACAGAGGAACACAAAGATAAAAATAAATAAAAAACAAAATGGCGTCATTACATTGCCATGGCGACTCCGCTTGCAATAAAACCCCGATCATAAGAAATTTTCATCTTTATATAAAACGTTGTAGTAACTTTTTGCCATATACTTATTCATGCCAACGTAGTTAATGCTCAAACTTGGGAGGTATCCTCCATAAAAAATCCAGACGAGCGTAACAGTTATTCAGTGACTGCATGGTGCAGTGGTCAAGAATCCAAGTTTCGGAGGGAGGGAGTTCGAATCCCGTGGAAGTTATACTTCTAGACTTTGTACATTTTTGTTTTTCCTTTTAGTTTTTTTGATTATTTTTTTTTCCCTTTCGCTTGTTTCCTTTATTCCCACTGCTGATCCTTTAAAGCTTCGCGAGGATTTTGCATAACGTATATTTCTAGTTAGTATCAGTGATTGGCTCATTGCTAACAAGCTGAATCTGAATCCAAGACAGAGTTTATGTTCTTGATAGGCTCCAGGCAAATATTAAAGAATATCGAGACTGCCCCATCTCATCTCTGTCAATTAATTGTGCTTCTACTAAACAAGTCTCGTGTGCGAAGTCACTTGGAGTGCTAATTGACGAAACTCTGTCTTGGAATGATCGAGAAATTTTGTCAACGAAAATTGCCTCCAGTATTGGGACCCTAAAACGTATTCGACCTTTTGCCTCTCTCAGTACCCTGCAGTTCATCTACAATTCACTGATTCAACCTCATTTTGATTACTGCAGTGCGATTTGGGGTAATTGGTGTAAGACCTTTGATGCCAAATTACCAAAACTATAAAAGCGGGTGGTACGGGTTTTGACTTTTTCCAGCTTTGACACTAGTGCCGACTATCTTTTTAAACTTCTTGGGTGAAAGAAAAACTGGATTTCCAACGAGAGGTTCAAAGAGCTATAAATCACTTAACGGCCTTGATTATCTCTGTTCTAAATTTGTGGACCGTGACAGCGTATCAACCAATTCATTAAGAAACACAGAGGGCCAACTTTGCATTTCGCTTCCTCGAACTGAATTTTAAAAAAAAGGAGCTTCAGCCGTATGCTGGAGTGGTGCTCTGAAATAGTCTTCCAATGGAGTTCCGGCAAGCTCAAACCCTTCAGAGAGTTTTCGGGTTGGCTGTAGACGTTACTTTAACTAAGGCACGGCACTCTCTGTTTTTTTTTTTTAATTTCATTTGTTCGTAAGAATGTGAGTTCTCCTGTATTATATTGATAAATAGATATTGCAACTTGTTTTCTGCTTTTTATCTATGTAATCCTGATGAGTTTTAACCGTGCTGAAATAAGAAAATTATTATTATCATCATCATTATTATTACGGTTTGAAGGTCCACAGCAGTTTGCTGCTTCTACGTCAATAACAGCATAGCACGTACATTCAGAGCATGTTCATGGTGGCAGGCGGGAATTCCACGGAGGAGTTAAAAAGACAGCTTCAAGAGTTGAAAACTGCGTCGGCGAAATTGAGAAAGGAAAGTATTGATTCCACTCTACCCTCGGATCTGCTGCGGTCGTTTAACCAATCGAGAGACAAGGGTGCGAGCGCATGGCTTACCGCAGTGCCTCTTGTCGATCAATGCTTGGTGCTAAATAAACAAGAATTTAGCGACTCTCTACGTTTAAGGTATAAGTATGCCCCTGGTCGACTTACCAAGTAAGTTTGTTTGTGTTGAGAAGTATACCGTCTGCCATGCCCTGTGATGCAAAAAGGGAGGATTCGTGGCGCAAAGACACGATGGTATTCGCAACCTACTTACCTCACTTATTGGTAAGGTTTGCACCAACGTTGAAGTCGAACCACAACTACAACCTTTTGATAATGAGCGACTCAACCTCAGAAGCGCGGTAACAAGCCCCGTGGCAAGACTGGACTTCAAGACAGGGGGGCTTTTCGTCTCGTGGAGTTACAGCATTTTTTGATGTCAGAGTAACGCATGTTAACTCCAAGTGTGATCAGGGAAAAACAACATCCACAATCTTTAAGGAGCAGGAGAAGGAGAAAAAGCCAAAGTACCAGCAGAGGGTACTGGACTTTGTTTTTGGAACCAACGGTGGTATGGGAGCCGACTGCAACTGCTTTCTCAAACGCCTAGCCGAGAAGCTCTCAGAAAAGAATGAGGAACCTTATCACATTACTATTACTTGGATTAAAACATTGCTTTCTTTTGAGATTTTAAGGTCGGTACACACATGCGTAAGAGGTTTCAGGACACCCTTCCACAAAAATTCCACAAAGGTATTTTATTGATGATTGCCGCTTAAACGCTATTAGTATTTTAGGATCTTTTTAATATTTTTATTTCATTTTTAATCGAAATGAAGTGTTTTTAATTGAAATGATTTCTTTTTTTAATTGAAATCAATTTTTTTTTTAATCGAAATGAACAGGAGCTTATGAAATGAAATGACTTGTAAATAGTACTTTGACTGAATACTTTTTTTCTTCTTTAGCGAAATTAATTGTAAATAGGTTTTAATAGTTAGTTTTGTCGTTATTATTATTATTGTTGTTATTATTACTATTATCATCATTATTATTATTATTATTATTATTATTATTATTACATTTCACAATTCCCTCTTTCTTCTAACGTGCACTTATGCACCTTTATCTATACCAATCGCTGTTTCTCGACGGATACAATGTCTCGCATAATCACCGCTTTAAAGGAGCTGTGAAACGTAATTTATTAAAATTCAAAGGGTGGCAACTACAATAAAATTGAGTGAAAAAAATAAACCGCTCAAAACATTAAAAGAAGGTATAAATGACATAGTAACAACAAAAGGAGGCACGATAATGGCAAAATAAGGGTGGAAGTAATCAGTGTTATGCCCTAATAGCAAGCAATAATGACGTAACAATCGGACTGTACAATTTGCATGACTCGCCGTTCCCGTCGTCTCCTTTTGAGAGAATAAAAAAATCATCGACCTTGATTATTCGTACTAGTAAATTTGATCACTTGTTTTCCCCATGAAATAACACATTACATTGCTTTTATCCCATCGGTCAAAAAGCGCGTGCAAAGATGGCGAGTATAGTAAGGTCTATTTTATTAGTCTGCTACACAGCCGTTTTTATTGTCGTCTAAAAACGCCCGACTGTGTAGAGATACTACTATTTTATGTGACATTAAAAAAACACATTGGACAAACACATGACAAAGGACAAGAAAGATCACGAAAAGGATGTCATAAAGAACACTTACTCCTGCCTGTTGTATCACCGAAGGCTCCTTTACAATTCACATTGTTGTTAGTTGGATCACGCTGCACCAAGCCGTCACTCTGCCTGCAAACAGGACTCCACATCCGATAATCGGTGTCCGGTTCAACTGGGTGAGGCTTAATGGGTGAGCTGAACTGTAGAGCAGAAAAGAGATATGTTGGCGGGAAGACTATCGCACCCTCGTTATGTACATGAATCCAAGGAAAAACCCAGTGTACATGTGGTCCTGGATGAGGATGAGGATGAGGGTGGTTCGGTGTCGCCTCTTCCCCACTTGCCTTCGATGTTTCTTTCTGCAACGGAAGTCAGATAGTAATATTCGTCACTTCATAAACTGCATAGGGTCTTTTTGGGCCTTTGGTCGATGGTATCGGAGGCAGCTATTAAAATCCAACGTTTTTGATGAGTACCTAAAACACGGATCCCAGAAATCTTTTACCAATTCACCCAGTGGTTCACGGAGTTGCGGGTTAATATTTTCTGCCCTGTTTCTATAATCCTGTAATTTTCTGTCCGTGATTAATTCTATCCAACATAATGCATAATGTTTAATTACGCATCAAAAGCAAGAAGAGAGTTTAACGGCACCGCAAAGCGAAATTTGCGACGGAATTTTTTATTTTGAGATGAAGCACTATTTTGACTTTTTGAAACAACTTCACCAAGAAAATGGCACTTTTTTTTTTTTTTTTTTAAATGAATGATTCCCTTTATCTTTAAGTTTTGAGTTGTATGCGAGTTTGAGAATAGTGAGTTACATCAAGGAAACCTGTCTGAGATACGGGTCCTTTTTTAAGTAGACAATATGACCTCCTTCACAACATGATAAATGTCTAGCAGGTCTAATTTTGTGCCCAAACTTGATCACATCGGGATAAATGGCATTGAGGTGGGCTAATCAGGCATGAATGTGCCAAGAAAGCGGCATAATAATAGAGAAAACGGGCGATTTTGGAGCAGCAGAGTGACTAAAATCGTCATTTTGGGAGTTAAAAAGACGAATTCTTTAACATTATAGAGCGGATTCTTTAAATTAAAGGATTAATCTATCATTCCAGCTAAATTCTAAGTAAAATAAATGAGAATTGGGTACAGACTTTTAACACTGAAAATCAGGCTTTTTACAGTATTTTCAGTAAGAAAACGACCCTTGTCCAAGTTAAACATCGTATTTCTGCAAAAATAATCACAAATCTTCAGATTATAGAGCGGATTATTTAAGACAAAGGCCTTACCTTCAAGTGGATAGCTTTTTCGCGAAAATGTGACTCGATTAAGTTGCGGACTTTTAAGTTTGAAAGTATAAAGTTAAAAGTTTAAAGTTAGCGCACAGTTGGAGTGAAGTCATTGTCTTTGTCGAAACAAAGGTCGCCATGAAAAAAAAATCCGTTGTCGCTTTGAATAGCTGACAACATTGAGAAGCCAGCTAGTTGCGCGCGAAATTTAAAGACATCAGAGCACTTGCGGCTTGCGTTTGCTACTCCGACAAAGTTGTTTTCAGGATATCTGATTCACGCTTAACTACATAGTTATACAATTTCGGTTATGTTATAATCTTATCTAGGTTCAGATTGGTTATTGCCGGTTTCATCTGCGTTAATATCACCATTTTCCATTCTGTTTTCGACTGAAAATTCACTTAGAGCCTCCAATTCTCTTTATAGAGCGCGGCACAACTCTTACAATAAATATTTCTTGCTATTGTTGTCTATATTGAACGTCCCTCTTTTTTTGACTTCAATCTCTTTATTGCGCGTCCGACGGGTATATTCAGGAGACTAATTTCCGATGCGAAAGGGCCGATTCTAAACTTCGCACTGATCACTCTAGTTGTGCGTTATCTTCGCCCACATATAATTTATTGAAGGTAAATTGACTTCTTTTTTGACTCCACATTTTCTCTATCGCCGTCTATACTGCTTCTCAAATGGACACGGGTTTGGATAAGAGGGGTCCTCTGTCAATTTCTAAAGTAGACACTCAAGTTCGCATAAGGTATTTCAGTCTTGTAACTTTAAACATTTACCATAAAATTGCGGTTATAGGCTGAAGGCCAAGGATATCCTCCTTTCTGGAAAGAAATCAAGCGTTTCGCACCATCGTGTTGCCCATGAAAGTTTAACATCTTAGTACTAGGCATCTGGAAACTTCTAAACTGCAGAATATTAATATAAAAGATTATTATGAGTTATAAAATATTAAATAGTAATATTAAAATTAGCTTGTCCATCATTTTGGTACCAGCTTATATATTGGCCGAGATATTTTTAAGGTCAGTTTCAATCTCTAGTCCAACAGTCAGGTAGCCTGAAAAAATAGCCAAAATTTCGCTGCGTCACCTCTGGTTTCCCCGGGAAATGACTTCTGAGGAACAAGCGCAGAAATTCCATACTGATGACGTGTCGCTACGCAGATCTAGGTTGTGCCTCATAAGTTGAAAATTTGCTTCATCGAGCAAAAAGCCTAGATCAACCTCGTTCCCAGGGTAGTGACACGTCATCCGTATGGAATTTCTGCGCTCTTTCCTCAGGAGCGTAGCGTCCATATACCCACATACGCCGTGCGTAAGTGTACGGCTGAAATAAGGAAAAAAAATCTTTTGAAAAAGCATTTTTAATTATTAAATATATTGGTATCTTTGCGTTAGTATTTTCTTTAGCCTTTGGTTGTTCCATAATCTGATGGCGTCACTGGCCTTTTTTGTCCCGTAAACACTCTACCTTACAGACAACACTAGGGATGGGTAAAACAAACAACTGACTACTGGACTTTCTTGCGTATTTATTAACTGAAAATATCGTGTGGAAAACGCTGGAACCTAAATTTAAACATTTTCTGCGGGAGCATACCCCCAAACCCTTCTAGGTTGAGTCGCCTTCGCATGTGCGCTACGACTTTTCTTCCCTGCGTGCGTACACCGTCTAAACCTCAGGCGACGCCCCTGCACCTTACCATATTTCCACCGGTCGATGATTTGTGACGAATTATGAAACGCAATAAGTTTTGAGACATTGTTGCTCCTATTTGTTCACTTCAGGTTCTACAAGAAGCAAAGTGGATATCAAGTTTTAACATTTACAAAGTTAATCTAATTTAAGTTTTTCTAAACCAATGCCGAAATTCCGACATTATCGCTCTCAAGTATAGTCATATACGGGAATAGTGAATATGTGAACATGATCTAAGAGAAAATAAGATCGAAACTCAGCGACTTCTACTGCTACTTCTGCTTCTACTTGGTTTTCAAATTGGCGCAGCGCTGGAGGAAACATCCCTATAACGAGTGGATAGTATGTGCTCCTGAAGACAAACACAAAAATACTTATACACTGTTTGCAGGTAGCCATCACGACACCTGAGAAAGAGTCATAAGGTTATCTCTATATTAAGATCTCTCGTTACAGATAACCCAACCAGCCCATGCCGGAAAGGTTGGCGACACCACCGGGGTCTACGTCCCCTACTCTTTTCGAACAGTGGCGTGGGTTCTTTTACGTCCCAGAAGAACCAGATAAGTGAAAGTGCTGTGAAACGAGACCTACGGTTTTTCGTCCTCATCCGACAAGACTAGAAAGTCTAACCATTTGCAGATGTCATTACAAAGGCAGCATTTTCTTCTCAGTTATCTAAAAACCATGAGTGTTGGTCCGGCCGGGGTTTGAACCCACGACCTCCCGCTCAGCAGACCGGTACTTCTCCCAACTGAGTTAATGCCTTTTTGATAGCTTGATCAGGTCAGTGATAAGTTCAAACTTTTCATCCAACTTTTGTTCTCACGGTCGATGGACCATGTCTCGAACTAAAACGAAACATGTTGGGAGGCTTTCGACAGCTGTCTAAAAAATGTTGGATTTGCGCATGCGCAATCGTTATAAACATTTTGATAAGCAGAGCAATGACTCCACATTAGTGTTTAATAGTTTTGAAAATTAATTCGGTCTGAATTGCTCCGATTTTAACAGTTCATGCAAGATGTTGGAGTGTATTGGGTTTTGTTTGAAGCCAATGCAACATCGCCCAACAGCATACGGCTTTGTTGAATCCAACGAAGTTATGGATTGGATTATATAAGGTCTGTTTTTTGGGCTTTTAAGCAATAAAAGATAGAATTAACACCCCTCTCCCAGGGGAGAAACTTTCATGAAATGGCTCGGCTGCTTGTCTTCTCGTCTCAGTCTTGGTATCGCTTAGATCTGGGCATGAAAACGTAAGGTAAGAGAAAGACGAAAAGGGAAATAAATTCAAGAGGAACACATTTAATGACAACTTCTTTATCGCAACTAAAATTGACGTGAATTTGGCTGTCTGTGTTAGAATGAATTCTTCTTGTATTTAAACAATCCTTGAGCCATGCCCAGAATTGTTATTTTGGGGGAGGAGGGGGGAGAATTTACCAATGCGAGTCATGCCCAGTTTCGCACGGAAGTATCCCACCCCTCTTCCAACGGGGAATGAACATTCACCTGTTTTTCTCGTTTAGATACCAAGGCTAGAAGTTTTAATTCGTCCTCATCAAGCCTTTCGTTGTTATTAACATCTACGTATTCTTCGAAGTTGTCAGCATATCGCTGGAACTTAACATTTGCCGGGGCAACTTTGTCTAATAACACATCTAGAAGGGCTTCCAGAAAAAGATGGCGAAATTCCTTGACCTCCCCTCCCTTCTGAAAAGAGATGATGCGCTTGGTTTCATTGTCGGTCACTAGAATATTTAACATTTTAGGCTTCCTCGCCATCTTAGTTCCTAAGAAGATATTGGTATTAGTATGACTATTATTTCAACAAAGAGGTCAATAGCCTCATGCCTCCTTTTGATTATTAATCATTTTTTATCTGTCCTTGTAAAGTCACAAGGCGCTCTAGCAGTTATTCAGTAAGTTGATGTTGATGATGTACACGCTAGTGCATGTGGCGAAAACTCAACAAACTTCATATCATTATTGGAGCAATTTGCTTTGATAAAAAGAGTTGAGGTCAGCGTCAACAAAGCAATCAAGCACTTCAAGCAATGATGAATAACATCAACTATATGCAAATTTGGTTGTGTTATCCGAGTTCACAAGGTGAATCGGCCGACGTCAAGATATTTTGGAGCCGGGGGTCTCCGTATAATGGCCTAAACTGGGAGGCTACGCCAGAAAGACGTACCTTTTTCAGGCTTCAGGTATATGAAAGGGTAGGGATTTCGCTTGTGAAGTATATGGAAGGGTAGGAAAATCATTTCGCTCTGTAAAAGGCCCAAAAAGGCAAACAGATATGTATTTGATAGCTGAGAGAAGGTCGAGAAAATGGTCTAGTTTTGTGATTTTACAGCGGTCAGCATTTACAGCAAATGAAAGAAACGCAGGGTTCTAAACTAGGTATGCGAAAGGGGTACCATTTGTCAAAAGAAGGTATAGGTACCTTTTTTGTCAAAAAAAAAATGGTATATAAAAGGGTAAGGGCCCTGACTTAGCGGCGGAGCCCGACGGAAGTGTAGAACATTTTAAAGTACCCCCCTCCCCCCTGTGTTTTGGAGTTGGCTTAAAGCGCTCGGCTGAAAGTTTTATCTTATCAAGGAATTTTGGGTCGTATGTGGTCTTGATATTGCATGGTAATAAAAGAACGAAGTAGCTTACAAATTAGCTAGATGAAAAGATCTTGATATTATGTGCCGACGAAAATCTGAACGACTCATCTTCATCCGCAATGCCTACGGAATTAGAAATGCTCTTAACGGAAAAAATTTGTCCTTATTTTCCATGTTACTATATTCCGCCCAAAATGGTTTCGTTCTTAACACCACTGGAGGACCAAGATGGGAAATAATCGTCTTTTACTTACCGTGTATACGATGAAAACGCCCCAGAAACAAGTAGCGCCTTTTGATGGCTTTTGAGTGCTTTACCAACAATAGTAAATTGCAGGCTTGTGACACGTTAACCTCTCTTTTGCGTACTTGAAAGTGAAACTGTATTAAGTAATGGTTCAGCTAAGAGGCAGGAAGAAAAAAATAGCCCGCGGCAATAGCGTCAGTTATTTTTCAGGTGCTTATTTCCCTAATCAAATTGAATCTGAATGCTCTGATTGGTCATGACCAGTGCAGCGAAAAGTGCGAAATTTGAATTTTACAGTTGAATTAGATAGATTAAGAGCCATTCGAACAAATTTTTATTCCTGAAAAATATAACATATCTAAAATTTAAAAGATTTCAGTCTATTTGCCAAACCCGAGGAAGTTAAACTGATATATACTTGTTGTTGTTCTGTATGGTGGCCAAATACAGACGCGCGACATTGGCGAGTTCGCCAGATTCGCCACGTGAGCATGATATTGCTGCTGTGTACGATCACGGTTTGAGATTTCTTTGTGGGAGCCGACGTAAATGTTCTTCACAAGGTCGCTGATTGATGTAACACTTGCTCATCTTCATGTAGTTTCATAAAATCAAATCTTAATGTTATGTAAATGTTCTGCAGTTCGAAAAAAGATGATGTTGCCCAGATAGAAAAAACTCCTGCATGTTCGGAAGGCCGGGTTTCCAAAAAGGCTCACCTACAGTTTAGGGACTGTGCAATAATTACCTGGAGGGGGGGGGGGTCAGGAAATGGGTGAAATATGGCACAAAACTAAGTCGTCCCCCCCCTTCACATTAAGCAAAAATTAGTTTCAACCTCCACCCCCTCACATAATGATGATATTGAGGCTACCCCCCCCCCCCCCCTCCTCCCCTTGAAAAAAAGTCTCTTCCCATTGATTCCCTCATTCCTAGTTTACTTCTTGGATTTCTTCCTCCGGGTACAAAAATCACTTCAAATGACTCTTCGACGTATGTCGAAGAGTCATTTGAAGAGTCAACAGAATCACTGGACTCAGAGCTTGTGTCGTCTTCGCATGAATTGGGAGATTCCTCATCTTCATCTTTGGGTCGTATGTGGTCTTAATATTGTATGGTAATAAAAGAACGAAGTAGCTTACAAATTAGCTAGATGAAAAGATCTTGATATTATGTGCCGACGAAAATCTGAACGACTCATCTTAATCCGCAATGCCTACGGAATTAGAAATGCTCTTAACGGAAAAAATTTGTCCTTATTTTCCATGTTACTATATTCCGCCCAAAATGGTTTCGTTCTTAACACCACTGGAGGACCAAGATGGGAAATAATCGTCTTTTACTTACCGTGTGCGCGATGAAAACGCCCCAGAAACAAGTAGCGCCTTTTGATGGCTTTTGAGTGCTTTACCAACAATAGTAAATTGCAGGCTTGTGACGCGTTAACCTCTCTTTTGCGTACTTGAAAGTGAAACTGTATTAAGTAATGGTCCAGCTAAGAGGCACGAAGAAAAAAAATAGCTAGCGGCAATAGCGTCAGTTATTTTTCAGGTGCTTATTTCCCTAATCAAATTGAATCTGAATGCTCTGATTGGTCATGACCAGTGCAGCGAAAAGTGCGAAATTTGAATTTTACAGTTGAATTAGATAGATTAAGAGCCATTCGAACAAATTTTTATTCCTGAAAAATATAACATATTTAAAATTTAAAAGATTTCAGTCTTTTTGCCAAACCCGAGGAAGTTAAACTGATATGAAACTACATGAAGATGAGCAAGTGTTACATCAATCAGCGACCTTGTGAAGAACATTTACGTCGGCTCCCACAAAGAAATCTCAAACCATGATCGTACACAGCAGCAATATCATGCTCACGTGGCGAATCTGGGCAACGCGCCAATGTCGCGCGTCTGTATTTGGCCACCATACAGAACAACAACAAGTATATAAAATCAAATCTTAATGTTATGTAAATGTTCTGCAGTTCGAAAAAAGATGATGTTGCCCAGATAGAAAAAACTCCTGCATGTTCGGAAGGCCGGGTTTCCAAAAAGGCTCACCTACAGTTTAGTGACTGTGCAATAATTACCTGGAGGGGGGGGGGGGGGGGTCAGGAAATGGATGAAATATGGCACAAAACTAAGTCGTAACATCCACTCTGACGTTATTCTTCTTATTAAAAAGGCTGTACGCTTTCTTCCAGATACTGGCGGATGAAGTTCAACAAACTTACTATCATTTTTTATCATTTTCAAGCTGTTATGATAACATCTTTGTGCAAACGTAACAATGCCTTTACATCATTTTAATTAGTCTCTGTTTATACAAAAAGAAAACAATTTCTCATGGTCAGTTCTCTTATCGACCATACAAATAACGTCAATGTTCAAAAATTTTCATTGAAACCAGTGAAACGGTTAGTGGTTCCACTTGAGTTTTGAACACTTCGACGTCATTTCCATGCTCGATAAGAAAAGTCCATGGAAAACTGTTGTCGATTTGTTGAAAACGTTTACTGAATGATGAATACCGAATTCTAAAGCAGGTTTGCAACTCAGGGCAGAGCAACCCCACACAACCCTTTTACCCTTTTGTGAGAAAACCCCACGGACAAGGCAACCCTGGATGTATATTCCACCAGGAGGCCGTTCTAGTAACTCGTAGAGCCGAAAAGTGTAGTGTAGCGTACCCTGTCGAAATGTGGTCGGCGTGTTCCATAGGATATCCCATTCGTCCTTTGAGGAGCGCAGGAGCGCAGCACTTAAGATTTGTCAGACCAATGAATTCATTGACGCCTGCCATACTTGTTTCAATAATGGCGCGTGGTTCCTTTAAGAGCAAACTCATTTTCTTTGTAGCTAGTACTCATTCCGGGCCTTTCCGCTAGACTTTGGACTGGTCCAAGCAGTCCAGCCTTCGTCCTCTCGGTTCTGGCCTTGTTCCTCTCCGAGACGGCTTGACGCATGAGCTGTTTGATCGTGGCCTGCGTTTCTTATTGAGCAAGGAACGTGGGCTCATTTTTCTAACAGCGGCTAGTAATAAATCCCAAGAATTGTTTATCATCGACTATGCATGTTCTAGTAATTAAGAGGGTGCCGATAAGGGGCTTGTTAATAATTATTTCTCGAGCTCGAATAGGTCTGAGTCAATATTGACTCAGAGGCCATGAGGGCGAGAGGAATAATTGTTTTAGTAAAATTCAATTAGTTGGTCAAAAAAGCTAGACTTTATTAATCCTTTTTGGCCGCCAAAAAGCCCGCGCTTTTCGCTACTAGGGGGCTATAACATATAGCCTAGTAGTAGTTCAACCAATCAGAACGCATCATTGATAATAGACCACTAGCTGGATTTCACTAGAACAGGTTAGCTTCATGCGACAATATACTATTTTGGTTCGTTCATTAAGAGTCCTGTGTGATTTGAGAACGGATCATCGGACTCACATTTACAGAATCACAGATTAAATTCAGTTTTTTTCTGAGCTCGAGACACGACACAATAAGTAAGGTAATAATCAAAACATCTATTTAGCAACCAGATCCACACATATTTACTGTGATCGTTTCGTCTGCCGATACTTCGAAACTTAAGTTTATTCACTCTGTCATTACAAACCTGTGGGTGTCTGCGTAATCAAGTTATAAGCCCACGCTGACATATTTTACTTAATGAATAAAACCTTAATCGCTAAAACTATATTTGAAATTTGTAGGTCTTAAAGTGGCGACTAACATATCGTTAATGTGTAACAAAAGCTCTTGCGTCAAGTTGTTCACTGGACTACCGCTGTTGGTAAATTTTTGAACTTTGTTCAGAATGAACAGAGCTTGCGGATTTGGATAATCTAGTTCGGCCATGTCCACCAATGTCATGTTGCCAGTGCTATCACAGCTCAAGTACTTTGTGTTGAACCACTTGTTCTGGAAAATACTATAACTCCAATAGTAGAAAGGCTTAAATTTTGCTTCGTCCGAATATTGTTGACCTGATGCAGTTGCCTGAAATACGACAAGAAAGACAAAAACATGACACGAATCAAGGGAGAATAATCTAGATAATCCAAATCCACAAGCACTATTCATCACTGAACAAAGAGTTTAAAAATTCACCAACAACGGTAGTCCAGTTGTACGAATATACCAGGGTCTGGAAATGCACTATACACTGCGGGATTCAGGAACACGCAATATTCCTGGACGGGATAGGGGATTAATATTTGGCTGCTGCTCTATTTCAATTAATTTCGGGCTTGAGAGCAAAGCTCTGAGATTGCGCATGCCGAGAGAGCTTGCTCATAGGTTAATGATTGGCCTTTTTTGCTCTGACCCCAGGCCTCGTTATTCCGCTCGGCCAATGTGTTTCGGGTCACCACAGTGAATTGACCGACAAGGCCTGGTGAAAGGCCATGAAGAGACCAGGCGAGGCCGTTTGTATGTATGGGCGCGTTGAAGTCGAGGGCAATTTTTTGCTTGTCCGTGGATCGGAGGAGAGGTAATAGTTACTTCGAGGCAATAGTTACTTGTTTTAAATAACTAAAGGGTGAAGTAAAGTTAAGATCAGTTAAAGGAACAGTATCCCGTTACTGCGCATGCACCAGACTTTGATTTTTGGACAGGATGTCGCGAAATCAAAAGATGTGAGGAGAGTAAGAGAATCTTGAAAATCCGTTTGCATCGTGCTTGGCCGGGTTCAATACGACACTAAAACTTCTCAGGATTATAGATCAATGATATATTGTTCCTGTTAAGTTTTTATTTGGGCAAAATCTGGATTTTTTGGCGTTACTTTTATTGCCGTTGGCCGGAGGACCAAAAGATTGGAAGCACTTTGATGCCGATTGAAGACTTATTTCTTCTGCTAGCTTCCATACAAGCTCAGATAATTGTGAAAGGAATACGCAGAAATGAAACAGCAACAATAAAGACTGTAAGAAAGAAACCGTTGAGACATTGATGTGACTGAGGAGATCTTGTGGAGGGTAGCTTCGTGAAGCAGAATGTTTTGCAACGACGCGTTAGTAAACTTTTAAATGAATCTCCTTACGGCCGACAAAATCGAACAAACAGGCGCTACACGTTTTGAAAAACTAGTGACATGAATCATAATATCGTTCTTGACTAACCTTTGTGATGATTCATAGCGTTGAGATTGCATTTTTATTTATGTCTTTCCAACGTTTGAGGCTAGAACGCGAGCAAATCAGGCAGATATTACTGGACTTGGAGCGATTGACCTCTGATACGAGTTTCAGATTAGAAAATACGTTTTTAAAGCGTGCGGAACGAGATTTTCGGGTCGCGAGACGGCCCAGCTAGCGATAAAATCGCGATGAGTCTTCGAACCGCGAGCCAAATTTTTATATAAGACGAAAGACTTCTTCGAAAGTCTAAAATATTACTTGAGAATATAAACAACAAATCTCTGTCGGCGGTGCGGTCCGGAAGGAAATCTTGTCGAGTCAATTTGACAGTTCTATTGTCTTTTGAAGAAAAAACAGATGACGCTCGCGCGTGCGCATAATCGGGACACTGTCCCTTTAAGGCTCACGGTAAGTGCAAGTTCCCAAACTTCTCCTATTTTCTGTCAAACAAGCCAGTGAATAGAGGGCATCGCTATTCTTTACTGTTTTTTTTTTTTTTTCGCACGAGAAGAGATTTAAAGTTTTGATCGGCAGCATGGCATTAATGATTTCAGCTTTGTTTAAGTCTTCTTTTACACTATCAAACGGTAGGTTTAATTTCTCGGTCCTCCCCGAGAGCGGTCTTCTACGGGGAGTTGCGCGGGCTCATTTCCCGAACAGCGACTAATAATCGAGCACGTATCAACAGCAGACTGCGATAGTCCTTATTTACGATACCAAAAGTGTTCACCATTCAATGTTATTCGAAACTTTACAACTTTACACCCAGGAAACATATTTGTTTGACACAAGCTGTTATTTTGTCATCTACCAGCAGCAACTTCTTCGCTAACATTGCCGCACTTTGCAATGAACATGCAACCTCAACTCAAAAATACGACTGTAACGTTTTGCTCTAAGAGACCTCTCAAAAAAACAGAAACCTTCTTCAACGGGTTTTGAAAGTCACGTCTGTAGGTTGTAATTGGTTTATTTCGAACTATGTTGTTGATTTCTTTCCAAGGTAATTATGATTGACAACTCACTTTTTCGGAAGGTGTTGTTATTTTCTTGTCACCGATCAACTTTGTCTAGGTGGCCCTGGTTACAGTAGTCGCACTGTGAATCGTCGTCTCGTTTTGATAGACTGAACAGAATTGACCGCAATGACCCGTATTGGTAAATTTTATCATTTTTTAACCCCTGAAATACTACGTGACGTTGCCTTTATCCCATCAATCCTAAAGGGCGTGCAATGACGGCGGGTATCATGAATAAGGTCTATTATTCATTCATTCAAAATACTTCTTTGTTTCTGATTGCATAAAATCCCAGGGACAATATCTTCACCAAATTTGAAAAAAGTTTGCAATATGTGAAAAATGACGTCAAAGAAAACTGGACAGCAAACCGAGAAGACCTGGGGACGAGTTGGGTTGTTTTGGTAGTAAGTACAAAATGGCGGAACATTTCACTCTTTTCGCGAGGGGGAAATAGGCAAGGGGAGGGGGGTCTGTACACAGGCTACAAAGTATATAGCAAGAAAATCAAGAACTACACGGACGACATCTGCTATTTGGAGAATATTTGTAGAACCAATTCAAACAACCCTTTGTCTCTTTTACTTGCCGAGAAACAGGCCATTGAAAATGAACTTAACATCAATGGAGGTAAGCATGTTCTAGCTTGCTTTTAAACAAGGAATTTTTTTGGAAAACAATTATTAAATTTGGATAACACCCTCCGAGATCTCCATAATTCTTTAGATGATACTTAGGCTTACAAATAACTCACCACAGCCTCTATGCTTATAGTGCCCCTTGGGTCGGCTTGTGCAGTCACGACGTACTTTTTAAGAGTTGTTGGGTCCTTGAAAAGTAAACTCACATAATCCTGATTGATGTCGCTTGTAGTTATCTCAGCTATATATATATAAAAGATATTGAGAGGAATTTAATGGATTTGAACCGAGAAGGGCCATTCTCTCCACTCCTGTCAAAAGAAATTTCACGAGTTTTCTTTTACAAATAATCTTTGGTATATTTAGGAGCTAAATTCGAAAAGCATCGCTAGTCATAACTTGCAATGATAGAGTGATTTTACTTAACCGGTAAAATAGATAGTGAAAGTAATACGCTGTATTACACTCTAATTTGTTTACTTGTAACTATTTGGCGCTAATTGTTACATATTGTTTCACGGATTTACTAAAATATCTCTACAAAAATGCCCTTTATCTGAGTGTCAAAGTATTAAGCACTTAAGTACTAATTGAGAACAACAGAAAGAAGCAAGGCTCATTTGACAGCAAGGAACTCTAAGCTAAGACGTTACAATTTAAAATGTAGGAAAGCGTGCAATATGACTCCCTATATAATGAAAATGACGGAATAAAAAAAAGAAAAATTGTAAGCTAAAAGTATATGAAAACAGAAAAAGCGCTGAAATCGCTATTTTTACGTCCTCTACTGAAGAGGGCCGGAACCGTTGTTGTCTTACGTGGTCATCTGAGCCATGCAAAGGTCTAGCCGTTTGCAGGGTAAAGGAAAGTTCGTTGAGTTCATTTCTCAGTTATTTTAAGACCCTAGGCTGGGTATTGGTCCGGCCCCAGAAATCCGGAATCCACGACCTCCCACTCTGCAGTCAAGCGCTCTACCGAGAAAGAAACTAAGGCCAAAAGAGCTTTAATTCTTGAGAAAAACTTCAGTAAATCGTTGCACAGGAATAGCATCCTCCTTTACAAACACTTTGTTTAACTTTTGTGGCTTCTCAAATTCATCACCTTTTAATTGCTAGAAAAGACATACTCTATGGTCTCATCGACTTATTACATACAAGCACAAGATAGCGACCGAAAGCAAGTAAAGTAACAGAAAAAGCCAATTACTTTAACAAACATGAGTACAACCTTTCTTTCGTCAACTATGCTAACATGGCTAATTGAAATCTAAACTGAACCACAGTCTGCCTTTATCTCTGGCTGGTTCGGGGAGGGTGTTGAGAGATTCAGTTACGAGTATGGTAAAAGGTAGAGGCGCACAAGAGCAGAAAGCCCAAACTGCCTATTAAGCTTATTCTGGTTTCCTAAGCATGAAGCATGCCTAAAAGTATTGCTACTCTCCCCTTGACAGGATGCTAGTCCATCATAGGGTTACCCCCCAGCAGTATGTCGCCGGTACTCATTTACACACCCGGGTGAAGAGAGACAAAGTGGAGTAAAGTTCCTTGTCTTAGGAAACAAAGCAACGGCCGAGGCTTTGAACCCCGGACATCCAGATCCGGAGTTCGAGGTGTTAAGTAACCACTCGCGCCGATCACACATGCATCTACGGTTACGAGTAGTATGACAAATGTTTGTTACTTAAGCTTTTGAAGCTTTTTGGGGGCACAATAGACAGAGAAGCAAGGTATACAAAAAACAAAAACAAACGGGAAAGGGCAAGAAAAGGAGAGCACAAAGAACACTTACTGTTGCCTGTTTTATCGCTGAAGGTTCCTTTACAATTCACGTAACTACTAGCTGAATCACGCTGCACCAGGCTGTCATTCTGCCTGCTAACAAGACCCCACATCCGATAACTGGTGTTCGGTTCAACTGGGTGAGGTCGATGGGGTGAGTTAATCTTTAAAGCAGGAACGAGATGTGCTGGCGTGAAGTTGCTCTCACCCACGTGATGTACATGAATCCAAGGAAAAACCCAGTGTATATGTGGTCCTGAATGAGGATGAGGATGAGGGTGGTTCGGTGTCGCCTCTCCCCCACTTACCCTCGATGTTTCTTTCTACAACGGAAGTCAGATAGTAATATTCGTCACTTCATAAACTGCATGGAGAGAAACTACATGCTTTCGCAAAAGGTCTTTCTGGATTGTTAGTCGATGGTATCAAAGGCAACCATTAAAAAATCAAGACTCAGTTTTGACGGTGACCTAAAATCTGGATCCCTGAAATCTTATGCGTCTAAATCTTGTGCCGATTCACCCAGTGGTTTACGAAATTGGGGGTTAATGTTTTCTTCCCTCCTGTTTATCTCCTCCTGTAATTTTCTGCCCGTGATTAATTGTACCAAACACGATACACAATGTTTTATTACGCATCAAAACCGAGAAGAGATCTAGAATCAAACGACAGCGCATTAAGAAATTTGTGACACGAACTTTTTGATTTTGTGATGAAGCACTATTTTTACTTTTTGAAACAAGTTCGAAAGAAGGCATTTTGTCTTTTAAAATGATATACTTTTCCTTTGGGTTTTGAGTTCTATTAAGCGAGTTTCAGAATAGAGACATCAAGAAAAACTGGGGTCTGAGATTGAGGTCTTTCCATAAGTAGGCAATGGCCTTGTTTGTATATGATAAATGTCTAGTGGGTTTTGCGCCCAAATTAAACTTAATAAGTTGCTTTTCAAATGGACGCGGGTTTGGATAAGAGGGTTGTTCTATCAACTTTTAAAGCAGGGACGCAGGTTCGCATAAGGGTAGTTCAGTCTTGTAACTTTAAACATTTACCGTAAAATTGCGGTTAGAGGCTGTAGGCCAAGGATATCCTCCCTTCTGGAAAGAAATCAAGCGTTTCGCACCATCGTGTTGCCCATGGAAGTTTAACATCTTAGTACTAGGCATCTGGAAACTTCTAAACTGCAGAATATTTATTTATAAAATTAATATATATGAATGTATATCATAAAATATTGTATGGTAATATTAATATTAGTTTGTTCATCATGTTGATGCCGGCTTATATTTAAGCAATAGAAAACGTTTTCCGTGTTTGCATAGCCTGATAGAAACACGAGAGGAGTTGGGAGAATTCGAGAAGGGTTTGCATAACTGTCGAGAATTCTCCCAACGCCTCGAGTGTTTATATCAGGCTATACAAACACAGGAAAAACGTTTTCTATTGCTTTTATAAAACAACTTTCCCGAGAAAAAAAAGCAAAACTCTTTGTATGGCACTGATTAAAAGAGAAATTCTTACCAGTCGCAAAATCTTGTCCACGAAGTCTTGCGGCGTAATCAGTTCTTGTTTTGCAAAAAGATGCTTTGCAAAATACGGATTTTTCTCGCTTAAAATGTCAGCTTAAGCGAAGAAAAATTGACACACGTTCTTTGTAACGATTTTCCGAGTTTCAGCCCACGAAGGAATGGGTAAATAAAGTAAACTTGTCAAGTTTTGAACTCGAAAACTTTTTCAAATTCGTGCTTTCGTGATTAGCGCGCGAAAAGCAAAACATCTTGACGCCACAACCATGTTTACATACTCTCTTTCAAACACTCCTCTCGGCCAATCAGAGCGCGCGTACTATCTTAGTTATTTTATAATATTTTATTGTCCGAGATATTTTTAAAGTCAGCTTAAATCTCTAGCCCAATAGTCACCAAAAGTCAGGGTGGCCTGAAAAAACAGCCCACGTTTCGCGATGCCACCTCTGGTTTCCCCGTGAAATGACTTCTGAGGAACGACTACAGAAATTTCATACTGATGACGTGTCACTACCCAGTTCTGGGTAGTGCTTCTGATTGTTTTTTTCAGGCTGTAGTCAGGGCAAACGCATGAAGGAATTTTGCTTGTGTGTGTTGTACCTATCTCATGCTATCTACTGCTATCAACAGTAATAGATCAGAGAGAACCTAGGGTTAGTGTGGAATTTGAATTCAAATATGACAGCTTAGAAGCAAATTCAGTTTGATTCTTTTTTCTATAACTTGATGATTGGATACTCTAACAAGAATAGAAAAAATATCCAAGAAAATATTTTTTAACAAAAGAAAATGAACCTGGGTTAAAATTTAGCCCCAGGTTAGCGTTAATTGGACTTCGAACCGGACGCAGGAAATTAGATAAATGAATTAAGAGGTTGATAGTTCCGTGAGAATAAACTGTAGACTGACAATACATTGATTTTCAAGCACATTTGGTAGAGCAATTTCATTCTAGAGCCCCTCCCTCTCCGAATGCAATATTGAGCATCCAAGGAATTGTGCAGCCAAGCTGTATCCGCATTCGTTTTCTACTTTACCATGTTTCCAGCAGTGGAAGATTTGTGACGAATTATGACTCGCAGTAAGTACTGGGCCATTGTTGCTCTTATTAATTCAATTGACGTTCTACAAGATGAAGCAAAGTGGATATATCACGTTTTAATGTTTACAAACTTTCTTTAATTAAAGTTTTTCTAAACCAAAGCCGAAGCCCCAACAATACCGCTCTCAAGTATAGCAACACGAAGGAATAGTGAGTATGATCTAAAGGTACAGTAAAAAGGCAAACAAAAGCGTGCAACTTATTTTGGAACATTTCCGCAAAACGAGTGAAAAGCGATGGTGCGCGTTTTACCACGCACGTTCCAACCTGTCAAGCAACGAATCAGGTTGTTACAGGATGCGAAAAGTTGATGCAGAGAGTTGAGAGTACTTTCTACTTCTTGCAACAAAATCCGTACATGTTGCGCGTTTAATTAACTAGCCCAATAGGGAAAACTTGTTAATTTGCAACAAGTGACACAATTACCGTGTGTGTGACTCCTGGGTAATGTCATCCAATGAGAAGTCAGTACTGATTCACGCAACTTACAACCGACTTTATTTCTTGCAAGACAGGCTTGAATGTGAATGACAAAACACGCAACATCGCTTTTCAACTCGTCAGTGCAGCAATGTTGCAAAACAAGTTGCACGTTTTTGTTGCCTGTTTTGCCGTATCTATAACCAATTAAATGCAATATTTTTTTGGATAAATTGAAAGCACAACGGTTATTTTTCATGTTTTTTTTGCTCTGAGTAAACTTGAACATTTCTTTCGTGCGACCTAACTACTGCCTGTCAGAATTCTTTCCCGATTGGTGATTATTATACTGCCGGTCACCCAATCAGTATTAATAAAATCTAATAGCTGTTTGCTCTTTTTCTAGTTTCTGGTTGACGTCTATTCAAATGACCAATTTTACTTACCCTGTGTGCGATGAAAACACCCGGCAGCAGGGAACAGAGCTTTCTGGCAGCCTTCGCAAGCGAACCTTGATTTGAACACCAACATCGGAGATCCCTTAACTTAATTCCCTTTTGCGTGCAGGAATGTGTAATATGCCTAAGCTGATAAAAGTAAGCGACAACTTTCAGCCTTAATCTGGCTGTGCCATTTTTATACATATATTTTATAGTAAATATGAGTTCGTCTCAAGTCAAATAGTGACAGTCTTTACCGGATGTGTGCCTTAAGTGAATCAGTTTCTTAGAAAGACCGACTGCATTACTCGAGCGGAAGTGAATGGACTGTCCTGCTACGCTTTCGTTTCCGAGAGGACCCAGACAACTGCTGCGTTAAGAGAGACTTAGTAGGTAACTCATTACTCCAAACTATGAAGAGTAAGGCTTGTAATGCTGCATAAACCCTGTAAATTCAGGTTTGTCTGGTTCTTTGTTAGCGCCTTGTTTAGAACTGGAGAACAACACCCCGGAAATTAAAGTTGGAGCTTTGTGTAATTTTACACTTGCTCGGGAGGAGGAAAAAATGAAATAAAACATAAACATCATAAACATTCTTTGCAGATCTCATTCCGAAGATATGAGTAATGGGATAAATAAGCGGACAAAAATATTCCTGTTTTTCTTCACAACCACGATGTGTATTCTCAAAATATGCTAATTCCTCTGAGCTTAAACGATAATTCTTTTTTAACCTGAATTTTTTCACCACGTCAATTTCGGCAAGC
The DNA here is from genome assembly GCA_964035705.1 of Porites rus. Taxonomy (NCBI): domain Eukaryota; kingdom Metazoa; phylum Cnidaria; class Anthozoa; order Scleractinia; family Poritidae; genus Porites; species Porites rus. Next base: position 33,295,536 of record OZ037996.1, read on the forward strand.
AGCAAATTAAAGGCACTCTAAAACCTTGAATACAAAATACAATATAAAACCCAAAACAATCAAGCAAAACCACTTTTTAATCGGGGAAAAGACAAAAACGACCAGGTCAGCAAGCTAACTGCCGAAACGGTCGATTGAAATCATCTAACCGGCAAAACAACCACTGGAAAGACAGAAAACCACTAAAATAAGTGAAAAGAAACAAACGAAAGAGCCGAAATGAGCAAAACGAGCAGACAGTGCACATGCGTCATGCCATCTACAGACAAGTTTTGTTATTTTACTTCCATTCCAAGAAGAGCCGAGTGTTTGTGAGTTACCTATCACCCTAAAACTTTCCTTATAGTGGACTTTTCTTCGTCAACCATATTCCAGATCGAAACGGAATATCGAAATATTACCCTTTTTAAGAAGAGGAAGAAACTGGAGTACCCGAAGGAGAAACTGTCAATGCAAGGAAGAGAACCAACATCAAAATCGATCAAACTAATGGCCTTGTGGTCTGTGAGATAGCGCCGAATCCTTGTTGGGCTGGAGCTGTGTACCGCGGGATTTGTTTACCTGCCATGATTGACCAGTTAAAAAGGCTTTTACGATTACGGATTTGCCAATCAGGTTGGAAGGAAGTTCGAAAAACACTTCCGGTAGTTCGTTGAATCCATTGGGGACCGAGAACCAGAATATCGGCGCTGCTTCCCAAAGGTTACGTTGCTAATTAAACGAATGGCATCACAAGAGCCGGGAATCGAAGCTAGGCCACAATAGCCGGAGCAACAGATGAAATTAAACTTCTGGTTAAGTTGGCCTGTAAGACAGCGCCGAATCTTTGTTTGGCTCGAATATTAAGCTCGAAATGTGTATTAGGATGATAGCATGCGCAATGATTGCTCAGTTAAAAAGGCATTGTCGATTTGCCAATTCGAAACACACTTCCGGTGGTTCTTTAAATACCTTGGTGGGGGGAGGGGGGGGGGGGTGGGGGAAGCAGAACCTGGATTTCGGCGCCGGTTCGCAGACGTTGTTAACCAGGGCCCAGTTGTTCGTTAAATCTTGACAGGGTTTCTTTTTCTTTTGTTCAAAAGCATTTCCCCGGATAATTTTTTCTATTCTTTTTAGAGCATTCAGTCATCATTGTTCGTCATGTATATAATGCTAATAATCTAGTCACGGACAAACAATGGGCATACCGCGCAGGATTTTCAACAGAACTGTTACTAATACAACTTACTGAAACATGGAGAGAAGCTGTGGACGCAGGCTTAGTGGTAGCAGTTGCCTTCATAGATTTTAAAAAGGCATTCGATAGTGTGTCGCACGCCATTCTCGAAACGAAGTTGGAAAGGGACTTTGGCATATCAGGGCTACTCCTGGATTGGCTTAAAAGTTACTTAAAGGAAAGACAGCAATACACAGCTGTTAATGGATCAACTTCAGAGATGATACCGATCTCTTTTGGAATTCCTCAAGGGTCTGTCTTGGGGCCGACACTCTTCACTCTCTTCACGAACGATCTTCCGTCCTCAGTATCTTCCGGATCCGTCTATATGTTTGCCGACGACACAACGGTTTACTGCAAAAGTGACACGGCAGAAAAAGTGTTGCCGAGTTAAATTCTGCACTTCGTGAATTAAACGAGTGGTGCCTCATTAACAGATTAACACCCCACCCAAGTAAAAGTGAGGCCATGCTAAGCTCTAGAAGAAATCCCCCGGTTAACATTCCCCCGATCTTTATCGGAAACTCTACGATTGAATGGGTATCGAAATCACGATTACTGGGAATGACCGTCTATGAGAAACTGACCTGGACTCAGCATATGCTGGAACTCAAAAAATCATTTGTTAAAATACTAGGATTACTTAAGAAGTCGAGATTTCTCCCTTGAACCGTTCGTCAGGACCTCTATTTTAAGGTCATCTTGCCTTCAGTGACCTATGGTCTTATACTATGGGGATCTTGCTGCAATTCCGACTTATTTCAGTCCCTGGAAAGACTTCACTGCAGGGCTGCGAGACTTATCTTTCATTTGCCGAAAGACATGGTATCTGCTGATGTCCTACAATGGGCCCAATGGCCGACTCTGTCTATTTATTATAAATTAGTCATTTTTATCTGTCTTCATAAAGCTTTCCACGATAGGTTACCTGTCACATTAATCGACCTGATTTCTAAGAAACGGGCCACAAACTATTCAACCCGGACTTGCGCTTCTTTAATTGTTCCCCGCTTCAACACGCGTTACATGAAATACTCTGTCGCGTTTAGAGGCTCAGTCCTGTGGAATGCAGTGACCAACAACTGTAGTGCCCTGACAAAAAACATTCCTTATCGTGATCTCAGGCTAAAGCTTAAATCTCAAGCTAGTTTTTAATGAATTCAGCTTCAAGATAACGTCTGCATCCACTTGTAATTTTTGAAAAGATGACTTTGTATATACTTAAATTTATGCTCATAATTTCATATTTGTAAGCGCTAATTTAGTTCAAACGTTTTGTCTGTATATACCCCTAGTTTTTAGTTTTTTTTCTTTAATACTCATCGTTTTAAAATAAAGGCTATCTATCTATCTATCAAATTAAAGACAAAAGAATAAAACTGAATTTGCTTTTTAAAGCTTTCATATCTGAATTCAAATTTCGCCCTGAACCCCTGTTTTGAAAACCCGGCCCGGGATAATGTTAGATTGAGTCGGCGACGCAGGCTATCAAACCAATGACGTGACCGGGGGCCAGGATTTTAACCTAGGCCTCAATGGTGAGAGGCCAATGCAATGACCACTGCGACATCCAATTCAAAATTTTCAACCAGACCATAATGCACCTTGTTTACCCCCAAAATTTTACATCACTAGTTTCCGTCGAATTCGAATTTCAATATACTTAAGATGTTTTTTGGGCGTTATCTAAATGTTTATTGTTGGACGGCACTGAGATCCTTCTTTTCCTCCAGAAACCTCTGATCATGGGGAAGCTGTTATGTTATTTTTGCAGATGCAATTCATTCAGAAAACACACTGTTTAAAAAGCACTTAAGTCTGGTTCGCAAACGAAATCAGCCATGTAGCACTGATTCTGCTGTTCCAGTTAAAAGGAAAGTACAAGTAATATCCCTTGCGTGACATCGACATCAAAACAACAAATATTCCAAAAAAAAAGATTGTAAGGAAATTCAAAGGTTCTATTGTAGTTCTCTTTAAGAGGTCACGTTCACTAAACTTAGGCTATGTTTACAGTGTACCGGATAGCCTTTGCGCAGGCCCAAAAAACATACCGGAAGGGCTTCTCTTAACAGTTGTTTAATTTTTTTTGTTTCCAAGGAAAATCGACACAGCGACAATCCGTTGCCACAAAAATGAAAAAGGTCACCAACAGTCTTCACTTCTAGTTCTTTAAAAATGTGAAGAAACTCGACATGGTAGAATTTAAACGTTCTGTTTTTGTTAATATAACCCGGCGAACATAAGGTTTCAAGGCCTTTGTTTACGAGAAGCTCTTTGAAACTCCTTGAATTATTTGTGGGAGAGTTTTCGACTTTCCATCGCAATATGCTCTGTTCATTTTTCCCACTTGAAGTATGTTTTACGCAACCGAAAGACGATCTTAAGCCTCACTATTATTTGTCATCCCATCTCTGTTTTCCTAGCGAATGCTGGAAAGATAGCACCGACGAAAACGTGAAAAAAATTGATTTACTGAGTAAACAAGTTTGCCAAGCTTTCATTTCTGACCAACAGCAACAGCCCTGGCGCGTAGGAGGGGGGGTTCGAGGGATTCGAACGAACCCCTTTGCAGGTCAATGATGGAGGATAGTCCTGATAGTCCATGATAGGCTGGGTCCTGTTGTGAGTTGACAATTAAGTAGCCCATGTTGTGGCCCTGTATATCCTAGTGGCCTAGTATTATATGTAGTCAAAATAATCCCACCATTGAAGATATTTTCTTAACAGGCGTTCCGGATTTGACAAATGGAGTCTCGAAAGACGAAAGGCGGGGAATACGATTTTGGGGGACCTAGGCGATACTTGTTTCATACATATTGACGTTTGACGCTGCTTTCAGTACGAAGACAGCGGAGCCGGGGAACTGGGGGGCTTAAGCTTTTGCTCCGAGATACCTTGCAGTACACGTCGAGTTTTGTAAAACGTTTCGTGTTCTTAACCGATATGAATCACAGTGTATGATTGTTCCAAGTCAAACAGAAATATTGTCATGACTAAAAATACCTGTTATTTAAGACTTGATCGAGTTTGAAATATTCACGTGGAGACTACTGAAAATAGTATTTCCAGGTTTCAAGATTTTAACATTTTCTGGGGGAGCAGTTTGCCCCAAGAAATCCCTAGAGGCTCGCGCCTTTGGCGCTCGCAGTATTTCCCGCTGTTAAGAAATATTCGTATCAGGACGAACACCCATTCTCAAACCCCAGCTACGCGCCTGACAGCATTGATGAAAGCGCGCAAAAACTCGACTCACGTTTGTCTGTCACGCATTCTTGTTTTAAGTAGGCAAGCGTGCCTATTTTATACTCCTCGAGTTGAATAATAAATCTCTTATTGGACAGTTTAGTGTGCACTCTCGTGGGATATTTTTACTCGTCTCTTGCATTTTGACTCGCCTTACGGGCTCGCCAAAATACAACGAGACTCATAAAAACATCCCACGATACTACATTCTAAACCGTCCAATAAGATAATCACTAGTAATAGTTGACATTACAGCTGTCCCCGCGCTGTATATTGTCGGTCAATAGCCTTCTTGCTCGTTGTGTAGCTCTTTGAAATATACCAATTCATAAGGAATACAATAGGTGAGATAAATACAAGAAACGCAAGGTTTCATGCACAGTTTCAGGTCGATTTACACAGCTTTGATCAAAACATTCTCAGTCTCCAGAATAGTTTATTCTAAACCGTAAGAAAAGATTTAATTAGAAGTTGAATTTTTCGCTATTTCTCTTTCACTTTTTACATTCAGTTCATTTTATTTGCCGGAAAAGAAGCCTTAGAAATTAAAAGGACGTTTGATCAATTCACACTCGCGCATTCTACAAGTCTTATTTTATAATTTATAGCTGAAGGACATCTGTGAGCAGGGGATAAGTCAGCACAGAAATTGATTGTCGGCGAATTTCTGTGATCGTCCATCGTTCTGCTAAAAAAAAAATGCACTTGATTTGAGTGTCAAGTATTTAGCACGAAAGTGCTAATTGGGGACACTATATTTTACGTCTCCTAATGGAGATGGGACCGCCATTTTACGTGGTCATCCGAGCCACGCGAAGGTCCAGCCGCCTGCAGGGCAAAGGGAGTGCCTTCATTTCTCAGTTGTTTTAAGACCCTGAGTATTGGTCCGGCCCCGGGAATCGAACCCGCGACATCCCGCTCTGCAGTCAAGCGCTCTACCGACTGAGCTAATCCTGCCGCGGTTTAGTGAGAAGTTAGCCGTTGTTCACTCGTCTTGCTTGTTTGGGGCTGAGTCTTATTCCGGTTAAAGAGAGAGAAAGAGTGTCTGGCAAGATTTCCAATGAAAGATTTGTGAACTCATGTCTGGCAAACTCTCCAAGTGTTTATATATACACAGTTATACGCACCTTATAACTTCTTCTGCGCTTAACGAGTGTTGTTAAAATTTTGGTCCACAACTTTCACTGAAACAACTGCTCCACAGAATGTCACTGATAACAGGTAACGCAAAAGAGTGTCGAAGTATGACTGCACAATAAATGTCACAAAATCTACCTAAGCGGTCTCTTGGGGATGTTCTGTCCTTACGTCATCCTAACCATTTCGTACTTGCGGGCACAAACAATAGAAACGTCATCATTACCTACCGATTCCTCGCGGCCCCTGTTCAAGCAAATCGAGACTAAACGATCTGGTTATGTTCTTGATTACCACGACGGTTTATATGGTATCAACTTTGCCTCACTCTCTAGAGAGATTTCTTAGTAATCAAAAGCGCATCCGTTTAATGACGTTATAGCCGAAAGAAGTGGAAGTTGCTTCATGTTAGAATGCAACTGCACAAGGAGCCTGTAAAATAGTTGGGTCTCCTCGTTTCTCCTCCTCGGTTTCCAGTATTAAGGTGACAACGCTTTTGCATATGACCATAGTGTTCTGGTTACCAGGGTTACAAGTAACCAGATCCAATAGGTTTTTATCAATTTTTCTCCTCGCAAATGGGAACACCGAAGAGGTTTTTTTCTCTCTTCCTCGCCTCTAGACGCTCCGACGTTCCTTTCCGTTGGGTGAAAAATTAAGAAAAACCACTAGGACCAGGACATACGTGTACCTGTAAAAATGACGTTACGTAAGACAGGAAAGCCAGTGTTACGTTTGTTTGAGACTGCAAGCTTCGGTACAAAGGCGTTTTACAAATCCTGCCACCCTTTGTATAGGAACCTGAGCAAAAGACAAATAGCAACAACATTCAGCCTTAACAATGGCTTAATAGCTGGGGCGACCTTGCAGCTCTCAGAAGATCTTACGAAATCGGCCATTTTACGGTTATGGATGGAAGTGAAGCTGATGGTGACCTTGTTTTGATACAAACCTTCCTGCTCATTATGTAAATCAAGTTATTCTTTAGTTCTAACTAGTATTTTCATGGACAATTTCCATAACAAAGCAAAGGAGGTTTGTATCAAAACAAGGTCAGCCTCAGCCTCACATTCACTCGAAGGCTACGGTACTAAGTCAGGGGCGGATCCAGGATTTTTTTCAGGAGGGGGTGCACCCGTCTCTTGCTCTACTTCAACACCAATAACCCACATTTTTTTTTTTGCAGAATACCAGTTGTATTAGAAAACCAAAGGTTATCTCAGGGGGGGGGGTGCGCACCCCTTGCACCCTCCCCCTAGATCCGCCCCTGTAAGTCCACAACTGAAAAATGGTCAATTGAATGGGAAAACAATGAACAAACACAAGTTAACAATAGAACCTAACCCGAAAACAGAAGAACTGTGACATATAGGGGGTGAATTTAATAAGAGGTAGAGAAAAAGTGCAATACTACTGAATAGCTGAGTTGAAGGGAAACACTTCGCTTTACCAACCCGTTCAGTCTCTATAAAATGAACTCCAGTCTGCAGCCAGAAGGAATTAAACTCTTGATTGAAGGAAGAGAACCAACATCAAAATTGATCAAACGACTAGCCTGCGCAACAGATGGAAATAGACTTCTGGTTAAGTTGGTATCTGAGAAAGCGCCGAAATCCCTACTATGGGCCCCACCTGTGTACCAGGATTTAAGTACGCGCTATGATTGCCCAGTTAAAACGAGAGTCATATTCAGTCTGCCAATCAAGTTGAAAGAAAATTCGAAACACACTTCCGGTAGTTCGTTGAGTCCATTAGGCGCCTAGAACAAGTCAATGAGCTCTGGTTCGCACATGTTACTTACGTCGGAGACTGAGGACAGAGAGCAATAAATGTAAACAGACATTAATGCAAAACAAAACTTGATATATTCTGCTTTTCGTAGATATCAATGATGGCGTATAAAAAGGACAACCATAAGGGACCTTATGCAACGACGACGGCAACGGCAACGAAAACTTCACCCAAAAACAAAAGAATTCGTACTGTCTGAAATTTAATCGCTCTTATTCCAACTCTTCCAGTTAGTCTCGCTTGCATAAGCAGAACAAAACTTTATTTTTTTAGTGACTTTTTTCTTTCCCGTCGCCGTCCTTTTAGTGTAAGCTCCCTAGTATTATAGTCAGGCATCATAAACATGGTTTACAAGAGGTTTACGTTATTACATCGTTTACCGCAGATCTCATAAAAAGAATTAAATTGCTCAACTCACTGAAGAGGAAACCTATGAAATATACCACAACAGAAAGAACAAAAGAATGTTTACATAAAACATCAGCATCAAAGCAACAAATATTGGAATAGAAAAAATGAGAGGAAATCCTAACGTCTAATTTTTTTTCTCTTGAAAGTGAAGCATTTACGAAACTTGCAGTAACGAACTCAGAATCACATTCTTATATAACTACAACGTTCGCTGATGTCGGGGTTGAGCTTGCCTTGTCTGGTTCGGAAAGGCTTTTGCACACCAGGCCGCAGGGAGTGTCGACTAACGTTTGGCAATTACAGTCATTCCAATAACCAGGAGCATGAAAAGGTAGGTTAAAATTAGTAATGCGCCCAGTCCACATGTTTCAAACACGGTTCCCGCGCTTTTCCATTCGGTTCACGAGGAGCCCAGTTCGTGTATTTAGCAATGGAGAGATCGGACCAGATGAAGCCTTGCACGCGCGTGTTCCACCTGAGTCCGATCCAAACCTGCTTCACAGAGGGTGCACGTTTGTGAACCAGCTTCAACACAAACCCTTTTTCTTCTTCGCTGTTTATCTTCACCAGTTCTCCTCCCAGTCCTTTGCAGTACACCTGGGCCTGGTGCCAAGACTTGATAGAGTTGCTCACAAAGTAACAGTAGCTTTTAAACTGCATCCAGCCCCTAGGACAATGGTAACCTAGAAGGGTGTGAAAAGACAAAATCAAAGTTTATTAACCCTTTAATCCCCAATATCCACATACAAATTCTAGAAACTGATCTCTATACATTTCCTTAAAGAATGTGTTGAGAGAATTTGAGAAAAGATCAAAGCATTTTCTCTCAGGTGATCAATTTATTAATTCTTATAACCTAATCTCTGGACAATCTATGGATATGGTTAGGAGAAAATTGATGTTGGTCACCATTGCGACTTAAAGCGTTAAAGGTTCACAAAATGTAGCATCCTGCTAGCATAGCTTTTCGTTCGCTAACCCGATTTTGGTGTACACAAAAGAAGACTCTGCACGCAGGATGCAAATGTAGCGAAGCTAAATGATTTCAAATTACTGAATGTTTAAATCAGAGTTTGAGGAGATCAAGGGAGCGAAATCCATTGCCACAAAAACGTGAGAAGTCATGAAAAACTGACCGATGTCAAATATATATGATATGAAACAATAGAAAAAAAATTCACCCAGGATAAATAAGAACCACTACTCGTATCTTTTTTAGAGGTTTTAGACTTCTAAGTACATGTAGAATGAGAATGACTGGATTAAGCTGCGGCTACACCTATAATGGCGTATAGAGTTGGCTATCTAAATATGACTATTTTGGAATAAAAGGAACCAACGAATATTTATCTAATGGAATATTTCACACAAAGCAGAAAGAAGTTAAGACTCGAAGAGAATTTGGTCGATTGATCTCCAATAGGTGAAGAGTTAATCTGACATTTACAGAGCAAAATGATTTGACGGAATTCCTTTTAAATCTAGAAACTATTTAATGGAAGGCACTTCTGCATGATCGCTCCACTATTTCATTGAGCTTCAAAATGATTTGTAATTTTTCACTGCAAAAAAAAAATATGGGTAAAACCCAACAAGGTCTAAAAAATCATCTTCGATGAAAACTGGATATACATAATTTGTTTTCAGTCACGGTAATCCAGAAACTCGCATTTAGAAATCGATTCCCCTCCTGCGTTTTTCAAATATTGGAGGTATTGTGCTACCCGCTGAATATCTCTCACTTAACTGGCACGAGAGAGAGTGAAGACTGACTACTAAGTAATGATGAACAGGAATAAGTGCTAGAGAATTTAAATACGATGCTGGCAAAGTTCCTGTTCCGGTTGCTGTTCCTGTTTATGCATAGTATACCAGTAATATTAGAACCATGAACTGATCTTACAGCTGCAAAAAACTTATGACTTAGGAAATTTTGCTCTCTTGAAAAAAGTTAACAAGATTAAACTTCAATCACCGGCTATTTTAGAGGCATCGGGTTGAGAGGTTGAGCGACTTCCTATACCAACCTTAGACATCTAAATTTCCCCTCAAGTTTCGGAAACAACAACAAATTCCTTTAAATAGGAGAACTTTGGTTTTCATTATAATAAGCTTTATACAGGTACCTCATCGTGTCTCAGTTTTGGAAGCCAAGGAGATAAGCCACTGGATGGCCGGGTCCAGCGTTAGTTATTAGTTGACATGATGAGACTCTTCGTGGTCTTTGGATGCTGTATGCTTTTCCTTTTCCTAACATGCAAACTATGAATTTAACGTTCTCTATTTAACTCTCCACCATACTTCTTTTTTTTGGCAAAAGCAACGGATCAGATAGAAAAGACTGAGAAAACTAGAATTGAGCGCGTGAAAAACGAAGTCTACAAATGCAAAGTTGTTATTAAGATACCTTCACTGAGCTATAAAAGGTTAGAGAATTAGACTTCAAACGCCTGGCATTTTAGAAGCATCGGGTTAATAGGTCCAACGACTTCCCCTCCCAATTTTGAACATCTATTTTCCTCAAGTTACTGAATTAGTTAGCAACGACATTCCATTGTTAGGAGAACTTCGACTTTCACGAAAGAGTTTTGAAAATATATAATATTCAGCTGTATTTCATCTGTCTCAGTTAAGCCAGGAAAGTCATAGAGCTACGTCCAGCGTGATGTAGCCTAGGGTGCTAGAAACAAACTGTGAAACACCTCCTTTCTACTTATATTGCTTACGACCATCAAGTTATATTCTTTGGGTATTTATATCTTAGTGGCACTGAATTCCGTGCATACTTAATTTTGCTATATTGACAGACAGTATTATTTCGCGGGGTTTTATTTTTGCGATTTAAATAGGAAAATATGAAAAAAAGGGCTTCGAATTTCGCGATTCACGCATTTTTAACTTAATCATTTTATTCTTCAAAAAGCCTGACCTTTAAAAATTTATAGATAAACTGAAAGAAGCAAAACACAAATTTATTTATTTTATTTTTTGCACGAATCTAGCGATTCAGATGAAGATAATATAATAGCTACATTCTCTACTCCATGTGTAGTCTTTGCAAATTAACGTTATTTTACAACCGGGAAGGTACAAAATGGAACTTATCAGTAAGATCAATTAATTTACTCCTAGATGGGTGTTTAATTTCACGTGTTTGTATTTCGCGAGGATTTTTATTGGCGGGTCTTCAATTTCACTAATTTTTGTCAATGGCGAAAAACGCGAAAAGACCTGCTAAATTAAGTACCAATACGGTAGCACAAGGTCACTTTCTAATTATAGAAAAAAACGTCGAAAATATCATACAGTCGAACCCCGTTAATACGGACACTAATGGGACCATAGAAAGTGTTCCTAAGCGGGTTGAATTCAGAAAAAAATTTAAGGGCTTTCTTTCTCCAGGGACAAAGCAAACTGTCCGTAATGATGAGGTGTCCTTCTTAAGGTGATTCCCTAGTAAAAGAACCTATCATGGATTGTAGATGAAACTTGGTACACTGATGTAACAAGTCAAGAAGATGATAAAAAAGTAATAAAAAGTGGGGGTCACCGTGCTCGTTTTGACGTCACAATGCTGAGAAATACGGCTATTTTGGACCCTTTGTCAAGAACCGCGCGCAGCCCAAAACTAGACAAAAACGAAAGATTTTTTTGATGATGCATGTGGTATCGCACAAAATTTGATTTTATTATATTGTTTATCCACTTACATACCAGAAAAATACCTTTTAATGCTCCTGTTTTTATTTTACGCTCCAAAGTAGAATTGAATTGGACACGCGCTATTCGACCCGTGATAGCTCAATCCGTGCAATTTAGTAAAATTGTCAAAAAACTGAACATAGATTTGTGTAAATTTTTTTCCCATAGAAAGGAAGCACTGTCCTTATTAAAATCATGAAATAAAAAATGGGGGTCACCGTACTCGTTTTTGCGGTAGAGCTGCAGAAAGTGCGCACCAAATGCATTTTCTCCGAGTTTTGAGAGAGGACTGGGGCGAGTTTCAAAATAGAATGTATGTGAAAGGGGGCAGAAAGTATTAAAAAATCTGTTTTTACAGAATTTACATCGAGATATCACATTTAGGACACAATGTGATAAAGAAAGCGTTTAAATAAAAATCAAAGTGAGTAAGCACAAGTTAAGATCCACTATCGAGGTTCTCAGTGAGGAAGTCGAACTCAGCAACACGCGTACTGCCTACGTTATGCACATTCCCAACACATTGAGTCTCACCTCAGCAAGAAACAACCGCAAGCAAAAATTCCAATAGCGTTTCTCTTCAGTCAACTTCAATTTAATAATGCTACTTCACATGCTCTTTTTTACGGCGGCCATCTTGTTATGCGCAGTAAGAGATGCGCAGTGCAAAACCAGGGAATCACCTTAAGTCGGTGTCCGCAAAAAGCAGGGTAGGGTTTATCTTTAAAGCTTTCAATAATCAACTTGTAGACAAAAAGAATTAAAATTGAAATGATTTTTAGGCTTTCATATCTGAATTCAAATCTCGCACTAACCCTTGCTTATCTTAACCCAGCTTTGAACAACTCGGCCCAGGGGGATAAAAATTGGAGCTGCCAATAACACAAATTACTATTCTGCTTTTCGTAGACATCAGCGATGCCGTATGAAAAGACAACCAATCATAATCTCCATTGCTACGGTGATAATTCTTGATTTTAAAACTTCCTCTTAATTACATAATCTAATATAATTCCTGAAGCCTATTTTCTTATCTCCTAGGTTATCGACTATAGATGTTACAATGTGTCTTATGTTGCACAGGTGTTTTCAATTACTTTCTTGCGATTCCTTTGATATGCTGATACCCGTTTTAATTTAAAACTTCCTATTTTTTAATGACATAATGCAATCTAGGAAGTTCTAGGTATGATGATTCAAAACATTACAAACGTTTTCTTTCTCCCTTTTTTTTCTTCTTTTTTTCCTTATGGCAAGAGCGCTGTAGATATGCAGTAGAAACCCGGGACGTTAAGAACCTGTTAGCCTAAAATTTGTCAGTTAGGCCCCTCTATACGTGAACCTGTTTAGCGTAAAATTTCAAAGAGGGTTCTTATTTTCTAAAATCCATAAAAAAAATTCTGTACACTTGGGCAAGGACTTCAAAATTCATGTGGTCGGTGCTTCAGTCTTTTCTCTCAGTCATTTTTAGATAAATACTTATTAAGTATGCAGATTCTCTATAAGGAATAAGGGCTACCATACTTTTTTTTCTTCAGCAAATAAGAAGCTATTTTAAAAAGGAATTGGTTTAGTAAGCAAAACAACAACTCTGTACGCACATCGTGCTTTTTGGTATGTTCACTTTCTATCTTGATGCCATGGTTCAGGGGCACCCAACGACAATTTTCGGAAAAATATCTGTTCGGAAGACGATTTGAGATCTAGAATTTTCGGAACATTTGTTGTAAAATTCCTTGCTTGCCTGCCTCTCCTAGGATTTTCGAACATCTAAGAAATGGTAAAATTGCCCATTTTCAACGGATTTTTACCCTAAAAAGGTCACCTAGAATTTTCGGGAGCCTTTTTTTTTTTCTGGCTGAAATTTTCGAACAGGTAAGTTTTGATCCCTATAATTTTCGGATCACTAGACTTTCAGCTAAGAAATCCGAACAGATGAAAAATTTATAGGGGATAAAAATATTCCCATATCCACCGTTTAAATACTAAAATACGTTTAACAATGCTATGTTTAGGTGGTTTTGAACTATATTCTCGTTGGGTGCCCCTGATGGTTGCCCAGCCACGACATGAAATTCTCCAATGTTACGTTCAAGTTATGGAGGAAAGCACACACGACGTTTCTTTCTCTTTCGACACTAGACAGCCTGTGCTGGGCTCTCAGATACTAGGAAAGCCAAGTAAAGATAAGACGCGTTTTTCTCATCAATTTTTACTGCATTACTGCACTACTGTTTTGGAGCCTTGGACAGGCTAGACATTACAGTGCGGTTACCAAAATCCAATGCGCTCCCCTTAAAAACTCACTAAATTTGACAAAATTCGGCGAGTTGGAGTTTAGTATCGCAAGGAACCGTTTAATACAACACGAATTTATTTTATTAGTGACTTTTTCGTTCCCGTCGCTGATTGTCCTTTTTGTTTAAGCTCCCTAATTTAGTCAGAAATCATAAAACAGGCAGGCTTAAAGAAAATCTTCACCGCAGATCTCGTAAAAAGAGTTTAATTGTTCAGCTGACTAAAAGTAAATCTATGAAATATACCACAACGAAAAGAACAAAACATTGTTTACACAAAATATCAGCATCAAATAGTGAAAACAATAGAAGAAATCCAAAGAAATCCAAACGTCTTATTCTATTTCTCTTGAAAGTGAACCATATTCGAAAATTGCAGTAACGAACTCAGAATCACATTCTTATATTGCATCAACGTTTGCTAGTGTCAGAGGTGAGCTTGCCTCGTCTTGTTCGGCAAGGCTTTTGCACACGAGGCTACAGGGAAAACGGGGCATCAGTTGGCAAATACGGTCATTCCAATAACCAGGAGCATGTGTAGGCAGAACTGTAGTGTTCCCAGTCCACATGTTTCCACACGGTTCCCGTGCATTTCCATTCGGCTCCCAAGGAGCCCAGTTCCTGTATTTAGGAATGGAGAGATCGGACCAGATGAAGCCTCGCACGCGCGCGTTCCACTGAAGTCCAATCCAAATCATCGACACTGATGGTGCACGTTTGTGAACCAGCTTCAACACAAACTCGTTTTCTTCTTCGCTGTTTATCTTCACCAGTTCTCCTCCCAGTCCTTTGCAGTACACCTGGGCCTGGTGCCAAGTCTTGATGGAGCTGCTCACAAAGTAACAGTAGCTTTTAAACTGCATCCAGCCTCTAGGACAATGGTAACCTAGAAATGTGTCAAAAGACAAAACCAAAGTTCATTAATAGTTCAAAAAATCTGGCGAAGCAATGATTTCAAATTACCAGTAATTTAAATTATTTTTCGTGGAATCCGCAAAGGTAGCGAAATCTGTTGCCACAAAAATGTAAGGGGTCGTAACAGAGGCATAGTGGGGTTCCCGTATATTCTTTCGCTCAATTTTATCCTTGCCTCAAATTGTGTTTTCCTTTCTTTTTGTTTACGACAGTATATATGACACGGAAAGAAGAAACAAAATTAACCGAGGACAAAGTGAACCACAACAGTTTTCTTCATAGCTTGTGTTTTACACGTATTTAATACTTCTATAGCGCATTTTAACATAGGCATAAGGTCAAATGTACTAAGTAGAGTACGTACATTAAGGCGCACAGAGTTGCCTATCTAAATGGACCAACTATTTCGAAAGAAAAGAGATTGTTGATCTGGTGTACAAAGCAAAAGGATTTGACGAAATTTTTTTAATTATCAAACTGTTTTTGAGAATTATTGATAATTCATCTATTTTTTCGCAGTTTGCAATGTATTTTTTACTTTCCACTGCATAGAAATAAGGAAGGTAAAGAAGAAAGAAATTTGCACTTTTCTTTCCCATAAAGGTCCGAAAATTTATGCGACAATCACAGCGATAAACATTTTTTTTTTTAGTTAGAGCTTTCAAAAGCTGTTTCAGTAACACGCATAGAAATCGTAAAAACCCTGATAATTTGTTCTATTTGCTATAATGTGAATCATACATGTTGGGTACAAGGTGATTGAATCCGAGCGTTACGTCGTTTGAACGAGAAACTCTCTGAAGAGCAAAAGAGCTTGTAGTTCGCACAGATCAAGATTGATCTTGCTCACGGCTATTGGTTAAAGCCAAAAATATTTCAAAACAACAGAAAAATCAGCTCTTCAGCAAAATAAGAAAACGAGGATAAACAAGCTTCACGTAAGTGGTACAATGCACTCTGCCATCGTTAAACGATCTGAATCCGTTGACACAGCCCAACGCTCAAATCATCTGCTCAGTCGCTTTGTGTATCTAAGGTGCATGCCGCTGAGGGTTCCGCAAACTTATAGCCGTTGAAACCACCATTTTGCATTATGCTTTCCCAAAGAATGCTCCAAAAGGCACAATTTCTTTTGAACCTACCTTCTTAGCTTTTTCTTAACTGGAAAGAACGCTCCAAAAAAAACTGAAATTGAGAACAGCACTGAGGCAGAGTTTACTTTAATACCGTGCACTAAATATATTTAGACATTAAATAATTGCTTATAAAATGCCCTGAATCTTTCGGATCTCTGAAATTTATTTTCCTACTTGCTCGATTAAACCAAATTTGTCACATGACTTGTTTTGCTAACTCCTTTATCCTAGTTTCGCATTTGAAACGAAAAGCTACAGTTGTATTTAAATAATTGCTTACCAGACACGCACGAAATCGCGAGAAAGAGAGGTAGAACTACTGAAAGCACTTTCATCTCGGCAGATCCAGTCCGGCGTTTTTCAAATCTCTGGAACTTGGAAATATTTTCTCTCACAGTTAAGGCGGCCTTTTAACTGGCACGAGAGTTAAGAACGACTAAGTAATAAAGATTTTTATCGCCGGAAAGAAACAAGAGCTGGAGAATTTAAACACAATGCTGGCAAAGATCCCGTTCCGGTTGCTGTTCCTATTTATGTATTATAGTTTACGTAATACTAGAACCATGAACTGATTTTAAAGTTGCTAATAGTTATTTATGATACTCTTTAAAAAAACGATTAAAAGATTATATTTCAGAGGCAGCGGGTTAAAAGGTCTAACGACTTCCCTTCCTCGCCCTGGATATCTATTCCTCTCGATCGAGTTACTATCCTGTGGGCAGAAGTTTCTCTCTTGCATGGTTTTTAGCGTTTACGAAGTCGTTCTTAAGGCGTAAGTTTCTCAAAGGGCGTAAACGAACCAACCACGCGACAGACAAGCCACGCGAATGACTTCGTAAACAACGCTAAAAGCCTTGCAAGAGAGAAACCTCTCTTCGCAAGGTACTGAGTTACGGCCGAGTGAACATCAAATTATTTTCAGTCTGAAAATTTGGTTTTAAATAATAAATAAGAGTAGTAAAAGCTAGATACAGCTGTATCTCATCGTGTCTCAGTCTTGGCAGCCACGAAAAAAAAAATCTTTGGACCGGGTCAAGCGTAAATTATTAGATGATGAGACTCAGTCACGTGATGTACGCTCTTCCTAACATGAAGTATGTGTTTCATTTTTCCCCGCCAAGCTTCTCATCTTGCAAGAAAGTGTGGCCCTTGGCAAAGGCAACGGATAAGAGAAAAGTAAAAACTAGAACTGAGCACGTGGAAAGAAATAGTCGTCTACATGCACAAAGTTGTTATTAAGAGGAAAAAAATTTCACTGCACAATAGAAGATTAACAAATTACACTTCAAACTCCTGTTACTTTAGTGGCATCTGGTTAAAAGGTCCAACGTCTTTCCCTTCCGTCCTTGGACATCTATTCTCCTCAAGTTACTGAATTAGTTACCAACGCCTTCCTTTGTTGATAAGGAGAATTTCGACTTTTATTAAACGAGTTTTTATACTTATATTGAATATACATAATATTCAGTTGTATTTCAACCTTTTCCAATTTCTTGAAGCCACGAAAGTAAGCCCGCCTGACCATAGTTAGTAGAGGGGGACCCCCCTCTACTAACTATGGCCTGACTGAGCCTAAGGATCTAGAAACAAACCGTTGAACACCTTTTTTCTACGTATATTGGTAACGACCACCGAGGTTATACGATCACATTCTTTCGGCACTTTATGCACACGGCCGCTTTTATTTATAAAAAAACGTCGCGCTAATATCATTATATTTCAAAGGCCTTTGGATGGTGTGTGGTTTTGGCTGAATCCAGAGGGGTAACATGATATATATTGTGAAAGGTTTGAACCCAGGAGTCATTTCAAAAGTAGGTTGAGTTTGATCGTCCGGGTGAACGTAGTCCTGAATAGGACTGTTGCTGTTGTTGACAGTGACTGACGTTTCTACAACCTGTGCGGTAGTCATTCTCAGAGTCAAAGTGAGTTGTATCACGTCAGTTGATGGATTATACTCTGGTTATTGATTTGATTGGTCCGATTGGTCTGATTGGTCTGATTGGTCTGCTATATATTATAATACTTTAAAATGATGCAATATTTAATAACGGTGAATTAAAGCACGTTGCAAGTCCTGCATTGTTACAGTTTACTAAATATTTTGTCGGACCTCTCGCAATAACTTTGCTTAAGTGTAAACTTAAGATAATACTGATTGTTATAACGTTGTTACCATAAGGATACTAATATTTTGTTTACTTTAAGTTAGCCTGCATAAAAGTCTGAGCAGGGCAAGACGCACGCGGCATTTTGCGCGAAGCGCGAGACGAGGGAAAGTTTTACTCGGGTAAACTTTACCAAGGTGTTACACGCAAATTTATAGTCTTAGAAAATAGCAACCCTGGTCATTAAAACAACTATAATATATTTCTGGTTAACATGCTCTCTCGTTTTTTCTTTTCTTTTTAATTTATTTTCTCCTCCTCTCGTCTCGCAATTCGTGCTCGTCTCGTGCTTCGCGCAAAAAGCTAGCTTCGCCTCGCTTCGCTCATCGTTATGGAGGCTAACTTAAAGGGTTTTACGTCCTTGTAGTCGCTCTCGTCTTAATAGGGAGCTTTAGCGTCGACGACGGCAACTGCAGCGAAAACGTCAGCTTTTAAAATGAATTCCCATTTTTTCAATCTTTGTCGCGTTTATTCCAATTTGCTCAAAACGGCAAGTGTAGGCGAATTTCCCTGGAGTTGAATTCTTGAGGACCGCACTCAAGTTTAGAGAGAGAAAAAGAGATTCGTTGTCGCTTGTTACGCCCTCCATAAAACTTTCGATTAGACACTTTCACGTCGTAGTCGTGCTAGGACGGTAAAGAAATGTACAAAAAAGTGTGATGCACGCGCAAAGTTGTTGTTTTGCGTAATAAACCTATTGCTTTTTTGACGTCCTCTTTGCCGTCGCCGTCTATAAAGCGGTATCAGGGTCAAAATTCAGTTCCTAATAGGGACAGGCACAGCGAAAGGCCAGCTCAACGTATTTAGGACAGGCACAGCGTATTTAGGACAGGCACGGCGTATTTCGGAAAGGCACAGCGTATCGCGGACAAGCACAGCGTATCGAGGACAGGTACGGCGTATCGAGGACAACCACATCGCATTGAGGACAAGCACAGCGTATCGAGGACAGGTACGGCGTATCGAGGACAACCACATCGCATTGAGGACAAGCACAGCGTATCGAGGACAGGCACAGCATATCGCGGAGGACTGAGAACCAAGAACCCCATAATCCCTTGCCAGCGGGACAAAACATGGCGGCCCGACAGGTGAGTTCATTGAAAATGTTTTGTGAAAAGGGAAGATATTTGTTTATACACATTCTGACTGTTATATAAATTAAAAACAAAAGAAGGATTTGTTTCGACAGCTGATATTTCTCTTGTTGGCACATTATGTCCTACCCAGCGGGGGTACTCCGGATTTCAATTGACATGGTTGATCGAAGGATTTTTTTGGGTTTGAAATTTTTGATTTCGGGATTTTTTTTTGGCAAGTATTTTTTTGGGTAGCTTGATTTAAGTAGGGAACAATCTGAAGATTCGTGATAGCTCCTGCGTATCCCGGCCGCGTAGTTCCGCGAAGAAAGTAAAACCAAACTTGTTTTGCGACTGATTCTTTTTCACAAAACCGGTTACTATACAACCAATCATGTCAATAGTCTGCAAAGTGTCCCGGGATGTAATCCAACGGTTCAATTCATTTTTTGTTATCTCCGTTTATCACCCGGCTTTTAATATAGTCACTTGAATTCCCTTTTGCCTTAACGTTCTTGGGTGTCTCGAGTGTCTTTATTACAACGACCACCAGATGCGAAAAAGGTTCTTACTCCAGATCGTGTACGGATGAATAAACAAACACAAACATTCCATTTCTAATGTTTCTTTTTTGTGTGTTATATCACTGAATGAATTCTGGAAATTTTTATAGCTCGGAAATTCGGCATGGGATTTTTTGCCGGGGGAGGCACTCCCTTATTTGACCTATACGGGTATGTGCCGCTGAACAGGGTACGGTTTTCAAGGTTTTGATCTGGTTTTGAGTCTTAAACGGTATACAATTTCACTATTGAGCGTCTTGAACTGGGTGTCTTTTTGGACTGAAAGCCTTTCAAAGAGTGTGAAGACTTGTGATGAGCGGTCTACATTTGCAGTACCAATAATTTTTTCCTCAATATCTATTTCCACGATTTTAGTGTGAAAAACTACTTAATTCTGTATGCAAAACAAATACATCAGGGTCAGAAAGTAGTGTCTTCTGTCTTAAACAGGATGGCGAAATGAGCAATTTTTGTCTTAAACAGGGTCGGGGTTTGAAGGCCTCGGCGGCACACCTGACCTCTTCCCAAACTTCCCTCGAGTGACCCCCCCCCCACCCCCCCCCGGGAATTTTTTTGAGGTTAAATTTGGGTCCAGGAATTTTTTAGGGTTTTGGTTGAAGCCCTAGGGATGTCATATCAAATCGACTTCAATTTGTATCGAAACGGCTTGGTATCGAAACTACCAGGAAACCTGACATAATGTGCCAACTAGAGAAACATCGGCTGTCAAAACAAATGAAATCTTTCTTTTGTTTTAAATTTAAATAACAGTCAGAATATGTGTAAACAAATATCTTCCCTTTAAACAAAACATTTTGATTGAACTCACCTGTAGGGCCGCCATGTTTTGTCCCGCTGGCAAGGGATTATGGGGTTCTTGGTTTTCAGTCCCCCTCGCCGGTCCCGGATACGCTGTGCCTGTCCTCGATACGCTGTGCTTTTCCTCAATACAGTGTGGTTGTCCTCGATACGCCGCACCTGTCCTCGATACGCTGTGCCTGTCCCAAATACGCTAGGCCTGTCCTCGATACTCTGTGCCTGTCCGCGATACGCCGTACCTGTCCTCGATACGCTGCGCCTGTCCGCGATACGCTGTGCCTGTCCTTAATACGTTGAGCTGTCCTTTCGCTGTGCCTGTCCTTAATACGCTGTGCCTCTTCTCGATATGCTGTGCCTGTCGTAAATACGTTGAGCTGGCCTTTCGCTGTGCCCCTTACTATTGGGAACTGAATTTTGACCCTGATACCGCTTTATAGCCGTGGTCGTTGCTAAAGCTCCCTACTATCTGAGGGCCTTTGACGTTAGAACATAGGTGGTAAACGCTGCAGCTGAACAATAGTGGAGTTATTAATGCACTTGGGAGGTTTGCCAAGCACAAAAGAAGCGTAAGGGAGCAACTCCAGCTTCTTAACTTTAAAGAATACTGCAATACATTCATGTGGTGTTCGTGGAACTATTTACACAAGTGCAATACTATCTCTCTGCTGCATTCACTGGCAAAGAAAATACCACTTCAACACTGCTGGCTTCAGTAAAGTCCAGAGCTGCTTTTATGCTCAACTCTACATCAGAGCTTTTCCAGTCCCCTTCTTTCATGTGTTTTATTCTCTTAAAGTTCACTTCTTTTCTGTTTTGTGCGTTTTCAACCATGTCAGGATTAAGATTCATGTCGGACGAGTCATACTGTTCCCAGAATTCCAAAGGCGACCTGTGGATTTCAGAATATACAACTAATGGCAATGACGTTGTCTTAAAGGGGATATGTCACGAAATGACATAATTTAATTTAGGTGCAAGCACTGTTTTAGGTGCTTGAGTCATTACTTAAATTTAGAGAACTAAAATTACTCTGGATAGCCTAAAAAAGTGTTTTCAATGTATTTAGGAGGAAAACGTCGTTGGGTGCCCCTGAGTTATGAAGAAGATAGCAAACAAAGTTCACCACGAAACACTAATCATGGCAAATTTTGTGGTACTTTTTCCAGGCATAGCATTTAAACTTGAAAAGTTAACCCAACTTTTTTCAAGTTTCAATGCATGTCTATTCTTGACGACAGGAAAGAGCTTTTTTCATAATTTAATAAATTTGACCATTATTTTTGGAATTCAATTGATGTGAAAAACGTTTTGGCTTTGTAAAAAGAAACTAAGAAATAGTGTGACATAGCCCCTTCAAACAATGCTAAAAGGAAAAATAAATAAGGGAAATAGCTAAAAAGGAATTAATTAGGCTCACTAATACACCACTATAGGGTGCATTCATTTGCAGCACAAGCGTCTTAAAGGCGAATAAAAAAGGTAAATGCCAAGGCTGTTCACTAGTAAACCTAATTAATTCCTATCTAGTGGCTTTCCACATTTTTATGAAACGTTGGATAGCGCTAACTAGCGGATAAATCACTACCCAGTGGATAAGTAATAGGAAAAGCAATTGTGTAATCTACTGGATAATGATTTATCCAGTGGAAAGCGTTCTCTACTTTTCGAACCACAAGGCCTAGAAGGATTACATACATATTCTCACCAGGGATTCCTTCAAACAATGGTGAATTTCAGCATGTTACGTGACTCCAAACCCCTGGAATTTTACCATGAGAATGGTTATGCAATCTTTGACACGTTTTTTGGCTATATAATCTTATTCCGGTGCGGTCAGTCCTTCATAACCTCAAAAGTCCTTTCCACGGCCTTTGAGGAGGTTTAGCTAAGTGCGCCCCTCCCTCCTCCCCGCAGCGATGATAGCGCCTACGCTCCAGGTAGCTACCTACTCACTTCCGCCTCGGGCTGGCCTTTCCCATACCTTATAACATCCTTGAGGCTTTGTTTGTGGGTAGCCCTGGTGAGAATATATTACTTTTTTTCGTCCAACCGTTCAGCACAAATGATTTAGTTAACTTACATTCTCATCATAGTAGAGAACTGTCCTTTGCTTGGCGCTCCCTCGGCCACGTGATGAGCCGCGATCCTCACCGCTGGATGATAGTGTCCAGTCTCCAACAGAGCTAGTTCCCAGGCTGTCGTGCTATCAGCATTACTCAGCTCTGGGTCATTGACATCCGGTCGAAACAAACCAGTGCCCATGCTCTCACTGTCGAGTATTGCTTGCACTTTAGTATGAGACTAGAAAGGAGAAAAAAGGGTACGTGAGGTAAATAACTAGCTATAAAGGGTGACTGTGGAGCAAAGGAAAATCATTTTACACTCCGCTATGAAGAAAACGTTACCATCAGAAAATCGTAAAACTTGAATAATGAGACTCAAGAACTTTCGAGAAAATATTTATAAATGAACGAATGACCAGCCAGCGCAATACTGGAAAAACACAACAAACCTAAAGTATACCTGCCTTTACGAGCTAGACGACCCGATTATTTTCTCGGTTACCAAGACGGTTTATATGGTATCAACGTTGCCACGCTTTTTAGAGAGATTTCTGAGTAAACAAAGGCGCATCGATGACGTAATAGCGGAGAGAACTGGAAATTGATTCACGGTGGAATACAACTGCTCAAGGAAAATAGTTGGGTCACCCCTTTTACGGTTTTCAGTATTAAGGTGACAAAGTTTTTGCAAATGAAATGTTTCTCTCTTCCTCGCTGCTAGCCACCAGAAGTTCTATTCCGTTGAGTGAAAAATTAAGAAAATCTTCTATGACCAGGACATCTGTTTACCTGTAGAAATGACTTTACGTAAGACAAAAAAGCTAGCGTCCCGTTTGTTTGAGACTGCAAGCTTATGGTACAAAGGCGTTTTACAAATCCAGCCACCCTTTGTATAGGAACCTGAGCAAAAAAGAAGCAACAGTAATCAGTCTTAACAATGGCTTAATAGCTGGGGCGACCTTGCAGCTCGTACAAGACCTTACGCAATGGGCCATTTTACAGTTATGGATGGAAGGCAGGCTGGAGTCGACCTTTTTTTGATACAAACCTTCCTGCTTTATTATGTAAATCAAGTTATTCTTATGCGCTTGGATAACAAAGTAAAAGAAGTTTGAAGTTTGAATCAAAACAAGGTCAACCTCAGCCTCACATTCACGCGAGGGCTAGGGTACTACGTCCACAACTGTAAAATACTCTGTTGGTTGGGAAAAAAATAAACAAACAAAGTTAACAATGGAATCTACCTCGAAAACAGAGGAGCTGCGACATATAGGAGTACTGCCCATCTACCCCTCCCCTAAGCCAACATTAACACTTACTTCTCACTTAGGGCAAAATGTTGGCTTAGGGGAGGGGTAGGTGGGCAGTTTCCCACAAACGTATAATGACCCATTTAATAAGAGGTAGTGAAAAGGTGCAAGACCAATGAATAGCTAAGTTGAAGCGAAAAATTGTTTTTTCACCAACCCTTTCAGTCTCTATAAGATGCACTCCGGTTTGTAGCCAAAAAAAAACTTTCCGAGAAATCCACTGACGCCATAAACAGTTGACAACGTGAGTGTGAGCCTGATGAGTCATACAGTTGTTATTGTCCTCTAAGGATTTTCAAATTTCCAAATGATGCAACTTTCCTACCTGTTTTCTTCTCTTCTTTAGCATTTCCTCAAGACACTGCAGCACTACGGGAACGTCTTGGCTGCTAAAGCCTTTATTAATAAACAAACGCAGAAATAACATCAGAAATTTTATGCACCACGGTTACGGTAAACGGCAAACGGATGCTTCCGGTTTTCTATTGCCATCGGTAATCATTTCAACTGGTGCTTAAGCTTAGTTTACCCCAGATGGGCTGGATTCTTAGGGCGCTTTCGATTTGCCAGAACCGACCAGCCAGACCCTTCCCGTGGTAATGAGAGTTTCACTATTAATCAAAACTATCCAGCCAGATCAGTCAATCCTGAATAGTATGCAAGAAGGAGATGGTTATCCAGCAAAAGCCCTTGGAAAAGGCTGATTTCATTTTCAAAATGACTGGTCCGGCAGTGGTTCGGCCAGCAAGTTCTGACAAATGGAGAGCGCCCTAACGCTTGTCCCGAACTCGACTTTTCTGAGTGACGAAATAAAGCACCATTACCCATATATGTTAAGGCATATGATTCCTAAAGTTCCCGAAAATGATGAAAAAAATAGGTTTCCAAAGCATGTTTTCATGAACGCGAAAATGAAAGCAAGCAATCATAATTAATTTTTTTTTCTACTGGCATTTTATGCTGGCTAGCCAAAAAATGGTCCAGGATTGTTATTCAAGACTATAGATATTTAGACATTGAAAATGTTTCCTGTCTTCTGTTGCTACTGATGGCAAGGATGGACATGGATTGGAACTTGAAAAAATTGGGCCAACTTTTTAATGTTTTAAAGGTTACCCTCAGTCCTCTCTTGTATTCCTAGAAAAATCTACTACCCACCTACCCCTCCCCTTAGCCAACATTAACACTTACTTTTCCCTTAGGGCAAAATGGTGGCTTAGGGGAGGGGTCGGTGGGCAGTTTCCCAGAAACGTATAACTTAGTACAAAATTGACCCAAAACAGCAATATCCTGTGACATGGCACATTTAACTCTCTATTGACAAAATGAAAAAATACAGCTTTGCACACTTACCAACATGAACTTGGAGCAGTTTAGTGTACAGCGTGTTATAAAACCCCCTGGGATCAATGTTAAGTGCTTCTCCTATTAAATGACAAGCAAACACAGCTTCTTATTGACAGAGTTGAGCCCTTTTTATTAACTCAGTGGGACTCAATGGACAGTAATTTACTGCACAGCCAAATGTTCAAATCAAAATCTAAAGAATAAATAAAGCGATGGTCCTAGAAAACAAGCCACTTAATTTTGTTTTGTCAACCGATAGTTTTAACATGTTATCCGCAAAACTATTGAAACCTCGCTCTTGAATGAAAACAATAACAGCTTTCCAGGGTCGTTAGTTAAAAGGACATTACACTGGGCCCTGGCCTGTCCTGGGCCGTTAATTATCGGGAATTTTAAGAAATGGTCCATTTTGATTGGGGTAACACGTGTCACATAATATCAAAAAGTTTTTTTAGCAAAAAACGCCATGAAAACGGTGCTGAAACCTAGATTCCCTAGAATATTAGTAGAACTCGTTTGTTATAAAGTATAGTATTTACTCTTTTCTTCCGCCCTAGCTTGTTCAAGGCTCCAAGATACAAAAAACGGATGCGAAAACTGACCGCCCCCGTCTTCCACAGATAACGCGAGACTTATTTTCGCTTGGCTTGTTTTTGTGTTGTCTTTACTACCCGAAAGCTCGGCACAGGCTCCTCCCGGCCGTTACGTTGCAAACAAAAGAGACCTTTAGATTCAAGGACGAGGAAGACCACGTGGAAGAGATTTAACTTAATTTTTTTTCGCGTATTCTCAAAACATATATACCCCGGAAAGCTTCAGTGTACTTTTTTTTCTTTCTTTTTTTTCACCAAAAAAGTTGGCACGGTAATTTTTATTGAACGAGGTTAAGCTAGGCTCTCTACCTATCGCAAAATGATACAACTTCTACCAATTGAGCACTTGTTTCCGAAACTGCTACATTTTCACTAAAACTCGTCGTGAAAAGACGGCGTTGGTTCACGCGCACGCAGTACTTACTATTGAGAAAATCTTGTCCTCGTGATCATTCTCGTCATAAAATCTAAAGGTCTCTGATGGAAAAAACCGCCGCTACTAACCTTGGCCCGATAGGATTTTTATAGCTGTAAGGACACAGTTGAGCGTCTCCCTAAGGGATAGTTCCTGCAAAACACACGACGCACAGTTAGAACCACGGTAGGTAATTAGCTCAATCAGTAGCACCTTGGATTGCACAGTGGGAGGACGCCAGCTGGCCGGACCAATGAGGTGCTACCTTTGGCCTGCAAACAGCTAAACATTCGTGGGCTTGTTTACCAAGCACTGTTGGCCATACTAGGAACCTTAAGATCCGACGACAGCGAAGGCAACGAGAACAACAAAAAAGCAATAGGCTTGCACTTGCATCACGAGTTTTTGTACATTTCGTTCACTCACCACATGCCTACGATCATGGTGAAAATGCCTAATTTTAAGACATTTTACGTGTGGACGTGTACACGTATCCGGGTATTTTAAAAACCGGCGATTTTTTCTCCGTTTTAGCCCTCCGTCCACACCTGTTCGGCGTTTCCTGGCACCAAAAACGCAGGTTTGCAAAAACGTACAGAAGAAATAGAAAATCTAGCAAGAACGACAAATTTAACAAGGATTGCAAGCTGTAGCAAAAAATTGCTAGCAAAACAGGGTAGCAGTTTTAGCAAAATAAAATTTTCAAAGAAACTGCTCGCAGAAATGTATAGAAGGAATATCAAATATAGCAAGAATAACAAACTCAATAAGAATTGCATTACCATCGTTTTAGAGTTTTCTGAAAAACGGAGAAAAATATCTACGTTTTCAAAAGAGTATCCGGACTCATGTAAGACGTTTTTGAGCGAGGCACTTTCAACCGGAACCAAATGTGTATTGGTAAGTGTCTTTACTATTATAGCGACGACTTGCCCGAACCTTTGGACAAAACCACTACCCATGAATGCCAAAAGTCGTCTTCCGGTTGACAAGCGACGCTCACAAATGTCTTTGCTTAAGCTCCCTACTGTAGATAACGCACCTTGTTGTTTAGTAAATCATGAAGCGCGGCCATGAGATCACTGAAGAAGTCAACATTGATAAGGTGCGCAAACTTTGCGAGTCCTTCCAGAACAGGAGACAAGAGAGGTGACTGGCCAACTGTTTTCAACACTCGGAAATATGTCACAAAAACAAATTTCAGGATCTCTGTTTGCTGTAAAAGAATTTCAAAATAAGTAAACCATCTTAGTACGTAAAGCCAGGTATAAACTATTTCCTAAAACCCTGTACTACAGTCTGTTTTTTCCCGAAATTTAACATAACCACTGTTTTCAAATGATCCTGGGAATATGCAATCCTCCCAAGAGCATTTGAAAACAACAGTTTATGTAAAATTCTAAGGGGACAAACATAGTGCATTATGAAGATTTCGAAAATAGAAAATACACTACCTACAGATAGAGAAATACTCAAAGACTCCAATGAAATGAACGAAATCAAGGAAGTTTCTATCAGAACACATTAAAAAATCTAGTAAAATGTCTCAAAAGTGGTGTTGAGATATCCATGCTACACGTATACAGTCAAGTAAAAATGCTAGCGACCTTTGGCAACCACAACGGCGGCAACAACGGGTACATCATTGAAGCAGTAGCTTTATAGTAGATCAAACAAGGGCCCTTGGGTGTATTTCGTTGTCGTTCCTGCAGGAGTACATGTAAAACTTCAAATTTCACTTTTTATGGAAGACGTAAAAACGCCAGACGACGATGTTCTCTTTCTTTTTTCCTTTTTTTTCCTTTTTTTTCCTTTTTTTTTTCCCGCAAACCTTGAGAACTCGAATCCAGAAAAATGTTTGTTACGCAAATCAGACGAGATGGAATGACAGAGATGAAGTTCGAAACAGCGCGAATTGCCTCCTTGAGTGACGTATTTGCTGCCGTCGCCGTCGTCCCATGAGTTACCAACATCAATTTTCTGCTCACAATATCAATGCATAATCAAGATGAGTCAATAAAATGATCACTTAAGGCAAAATGTTTTGATCTTTTATCAAATCTTTAAGGAAAAGTAGTTCTTAAAGGGAAAAAATCTAGTGACCAGCACTCACCAGTTTTGCTCTCTTCTGTTGACTTTCCACAGCTTCAGTTTCCTGAAGTTCTTTTTCCAGTTTTTTCATTTCTCTTTTTCTCTGAAGACCACAAATCGCGTTAATGTGGTATATCTCGGGTGACAAATTAGGCTCACAATTGTGGGTTTCTACCAACACACACTGAAAAGTTAAGCGCTTAAATTTTGGCTTAAGTTTATAATTTTCTTAATTTTTCGACAAAGTATCTGCTCTTTTGTGTGTTTAGGTTTTCTGAAGCGACTCTTAATGCCCTGACTTCTTCATTCACAGCGTTTTTCAACCTTTACGCCATCTTGGCACTGAGAAATTCGTAATAATAGCATAGCAATTTTGTAATTTCACATGGGAAATTATAAATAAACGCTGAAATTTCGCGCAAAAAATAAACGAGTAATTTGGCACCCATGATATTAAATTAAATAAACAAGCAGACGATTTAAAAAAATTAATGTTAAACTTAACAAAACACGAACTGTGAGTTCATTCAAAGGCTTCTCATAAACGGAAGATAAAAGACCGCTGAAACAACGTCTATTTTGTGAACTGGCTCGTGGACCTATAAACTCCGTTTAAAAGGGAAACTTCTACACTCTACATGTACATCTGTAATTGACGACCATTATTTATATCAAGATCAAAAAAGCGGCAATCCTACTCTTCCGCTACATATTTCCAATACAGTACAGTGTAGGCTGGCATACCTTTTTCTCTTTTTTGGACATCTTTCCTTTCAACTTCTTTTCCATTCTATTTTTATTTTTCTCAATTTTCAGTTCTACTGAAGTTTTCTTCTCGTTGTTCTGTTTCAGTGATTGGATATCGAGCTGGTTTATCCGCAAGTAAATAAATGTTTCCAAAACCTGCAGCAAAAATCAGTAAAATGAAAGACATGAAAATGAAAGTCTCTCTGCAGAGCACTGGAGAGCTTCTCCCCCACCCCCAAGAGCTCCCTAGACAAGTTCTCTCTTTTTCGAAAATATCCGGATACGTGTGGACAGGGGCTTAGACCTGATGCGAATCCTTGCTGACGTCATTGTTGTGACATTTTTGCTCATTAGCATACGGGTCATCCCATAAAGGACATCGCCGTATACAGCTGATTCAATAAAGGTTGTATTGGGCATTGGGAATTGCGCATTGGAAAGCTGTTGCTTCGTGATCACTCAAGTAAATCATTGCATTGTTCCATATGTTCAAATGACCAATTACCAAAGCAACCTTTTTTGATTTAGCTGTATACAAATTAGTAAGTTTCAGCTCTTTGGAATCAATAACAATGGAACTAGCAGCAATCACAACCTGCGAAATTGATGGGTGGCAAAAACGTTAATGAGCTCATTCATTATTTGTAAGGTTTGAGGTTTTTCAAAGAGAATTTCTCCGAAACTATTCGGTACATTGGGCTCAAATTTTCAGAGATAACTGAAATTGTTATGCTTTTTCAATAATAAGAGTTTTTATTTCATTAGCTTCCGCAATCAGATTATGTTAAGCATTTGTTAATTAGGCAAAAAATGTAAACAAAGATTTGCCCATAGCATCTTCCATTACTGTTTTCTTGAGAACCACTAATATACAAGTACATGTACAGAGCACTGAAATATACTAACACAAGGCTGTACTCTGAATCCTTTACTTTTCACAAACTTACTGATGACTCTCACCGTCTAGCGAGATAAAAACAAGAAATCAATACAAGCAAAGAAAATTGCATACTGTCTGAAAATAAAAGCCTGCTAGAGGCCAATAGGTAAAGTGAGTATTCCTTGTTGTTCAAGAGTCATCGAGACGTTAGTGATGATTGTCTCCATATTATACACGTTGATAAAATTCCTTTACATGTTCTTTTACAGCTATAATCAATAGTGATCAGGTTGTTTGACAGCCTAGTGGGGACAGGGTGGGGCTAATAGTCGGAAGTCTTGGTCTTCCCCCTTCTCCTATACTATGTATTTTTTTCCTCTTTCCCTCTCTTCTCGTTACAAACTATATAAATTTCACAATCGCCTCATCGTAAAAGCTTTCCGGCATAAAATATCGTCCCGAAAATTGAAATCGGAAAACAATGGTATGAAGCGCCGGAGAAACTAAATAGATACAGCTTACTTTGAAACGAACAGATCATGAGTAGTATGGTGGGGACTGGTTAAGCCCTCTTACTTAATGGTATTTAATTACTGCTAATAAGTTTTTAGGGGGAAGAAATTGACTTTTTATGTTTATTCTAAGGCTATGTTCACCTTTTAACGGATACCTTTTCGTTTCGACACGAAGTCCTGGAAGTCCTGTCTTCTAACCAACCAAATCTGACCTTGCTTATATTTTTTTCTATCACTGATATTATTTGAGATTTTATTCCTCTCTTTACTGCTGCCAATTATCTCAACATGACGGTGTCCAACAAGAAAGCTCTTGCTACTTTGGACACCGTACACAAATGAACTTAATGTCTTTTAGTTAATTATTATTTGTCAGCTACTTTATTTTCCTGGCTACGTACACTATGTAAATATCTTATATAGTGTGAATAAAGAATTGAATTGAATTGGAAAAGCTTTCTGGTATGGTATGAACAGCAACAGGCCCGAAACTGGAACACGTCGGTCATGATCACACACATCGAACATCGCGCTGGAACGGTTGGCCGAGAGGGTTTGGTAAACTAAATCCCAGTACTCACTCCTGAATATTTACTTCCGTCTCAGTGGATTGTAGTCATCGCTCTTACCTATTCACTTCCGCCACGGTCCGAATACCCGTTCACATTACACCAATATGTGTGACAGAAACTATCTGATATATGACGCTCCACTTTCAAGATCGGCGCGGCGCAGCTTCGCTCCGTTACAGAAATCGCGCCAAAATCACAGTTCTTACGTGTGAACAGGAGCCCCATCCGGTATTAGGGAGTTTAAGATACCACGACGGCGACGGCGGCAAAAACATCGCTTAAAAAGTGACTCCTCGATCTATGAAACTTTAGCGCGATTATCCCAACTCGGTCACTATGTTTTATGTCAGCGAACTCTCCCAGAGTTGAATTCTTAAGAAAAATATCCAGGTGTACAAAGAGTAAGAGAGATTCGTCGTCGTATGTTCACGTTGTCGATAAAACGTGAAATTAGGCAATTCACGTCGTAGTCGTGCAGTGACGGCAAAGAAATGTACAAAAAAGCGTGATGCACGTGCAGAGTTGTTGTTTTGCTAATCTTAACCAATTGCTTTTTGACGTTCTTGCTGCCGTCGCCGTAGGGGCATCTTAAACTCCCTATTGTTTTCGTGCCTGCCAAAGCCATCCGGTATAGTGTGAAGATAGCCTAAGCGTTTAGTGTGACAAAATATCCGTTGTGATCTTGAACACACATGATCATGAAGAAATAAAAATCATCTCCGAAGGACTGACTAATGAAATGTTTTGGCGTAAAATGTAAGCTAGAAGTGACGAGCAATTTACCTCAAGAGAAACACTACCAACGGAATCTTGTTTGAACAAAGTGACAAAGGCATTGTAACACAACTTTGAAACCTGAAAGGACAAAAATTTGCAAAAATACTCAGAGCGTTCAGGAAAAAACAAAATCGCATAAAAGATAGCTACTATAAGTTCTAATTTCATAAAAAGGCTTGTCCTTTGGATTTGCGGTCGTTTCGTTATCGTCCTGTTCGCCGCCTAAGTAGTTTCGCTACAACGCTAAGTCAGTTCCCCAACTTCTTTCGCCTGATTAACGGCTTAAATAACGATGTGTACAGTAACACATATGTATCAGACGTTTTTCGTGTCATGGCTGAAAAAATGAGGTTTTTGTACGTGAAGCTCTCGTATCGTTCAGTACGCGAAACGACTCAAGACATTCGCGACCGGGACGTTAGAGAAACGGCGCGTGGGCGAAACGACCGCTTTCCGTCCTTTGTCTGACCTGACCATCCAAGGATTTATCGTTCATTCGTGGTACAAGCACAGCCACCAAGTTTGTGTGGAAGTTAAAATGGGGCAGAGATGTCAGTAGATCACACATACACTGTATTGCCACAAGCATCACACTCTAAAACGACATTCAAAATGCATTGTCAGTGTTACTGAAAATACGCTTTGTACATGTATCATTAATTTTGGTCCACTTCTCCAGTTTCAAGTTAACTCTTTCACTCATGGAGTAATTATGACGAGATTTTATGCCACAATAACTATGGAGCAGTATTTTATTATGGCAAGATGTTATGTCACCCGGCATTCAAATGAAACTTCTCCGGCCGAACTTTTGCGTTGTAACTTTTCATTAACTTTTTAAAAAATTGGCAAAAGGAAATGTTATTTATTTTTTATTTTTTTTTTGGAGGGAAAGGGGGAGAATTGACCAAGGCCATTTAACAAAAAGGACTTTAAAAAGATGTATCTTAACAGGCTAAGCCTGTATCCGGAGAAAAAATCTGTTCCCAAATGCCATGGGAGAGGAAATTACTGTCGCTACCTGTACTGCTCAAAATAACTTACCCTGACTTAGACTTACCCTGTAAAACAGCCTCAACGGTGTTTGTATTATTCAGCCTATTGTAGGCGTTTAGGTTTTGGAGAGCGGAACGAGTCATAGAGCGGGGATACAGGAAGGAGGAAGGTGGGGCGGGGGGCAGATTCGGTTCCTTCGCTCACAACCCTACCCCACCCCTTAAGATGTGGTCCTTGCAAACTGGAACCACATCCATGCATTATAGCCATTACAAAATATTTAATGTGGCATTACTGCACCTCAGATGCAACATTTTTCTGTAGTACACCATTAGACGAGGTTGTCTTTTGTTTCTTGGAGTAATCTGAAATAATTATGTACAAATTAGGAAACGTGAACTTTAAATAGACCACTTTTTTAAGGAGTGAGTATTTTGTATTTCTCCAACAACAACGAGAAGGTTAGAATAACAAATCAAAAAATATATTCCTGTGATAAATAATCAGTGACAAATTGTTGGAAATAAAGTTTAAAGTATATTTATTTCAAGAAAAGGAAGCAAGAATGGTCACTCTTATTTTGTTAAACAATTGCTGCTTTTAAGAATCTATGTATTTTCTTAAGAATGAATTGAAGGAATAAATAAGCAGAATAAGATGGCAATTGTCATAAAAATCATATCAAATAAAATTAACTGAAACACTTACTGGAGAATGTTATCACACTGTTACATACAAAGTGTAACACTGATTTTCAACAATGCATCAATTTATTTCACAAAGAAAAATGGAAAAACCCAACAACAAATAAAAATAGCTAGTAATTACCCTCAACAGTAGTTTCCAAGATTTGCAAGTATTCTTGATAGTGTTTTAGCAATCCTTCTTCAAAGTCTCTCAGTTTTTTAACTTCTTTAGATAACTGAATGGAAAAAAGTAGGAAAATTATTCTACCACATATTAAAAATGTGTAGATGTCTTAGACAACCCAAGGGTGCAGTTCTTCGCCATAAATGTATACATGTACACTGCATAAGTATTTTTGTAATAACTCATCGCTCATTTCTTGAGATGGGTAGCTAGTGTCTATGAGAGTGTACACAGTGGAAAATATGACTTTCTGATGGTGCTGTTTGCATGCACAATTTCCAAAAGAAAATTTGTCAGAAATACAAGTCATGTCTACAGACATAAAGTGAAAATGGGTTACAGGAGGTTAGCACAGGAACACGTACATTGTATATAACGAAAAGAAAGTTACAGCAAAAGGAAAAGTTGGATATTGCATTAATTTCAGATACGTTTTCAATTTGATGAGTTAATAACATCTGTGTGCACTTCTTAAAGATAAAGGTTGCCCATTTCCCATGTACAGTGTATTTGGAATGATTGTACAGTGTCAGTGAAGAGACACTCACTTTTACACCTTGCTCTTTTTCTGTAAGTCTCCGAATTGGATACCTGAAATAAGAAAGTAGAAGATACTAACTTTATTACAGGTATTAGGTATACACCTTTGTTTTCTTGTACTTTTTCAAACCCTCTGGCCCGACTTGTTCGAAAGTTGGATAGCACTATCCATCAGATAAATCGCTATCTACTGGATAAGTATTAGGGAAACCAATAATTTTTTATTGCACTATCCACTGGATAGCAATTTATCCGGCGGATAGCGTTATCCATCTTTTCAACAACTGGGGCCTGATTTCCGGGTATGAAATGTTAACACACTGGCACTGCTCACAGACAACCTTTTTCAGTTAACTCATTGCTACATGTACTGTATTTGAGGGCCTATCTTCTGAGCAAGATAATGACAACTTGTTATTAGTGATGACTAACCAATACAAGGACATCCAAAGGCAGCAGTCACACTATAGTATACCAGATATCGTTTTATGCCTCCACGAAAAGCTATCTAGCTGGTATAGTGTTAATTACAACCACAAAGAACTGGAACAAATCATTCACAAGCATTGAACATCATGCAGGAGCAGATGGCTGAGAGGATCTGGGACTTGCTAAATCTCAGTCCTCACTCCTGAATATTTACTTCCGGGTCAGTGGATTCCATTCCCTATTCCTACTTATTCACTTCCACTATGGTCTCAATACCTGTTGACACTGCACCAAAGTGTGGCATTAATACCTACGTGATAATTATGATCAATGCACCTCTTTTGAGATCAGTGTGGTGTAGTTCACTCTGTCAAAGAAATTGTGCCAAACTGCATGTTCTTTTGTGTGAACAGAAGCCCTACCTAGTAAGGTTTTTATGCTGGTGCAAGAGCTAGCTGACATCAGGGCTGTCATTAAGAGGTGGGGGCCAGGGATTTCCCCTAGCTACTACATGTATGAATGAGGCCCTTAGCTCCTTTCATAGGAAAATAGTAGAAGAAAAATAGAAACAAGAGAATTCCCTACATTGTAGCTGTTTTATTCCCTGCCTACTTGTTGTAATTACCCAGCAAATTGAAACCTTAGTGACATCCTTGTGGTACAGTACATGTATGAACATACATGTAGCCTAAGAATAGAATAGAATGGAATAGAATAGAATAGTTGCAGCAAACAAACCCTGGTACGATATCCTTGAAAACCGTCAAAAGGGATACCATGGCCAGCTTCTTTGTGGTAATTCTAACATCTGTATCCCTCTCATCACACAACTTACACAGCTCTTGCAACTCAGACACCTTGCAAGGGAATAACCAACAACAATAAATTAATATGTGAATAGGACTTTCTGCCACCTGCCCAACAGGGTGTGACCAACATTATTTTTCCCCTATCAATATCCATAGTATCAAGAAAAAGGGTTACAAAAATAAATAAAATAATTCCCAAACGAAAAATACTTTGATTTTTTTACCAAATTCTCTCATGTTACTCTTTAAGGAAAAGTATGGAGAACAGATATGTGGGCATAACACTGTAGGGCTTGAAGGCTTCATTAAAGAGCTAGGTTAGATACAGGGGCACTCACGCATGTACATGTACATGCACATGCACTGAAAAAATTTAATAAGAACTAAACAAGCTGACACAGGAGTTCAAATTTAGGAAAAATAATAAGAAAAATAGGGAGTACTTATTTAGAAAGAGGCAGTTTTCTGCTAAAATTGCTTTTTGCCATCTTTTTTGTTCTGTGCCACATAAACATAAATAAAATTAATGTGCAAAGAACTTCTGAGTTTCATTTACTTAAGGCACTTTCCCTTGAAATGATCAGGATCAGCATCAGTGATCTGGAATCACTCAGACAATGGTGCATCAAAGGAACAAATGAATCCTTGCCCAGAGTACTTCATTATGCAGTTCCTTTAACCTATTCGCCCCTGAACCGCCCATAACCGCCCGTGCGGATCCAGGTCCTTTCTACCCATTGTGACGTCATCAGTTTTAACGGTCAAGGACAACTTTCTTCGCTAACTTGTGCAGAGTGAAGAGATCTTTCAAACCATACCAGAATGAGCACAATTCAGTCAAGGACACCGGAGAAACAAGCAAAAAACCACGTGACATTGACCTGAAAATCTCCATGAAAATCTTGTTCCATTACCCACCTACCCTTCCTTTCCTTTCACCTAATCCTAAGATCCTAAAAGCTTTCCTAAAAACTCTTCCCACCAAAATCAAGCCTACTAAATGCCCAGCAAGAGAAAAAAAAAATGAGGCAAGAAAAGCAAAAAAAGAAGGGAGGAGAGAAAGCGAAAAGTAAAAGTCAAGACTGCTGTGTCACTTTTAAACCCAAAAACTATGTCGAAATTTTGCTTTCTGCGCATGCCCAAACTTCTCAAGCTGATATTTTGCATCTGGATCAGAAGGCCGCGAAGTGTTCGACCTGTAAACCAGTTTGTGGTAAGTTTTAGCTCTTTATAGCATGACAGTGACCAGAAAACCACTCGACTAGCTTCAAAACGCGTTTTTCGGCAAAATCTCCAGGAGCGAATGGGTTAATGCGCCACGATTCAAGTGATTTCAGAAACTGAGCTTCACCAGGAAGATAGGCCATTCAAAGAAACCCTAGCAAAGAAAAAAAGTCAAAAGTTTTTTTTACCCAGGCGATAAGTACACTGTACTAGCAACTGCGGGATTGTAACTATATCTGGGCGGAAACTTCTCAATAATTCATGAGACAGCAACAGGCATAATGGGAATAACACTTTGCCTCTTTACTTACACTTTCCTGTGGGTTTTCCAAAATGCTATTTGAAAGTTCAGCGATCCGAAGCTTTCTTTGCATTAATTTCTGTCTCCTCTTGTTGAAGAGTTCCACCATACTTAATGTAGGGGGGAGTGTGTGGGACTCTGTACTCTGGTGGATTGTTTCAGGTAGAAGATCTACAGGATCTGTCTGTTCAGTGTGTTCCTGAAGATCTGAAAGAAAAAATAGGAAATATCTGAAATGTTGGATTTACTGAGAAAGATGATCACGTGTGCATGTGTATAATTATCAGGTATTTGATTGTCCTTATGTTTCAACAGAAGTGCATTCTGAAAAATTATTATTCCAGAATAAAACACCAAAATGAACACCATAGAACAAATTTTCTGTTTTCATTGCAAAGTCTCAGGATTTATGCTACAAATATAGTGTGAACAACAACATTTTTGGCAAGGGAATATTGTTTGTTTTTGAAACGAAATACTAAAAAAATTTTCCAACTAATAGATGGCTTAAATCTTTTTCCTTTGTTTTTGGGTATGGTAATGTAAGATAATGATCAGTTTGAAAGAAAGAAAAATAAAATTCATAAAGCAAGGATTAAATTGAAGCACAAAACATATACAAAAGTATCCATGCAAATAAATACATGTACACATACACACCTATGATGGGTATTTTCTCTGTTCTTGGTATAATGCTGTCTTTACTCTTGATAGGCAGTAGAACTCTTTCATTGCGTTCCTCCCCAGTTTGTATTGTTCTTGGCCTCTTCTCGTAATCAGCCTCCTCTTCTTGTTCTATCTTTTTTCTTTTACGTTTCTTTCCGCTACCTGGCACACTGAAAGGAAAACATTTACATGTTATAAATATGCATATTTGCACCTAAGTCTCGCCACATTAGGCTTAAGGGGGGCCAAAAATACCTCCTAATCTCATGACAAGTTACAGTACAAGAATCTCGCACTAGATAGATTCACCAGCTAAAGCATGAACTTTTTAGTACAATTATTCTCATTTTGGATTTATGGAAGTGAATTCTGCACAAATCTATTATTTATAAGTTAAACTGGACTGGACTACTAGACTAGTTGCAAAAGCCAGAGAACATAAAAGATTTTAAGAAACAGAGTTGCAGTTTACATGTATATTAAGGGCTCCATGACCCTGCAAAAACTGATATTGTATTGAAATTGTTTACCCATAGAGCACTTAAGAGTTCTTAAGAACTTATTGAAACATGTTTCTGCATTCCAGATTGAATTAGAATTTGGAAGTGAGGGGTTTTTAGGAGAGGGGAAAACCAGAGTACCTGGAGAAAACCCCTGTAGGAGCAAGGGAGAGAACCAACAACAATCTCAACGTACACAGCGTGCAAAGAAAGTATCGTCCGATAGCCCGGGGCTGGTGGATTTCGCTATCGGGCTAGTGAATTCTGTTTTTAACTTGCCCGACAGGCAAGTGATCTTTTTTGAGGAATTCTAATAAGAAGAACTGTGAAATCAATTCTGGTCTTCAAAAAGGTTTTGGGGCTAGTTGAAATGACGTCTGGGCTAGTAAAGACTAGCTTCAGCTTGCCCAAATGGCAAGCTGTAAAAATGATTTTCTTTGCACCCTGCCACATATGGCATTGTCACAAGCAAAACTGTAACTAAGTGAAAAAATTAAAGCAAAATCTCTACTGGTGAGCAGGTTCAAATGATAGCAATGCCACTGAATGATGTGCACTGTCAAGTTTATGTAACAAAAACAAATAAAAAAGAAATCTGACAGGCTTCATTACCATAGATTGTACATGTACTTCAATAACTATGTTCCCATGTAGGTCATTTTACAGAGCAGAAATGTTTGTTTTAAAGTGAGTAAGAAATGCAGAAGTGGGAAACAAAATCCTTATGAAGAAACAAAATTCTATACAAAATTACAAGTGTCTCTTTGTGTCACAAAAACTATTGTTCCTTACACCACTGTAGTTATTGTACTGAGGTGTGAATATCATTGAGTGCCTATTCAATATAATCTCACCATCTTTAACACTAAAAAAACTACCAGTGCAGTATTATCACAGTTGGTCTACAGTGTACATCCTCGAAACTAAATTCTTGAGGATTTTGAGAAAACAATTCATTTCTTGAGGAATGAAAAATAACCATTCACGCATACATGTACAGCGTATGCTTTACAGCAATTTCACACCAACCATCAGCACTTTCATGCAGTCACACAAGAATCACTTCAAAACATCCAAGTTTTCACTGTGGTGTGGAATTCAATAAGGACACAGGTCAGTTATGTCAAATTTGTTTTTAAACAGATCAGTCAGGCAGTAGGCTGAGATAGTGACCTTTCTCAACCAAAACCTTTTGGTCTGGAAACTGGACAGTAGGTCTCATCAATCAATCAATCAATCAATCACCAATCATCAATCAATCATCTCACTTTTATATCTGTATCTGTAGTTCAAAATGATTCATAAAAAATTTAATAATATTTCAATTTAATGCTTTAATTTAATTCGCTAGCTCGATGGATAGAGCATTGCATCCAGTCATCGGAAAGTTCAGGGTTTGATTCCCTGTCAAGCCCGAATTAATTTTTTTCAGGTACTGTTTTTTTAACAGCCTTTTTTTATAGGTTATTCATTCTACTGCTAATGATATGTTCACTTTCATATCTTTATCTGCAATTTAAAAAATATATGATTCATTTGATATATTTCAATTCATGTTATTTCCACCATCGGGTATATTACAGGCTCATAATGGCTTGCTCTCCAGTTGGCTTGATTAGCTCAATGGGTAGGGCCTGGCATCCAGTCATCACAAAGGCCAGGGTTTGATTCCCAGTCAAACCTGAATTTCTTCAGGTTCTTTTTTAAGTGCTTAGGTTGTTAATTCTACTGTGGAGGTCATGTTCACTTTAATATCTTCATCTGCAGTTCAAAGTATGATTCATTTTATATATTATTTTAATTCACAAGCAAATTTGCAAGTTAGGTCACAGTGCGAGCCAGCGAGCCAGCGAGCCAGCAAGCCAAGCGAGCTATGCAAAAAAACTTACCAAAAAACTCAGAACAGTAACACCGAAAGATAACCGTTGTAAATAAGTTAACCTAAACAGCACTTAACCCTAATCTGCAAAATGAGTGCTTAAACCTAGTCAGTAAGATGAGCACTTAACCCTAATCAGTGAAAGTCGACCAAGACTGCACAATTCTGCAAATCTCAAGCAGCAAAACCTCACATACCTACAGGGAACTAACCAGAAAACATTTTTCACAATTTTGCAATTTCATATAACTTTGTTTTTTCCATGGCTCACATGGCTCGCATGGCTCGCTGGCCTGAAGATCGTCCGGCCCCAACTTTGCCATCATTTCGGCCTTACATCGTAAGTGGCACTCACGTAAATGGATCACATGCATACACTGCAAAGTACAATACAAGGTCTGCTACATGTTCTGCTACGCCGGCAGATAATAAAGACTGCGTTCATTCCTTAAATACCAGTAAGAAATACTGCCCTAGTAGTAGTGAAAATAATTA
The DNA here is from genome assembly GCA_964035705.1 of Porites rus. NCBI lineage: Eukaryota > Metazoa > Cnidaria > Anthozoa > Scleractinia > Poritidae > Porites > Porites rus. The sequence continues at coordinate 33,336,035 of OZ037996.1, forward strand.
TGATACCCTTACGATGCGCCGCAAAAGCAAAATGACCTGTAGAATCCATCCTCGGAGACCCAGGGGCAGATAAAATGGGGCGGAAAAATATATATGGAAGGAAGAAAAGTAAAGAACGGCGTTCTGTACTTTTCTTTGCGCCACATTTTTCCGCCCGTTTAGACTTTCCCTCGTCCCCACTATCTGCCCCTGGGTCTCCGAGGATGTGTAGAATCACGCCTAACGTTGGGAAATCGAAGTTTACGCACCAGATTTGAAACAAAGGTGAGCTCATATAATTATGACACAAACTTACTCAGCTACTACTTTTTGCAGGAACGCAAAACTTCTATCAGAATCCTGAAAATACTCCAAGTCTTCGGGGTCAAGTGGATCATTGTCATCCCCACAATCAACATCTTCGTCCACAGTAGTTCCATTCAAGGCAGTTGTTGACGCTCTCCTGTCTGTTTTCTTGCCCTTCTTGCTTCCTTTTCCTTTTACCATTGTCAATGAGTGCTGGAAAGTTCAGTAAAAAGTTGTACTTTTTTAAAGACCAATTATCGGTCTATCAATTTCGCTAGGTTCGCTAGACTGTCCACCATCTTGGATTTGAGCCGCAATTAAACCACGTGTTTCCAGCGTGTAACACCAAAAACGTCTTTGATTTCGTATTTGATAGGCTAAAGTGTCCACGGATGCAAGAGGCCCTCAAACTCATCTCGCCACCAATGAAATCGCCCATATAGCCTGTTCAGAGACCCTCTATTTTCTCTCAAAGTCTGTCGAGCCGGGGTGATAAAATATTAGAAACCGCAGGGGAGCGCAACGGGGTAGTGTTCGCGCTCCGCGCTCGTTTCGCTCGCGAGCTCACCGGTGTTTTTCGAAAAGAACGACAACAAAAATAAAACGTCTGTCAGGAGCCCTCAAGTCTGTAATAGAAAACTCCTTCACTTTTACAATTTTACGATGGATTTAAGGAGGTAAGGGTCAAGTGACTCTTCGCTCACAGTTCAGTATATCTGAAGGACTGGAAAGGGAGGTTAGATACCGTAAAATTCCGAAAATAAGCCCCTCCATGTAAAAGCCCCTCCAAATATAAGCCCCCCAAACCGGTGACGCAAAAAACCCTCCGTTAAATCGCCCCTACAAATATAAGCCCCCCGGGGGCTTGTACTTGGAAAGTTGCCCTCAAATACGACGTAAAACAACACAAAAACGGTAAATTTACTTCCAACTATAAGGGTAGCCCAACCGATTTGTAAACGCAAATTTCCCTCCGTAGATAAGCCCCTCCGAATATAAGCCCCTCAAAAAGGGCTTTTGAAAAATATAAGCCCCGGGGCTTATTTTCGGAATTTTACTGTATTTGCCAAAGCGGGCATTATTGTCATCAGACAACACGTATTTCAGCTTCCTCTCCACTTTCTCTATCTTGTTCTTTATTTCCAACCTCTTGCTACGCTTAATGATTAAATAAATCTCAAATCCTGATTCGGCTCATACGACGTCTTGAGCAGGTAAAAACTCGACATTGGTCTACGCGATACAATTATTTTGTAATAGAGTAGGTTAGTTTTATTGTTTTGCAAAGTAACTAATCATCTTAATGAGTAGTAAATTACATGCATTTTAATAATTACTTTGTAGAGCATTATAAGAGGAGATATGTGGTGAGGGGGGATCATCACGTGAGTATTGAATAAAGAAGGGGGGTCACTTGCTATTTACATGGCCTGCAGGGGGAGGGGCTTACATAGACTTTGATCTTTCCAACATTTCCATTTTCACGAGATCAACGGAATGATAGCAAATCCCAGCAAACACCAAGGGATGATACTAGGAAAAACTGACCATCAGTTTAATTTCTCAGTAAATGACTCAGTGGAACTTTTTGGCGTTACAATTGATAAAGATCTTACGTTTAGGTTTTCTATATGTAAAAAGGTAAACAATCAGTTCAGCGTTATGACAAGGTTTGGCAAACTGATGTCTACTGAAACCATGCTCCGTCTTTATAAGGCATTTATACTTCCTCACTTTTATTATTGTTCTATGGTGTGGCATTTCTCTAGTAAACAAGATTCTGATAAATTGGACCTTTTAAAAAAACGTATTCTTCGATTTATTTTCATAGATTTTAACTCTGAGTACAATAATTTACTTAAAAAGGCAGGAATGCCCGCCAAAATGTAATTTTCAAAGCGAAACGAAAATAGAAAGTAGACTTCTTGGTGGCGATTGCGTTAGTGGCGAGATGACCGTAAACCTCTTTTGTTAGCGGGAAGTGAAGATTGACACTTTACTTTGTTTGCTAGATTTCTTTATTTTTCTGCCGATTATAGCACGCGTATTGTGTTTTATTCCATGCAATGAAATAATATGCTGTTTCCAAATTTGAGCATGTATAAGTCAGTGATAAATCTTAAAGGAAGTTGACTCTACATGAAACACAATCTCTGGGAAAAAAAAGTTTATAATGGGTAGCGATCAATTTCCCAGCTGTCTTTACATCAGTCTTATAAAGACATTTACACCAAAATTTAGGGACAAAACAGAATTTAATAATAATAATAATAATAATAATAATAATAAAGAATTAAAGACATTGGATCCGAAATCTAAACAAAAGAACAGACTATGACATGACGTCCAGTCCTTAAAATAAAATTAGTCTCTCGTGACCACATTATTAATATTCTGACAAAATATTTTGTTTTGCCAAAACAAACCTGCATTACCATAGAGAGAGAGAGCTGGAGAGTCATAACAATTCACCGTTATTAGTACACTTAACAAAAGACTGTCAATAAAAGTTTCATCACACTGATTTTTCAATTTAAAACTTGTTAATAAGTCACTTGTCGAACAGCCTTGAGGGCTTTTTTTAACTGTTTGAATAAAGATCTTTGACTGGGAAACGTATTGCATCACGGTCTCTTCCTGTTCAAGTAGAATGCACTTGGCGTCCACGTGTCTTAGCCCGGTCTTAGCCCGTTCTATTACAAACTACATACGTCACAGTCGGGGAAGCACCTTTGCTTGGACCTTTTAGCAAGTCGTTGCGACGAAATTGCATCACAATCGAGCGAAAAGAGCTCCAAGAAGGATCAAAGGTATGTGCGAAGTGGTTGTTGCGAATTTCAGCTTATCTTTCATTTTCGATGCTGGTACAACTTAGGTGTCTTTTTATCTCACAGTTAGCTTTGCTAAGTTCAAGTTAGTTACCTGACATTTGCAGAGAAGAGAAGAGAGAATTCAAGTCGCTGCAACGAAATTGCAACATAATCGAGCAAGAAGAGCTCCAAGAAGGATCAAAGGTATGTGCGAAGTGGTTGTTGCGAATTTCAGCTTATCTGTCATTTTCGATGCTGGTACTTTACGAGTGCTCAAGTTATAGGTGTCTTTTTATCCCACAGTTAGCTTAACTAAGTTGAAGTTAGTTACCTTACATTTGCAGAGTAGAGAAGAAAGAATTCAAGATTAATTCAGTTCAAATTGAAAGTCTGGACACGTACAAGGTAAAGCAAGCGACGGTCAGCGACGGGTATTTGTCGAATATAAATTCTATTACCTGTGAGTTCATAATACCAATAGTCTTTTTCTTTTTTCAGTTTTTGGTGGGAAGTGTAAAACAGTTTCGTCTTAAAGGGGCTATCGGTTGCGGCTGTCGGGTTCGGTTTACAAATTTTCAAAAACCACTTATTCCGTTTCAATCTTCTTGAAGTTTGTCTTTGTACTTGCTGAATTACTTTTACCTTCTTTTACTTTGACTGAGTTTTTCTCATGTCTTAGTCAGCTTGGCTGTTTCACTGTTTGAATTTTGTTAAATGTCGTGACACTGCTCCCCTAACAACAACAAATTCCTTGACTTGCTCTTCCGTATGCAAAGGGAAACATTACCGTGGGAAATTCCCTTCGAGCAACTTTAAAATGCAAACAGGCACAAAGTAAAAGGTACTTTCCCTTGGGTTTTTTCCCAGCGTTGTTTCTTTTTTTTTTTTTGTTTTTTTTTTGTTTTTTTTTTGTGGTTCTGGAACTGCGATAAGACCTTGCTTGAAAACATTTTAGAAATTTTTATTTAAATTTAGTTAAAAAAAAGTGACGACGTCTCGACCTTCTCGGATGTCGTTATCAAGTCAGACACTATTTTCTTCTGACCTAATAATGACGACCGAGAACGTTGAAAAGTCATGTTTTTAGCTGTTTTTTAAAATTTCTTAAAATGTTTTTAAGCAAAGTGTTATAGCAGTTTTTTATAGTCAAATGTTTTGAAAATCGCTTCTTATACTGTTTTAATAGCCTTTTTAATGAACTCATGCTGATCATGAAAGTGTTATGAAACAGATTAACAGTGTACATTAGGTACCCTGTGAGCAGAATCTCCTTCCTTATCTAAAAAATTTAAAGGTAGGGTGAAAATTGAATGAAGATTTTATTTAGATGTCGTTTTAGCTTGCTGAAGGCAAAAAAATACAACCCAGTCTATACTTGAAGGCCTGTCTTGGGACACGTATCAGGATACCTTGAAATTTGTTAAGTAGGAGTCAACAAAACCAGGATCGGACTGGATCAAATCATCCCATGTAACTCACTAAATGACAGAAGGAAATAAGGGATAGGGTCTGTATGAATGATCCGATCGACGGCCCGCCTGGGCTCGATTTCCCCTGGTTGTCTTTGATTTCTCTTTTGATGACTGTAATACCCTGGAGAATTTAGAAACAATGGTTATGCAAAATTTTAGGGGGTAAACAAGATGAATTATAGCCTATGTGAAACTGGCGAATAGTGATCGTGGAAAGTAAGTTTTTGCTCTACTGTTTGATCATCCTCTTAGTTTAAACATGCAGGAAATGCCGAGAAAAATCGAAGTTGGGGACCTGTCTGGTAAGACGCTTAGCTTCCTCTCCCACTCCTTGGACAAACCCACCCTAAACTCCTGGGAGGACCTAATGCGAAGTCAAACCTTTCGCTCCATATACCCAACTGATGCTCCCGGGAAAATACGACTGAAAAGTCAGGGCCTCGTGCACCCAGCGGAGTCCTTAATACAAGACCTTGCAAAGCGGAAAACACCTTTGGAAGACCTGATATGTGGTCTAAGAGAAATTGGCAACAAAGAGGCAATTTCGATCATTGAACATCGGGAGAAATGGTTGGAAGGTAAGTTGTTCTCATCGGTCGTCATCGCTTCGGCATGGGTTGAAACATATATATATGGAAATGTTTTGTTTTCGGATTTTGATAGAATTTCTTCATAAAGTAAAAGTCCGACGTTTACGCAAAATAAAGAGTAACCTGCTTTTGGCGCTAAAATAGAAGTACATGTCGACGTACCATGAAAGAACGAAAAGAATATAAAATATAGCTGAAATAAATTTAGTTTTTGAAAATAGAGAACCTGAAATAAATAGCTCCGCTCTTTCTACAAAGGCAGTTTGGTTTATTGGTTATACCAGTTTTCACAGGCCCAAGCTCTTCTCCTCATCCAGCCATGTAAAAGACTAACTGGCAATTAAATTTATTGTTCCAAAATCTTTGTGCGATACATGTATGTCTATAGTAATGCCCAATCCTCGATTGTGTCTATAACACGTACGGAAGGATATTAACTGCAATGACTGTTTTTTTAAAGTTATTTTAACTTACAGTCTTACAGTCCAGTTTCTTGTTGAGGGTCTCCAACTGGGTCTCGATTAGGCTTGATTTCTGCCGCTCTTTCTGCCCTCCCCTAGAAGAGAGTCTGTTCTTGTGAGGAGTGCGGGCTTATTTTTCGAAATATTAACGGCGACTGGTAATCAAGCCTAAATCCCGACCAGTTCGAGAAGAAAGTGTGCAACTTGCGTCATGTTAACTGAATGAAAATGATTTATTTTATTAATTGAATAAAGCCAACTTTCCCTTCTGGAAATTCGGTCTCTTTCCGAATTCCGCAGCCCTGTTCCCTTTCTCCACCCAAATCTTCAATTCCGGCCAAATAAGGTAATTCCCAGACGTAGACCCTGAGCCGAAAACCTTCACGTGTACTTTTCACGTATCCCTTCTTTAATGTCATTCCTAGAAACGATGAGCAATAGCTTCAGCCCCCAAGACTCTGGTGGACGACCGCCTCCTCCACTCTCCATACCGCGACAACCAGAAGAGGTATTTGCTATTCTGCCAGTCTACCCACTTTGGCTGTTTTGTTGTACCAACAACAGAAATATATGAAATGAATATTACTATGTTAAAAATAAATTTTGTAATATAATTAAGCTTTCATTATGCTCTATAGATATTGAATAGCTTATAATTTATCACTTAAAATTATAAAGTCATGGTATGATATGATTAAGTGGTGCATGCGACTGTACATGCCAGTAAAGTCATGGAGCGAAGAGAAGTGATGACGTCACAAAAACTAAATTTGTGAAATCAAGGGATGGCTTGGCTTACCCGGGGAGAACACGATGAAATATGTTCACTTGCCAAAAGTGAGCCTGTTCATCTTCAAATTGGTGCGAGCAAGCGTCTTCTCTCGTTTGCCTCTCGCACGTGTACTTTTCACGTGTACTTTTCACGTAAATGGAGGGCTTGCTGGCAGATTAAGTACTTTTATGCTCCAATACGATCCAGACCTATCTTATAAGGATTTATAAGGAGTCATCAGAGCATAATAGTACTTATATCTCCCCGCCAATTTGCAATAACAGACTCATTTTTATCCTGTTCCAGGGTCCAAGATAGTCGTGTCAGCGGAATTGAGAAAGCATAAACACGAAATCAAAACAGTAGGAAACTGGGAAGAGGAAGGGCTGCTTCCTTAGATCATTATACGTTTCTTGGAAACTGCCCACCTACCCCTCCCCTAAGCCAACATTTTGCCCTAAGAAAAAAATAAGTGTTAATTTTGGCTTAAGGGAGGGGTAGCTGATCAGTTTCCCAGACACGTTTAATGATCCTTTTTCCAGATCACGCGCTCATGTTTTCTCGTCCCTTTCACTTACACGTCATCCATCCCTTAGCTAGCCTGGAACACGCTAGCTCATTTTTGACAAGTGAACATATTTCATCATGTTCTTCATTTCTTTCATTCTTTTCTATCCCAAAATTTCACAAATTTGAATTTTCGTTAGGTCACACTTCTCTTCTTTTTTGTGAATAGTGGTTATAGGTAATTTAGTTTTACTCTTAAAACTCGAGCTCGTAATTGCAAGCTATATGTTATTCTCACGTTGAAGGTGGTTTCTAACTAACTAACTGTATTTGTGGTTGTACACTGGAGTACTTTGAGGACTGGCGATGCGGTCCAATGTTTCGCCTTGTGCCTGTTTTCAGGCACAAGGCGAAACATTGTACCTTTTTCTGCCAATAAAGCACTGTGAATATGGATCAAGCCATCATTATACTTAGATTTGGAATAGGTTAATGGAACGTGATTTTTCGAGATTTAGTATAAGAAACGTTTTTTTTATGATTTTGTAGGAGCCTACTGTTTTGATATTTTAATCATATATGTCTAGCTATCATTGTGCTTAGAAATGGACTAGTTTTAGGCAAAAGGAACATGAATTAATATAGGGAACGTATTTTCATGTTTCTGGAGTAGCTATAGTACTCGATATTTTATTGGTCAATCAAGACGTCGATAGTGGGGAAGGGGGGAGGAGAAACGGTGCAAAGATGAGGTCGAAGGGGGTTGGTTGAAGCGGTTTGTAGTTTAGGTTCATAAAACCTATTGTAGTTTAAATGATATTACGACTTAGGCTCTTTATGATAATGGTGATGGGTGAGATATCGAGAAAGTAATAGTCAATTAGCAGTAGTCAATTATCACAAATTAAAGAAAAACGCGATGTATCAATTTTAGTCGATGAATTCCTATTCACCGTGTGGACAATCACCAAACATTGCATTGATGTCAGAGTAGCTCCGTACGGCTGAGGAGAGAGTCGGTTAACGCGAAACGAGACTTGCTGCGCGCCCAGAGGCGAGCAACCCAAACCCCAAGGGCTGTTTTTCCTCCTCCTCCCAATCGAACATTTCTGTTATCTAATCAAGTAAGGTGGTTACGGCAATTCAGTCAAACTTAAGACAAGCAGCTTTGGCTAGCCCCTCAAAGTACGCCTGCATTTACATGTATTCAGGCTATGGGTAAACGAAAGTGAATCGATACGGCTGCTTTAACTAGTCATCTGGAAAGTATGAAATTTTAGTGCATTTTGCATTATAAGAATGAGTCATTTAGGTAACGTAAGCAAAAAAAAGTGATCATGATAAAAAGCGAGAAAAAACGTTCTATCAAAAAAAGTACAGAAATTCGAACGGAACCGCTATTAAGATCAAGAAAAAGCAAACGCCCTCAGACTGTAACGATCAAAAAAGAAAAATCAACTCAGGGGCCCAAATGAACTCATCAACTCCCTATTGTTGATTTGTACAAAGTTTATCCAAATGTGCGTTGAAAATGGTACGAAATACCAGACGTTTCGAGGTTGCTCCCTCTTCCTCAGTGGTTTAAAGCAACTCCCTCATGTTGTTCACCTTTGTCTACGCCTATTAATTTGTCTGCGTTTATTGTGACTGGCCAATTCAAACTACTCTGGTTTTGTTTTGGCGACAGTCAATTCTGATCGCTAAGAGTATATTTGCCAGAATCTGATATACGCACTGGTTAATCCTTAGATTTATAAACAAATGAAGGGTCCAAATTTCTGTAATTTAAAGAAAAGGGGCTTCAAAAATTAGTTAAATATCTGTTAGTTAGACTAGTTCGTGTCAGTTTATCTATTTTTTAGTTACTTATTTATTAAAATCACTCTCGACAATTTAATAGTCATCCTTTATAAAGTAATAAAGATAGTACGCTCCCTCTGATTTCTGATGCGTCGAGGGTCGTGTTTGTCGTGTTTGCATGAGAGTATGTAAACATGGTTGTGACGTCAAGATGTTTTGCTTTCGCGCACTAATCACGCAAGAACGAATTTGAACATTCTCATCCCCAGAGCCACTCGGCTTACTTTGCAACCGAACAGTGACAACAACCGGAGACCAAAAGAAACAAAGGGCTCTGGAGACGAGCATGGAATTTGAAAAAAGTTTTGAGTTGAAAACTCGACAAGTTTACTTTATTTACCCATTTCCTCGTTGGCCGAAACTCGAAAAATCTTAAGAAACATGCTGCGTAATTTTTTTTTTTTTTTGCTCAAGCTGACAATTTAAGCAAGAAAAATCCATATTTTGGAAAGCATCTTCTTCGCAAAACAAGAACGTTGTCCTCAACCCCCTTGAGGGGTTGGGAGAATTCTTGATCGTTATGCAATCCTCGACTTCGTCTCGGGTTCAGGCATAACCGTGTCGAATTCTCCCATCCCCTCTCGTGTTTATATCAGCCTATGCAAACACGGAAAACGTTTTCTATTACTTAGGCCCTGTTCGCAAAACGACAAAAAACTAGAGTTTGGCGTTTGCAAAAATGAAGTTTGAAAATGTTGTAGTTTATACCAATTTTTCTTTTTTGCACCTGACGCACACAAAGGTTAACTTATCTTGTAACCGAAAACGTCATTAAATAAAGGAACTTTAATTGGTCACGTTAGCGCGAAATACGATGATTAGACGAGGGATAGCTGTCAAGGAACAAAGGATTTTGTCGACTGTCAAAAAATTGGTGGGACTCCAAACTTTCTCGACGGCATTTCTGAAGTTTGGTGACATTTGAGAAAATTGGTAGGCGAAAAAAATCGTTCGCACTAAAAAAGAGGGTCTGAAATGGCTTGGGTACTGCGAACAGGGCCTTAAATAATTTGTTTGTCGCTAAAGCGAGGTTAGTTGATTATTAGAAAGATTAAGAGTCACGTTTACGACAAACGGCAAACTTCAGATTCGAGTTGAGAATTTCTCAGAATAGAAAATAAGCAGATAAAAACTGTTCAGAACAATTCTTATGGGGAAAACTGGCATGAAACTGCTTATTTTTTAGTAGAAGTAATAAACCGTAAACGACAATAAAGAAGAAATCCTGATCACGTGGTACAAATTCACGTTTGCTGTTTGGCGTAAACTTGTCTCTTAATCTCTCTATTTTCTTTCTTTTTCGCTTCAGAACGGCTCTTCGGCATCGTTGTTATATGCCAGATGTGCCTCTTCAGTAAAGACACAAGGCGAAACATATCCTGTTCAGGAATCAGCAGGAATCAAGGAAGACCGTCCGTGCAATCCGGATCGACTCCAAGAAAACACGGGAAAGATCTTCAGCTATTTCTTCCCTTGCCTTGGATGGTTGGGCCGCCCAAAAGATTATAGTAATATTTAGGCCAGTGGCAAAAGTGCTCTGTCGACATTTTATATCAGTGACTTGAGACAATATTATGGAATAGACGTCAATACAAGTGTTAATTTTAAAATCATCATGATTTTGAAATTAGTTATGGGTTAAACTTACACCGATAGTTAACTTTTATGCGTTCTTTTAAAGTGTTTTAACAGGAGTACCCAACGATTATTATTATTATTTTTTTTATTAGTGTAGATTGAGTCAAATTTAATGTGTAACGAGCTAAGAAAGGAGCTCAGATATCCTGGCCTCACGCCTTAAGCTTTGTAAAGTAAGGAATGAATGAATAGGTGATCGCTAAGAAAACAGATTAAAAATAGATCAGAAAATGTGAAATAGCTATAGAGTGGTTTTCGTTTGAGTGTCGTAAAACCAAAACCAAAGTAATTACTCTGGCCAATCACATAGGACACAGACAATACATTGAACCAATCAAAACTCCAAGTAATTACATGTGGCTGACGCAAAGCGCGGGAAAATGCATGCGAGCGCGTCACAATTGGCTTTGGTTTTACTTCTGATTGGATGAAAAGGTGGCGCGAATCTTTTAAGCCAATCGCATCGTGCAGAAAGTGCAAAACCAATTACTTTTCGACACTCAAATGAAAACCGCTCTATAGGAATAGTAGTTCTCAAATTCATCAATAATTCATAAATAAAGAAAAACAAAGGAAATTAATGTTTAATGAGTATTTGGAAATCAAATGAAATACTGGTCATTTTTTAATTTAATTTTTAATTTCTCCTTCTATAATCATTTTTTTTTTAGGAGAAATATCAAGCATTCGACACTATGTTTCATCACCAGATAAAACACCTCGAAGTTCGCCAAAAATACTCTGCTGCGCGCGCGTCGTATTTTCAACACTCTTCTCAGTGTTTCATCTGGTGATGAAACACTGCGTCTCGTGCTTGATATATTACCGAGGAACAGTTTGATGTGTCACAAGGAGAGCTTTCTTTTCGATGTCTTCTCTTAATCCGCCTAAATTTTCTTTCATAATTAATGTCGTCAAATGAAGAAAATGCTAGAAAAGCACATTGTTGATTGAGGACAATCTGACGCACATTTTTCAGAACTGAGCAATACTATTACAGATGTATATATTTTGAAGCCTTGGACTTGATAGTAAACGGGATCCAGTCTAGATTATTCAACCAGGGTGTAAAATCCGTACGAATCTTGAAAACTAGCTTCTCAAGACAGTTTCAGGAGAAGATTTCTCAAGTTGGCCATTATCAACCTGCAGCTTTTATGATCAGATACAAACAAGGAACTTCTTGAAACGCATTTTACTATTTTGAAAATGCATGCTCAAGAACGTTCCATGGCTCTGTGTCATCCATAATAGATCTTCTTAAAGCAAATGGACGTGCTTTATTCAGTGAGACTGCAACAGTTCTGCAATTGATATTAGCTATGCCTGCCACAAACACTTTGACTGAGTGAAAGGTCTTTCAGTGCCTTCAGAAAAATCAAGAATTATCTCAGGTCTACTATGATGCAAAAAAGGATGAACTATCTTATGCTGATGTTGCTAACGACTTTTACACCGGAAACTCTCACAGGTTGTCAAAAATTGGACACTTTTCAAAAGTCTTTCTACGTTGAGCATTGACCCTTTAAACCCTAAGATCAACATTTGAAATCTCATTGTTACCCCTATTCATTTCCTACAGAAGTAGTGGGGAGAAGTTGATAAAATATCAAGCAAATTCATCTTGCGTGATCATGTCCGTAATTCTCATGACCACTCTGTCACAAAGCACTGATATTACAAGAAGAAATTTGATGCTTATCACTCTTACGGCTTAAAGGGTTAAGCTAATCAGAGAAATTAGTACTGATGGAAACCACTATATTTACAACTTCAGTGGTCATACTGGTTTGTATAAAATGCATAACCTCCAATATCACAATATCATGATACTTTTGAGTGGACACTCGGCGGACACGAGTCCCTTTCTCAACTATGATCAGGGGCACCCAACGAGAATAGTGAGAATGTAGTTCAAAATCACATAAACATAGCATTGTTAAACGTATGTTAGTATTTAAACGGTGCTATATAGGCATATTTTTATCCCTTAAAAATTTTTCATCTGTTCGGATTTCCTAGCTGAAAATCTAGTGATTCGAAAATTATAGGGATCAAAACTTACCTTTCGAAAATTTCAGCCAAAAAAAAAGCTCCCGAAAATTCTAGGTGACCCTTTTAGGGTAAAAATCCGTTAAAAATGGGCAATTATACCATTTTTTAGATTTTCGAAAATCCAAGGAGAGGCAGGCAAGCAAGAAATTTTACAACAAATGTTGGGAAAATTGTAGATCTCAAATCGTCTTCCTAACAGATATTTTCCGAAAATTGACGTTGGGTGCCCCTGTATGGTTTGGTACAGGCCGTCAATAATATCTGTATTATACTCGGCTAGTATTCTCGCCATTTCAAACTAGGAATTCAAAGGTTACGTTATGGAGAGGGTGTCAAGACAGAAAACCGCCGTCAGAGAGTGCGTGGTTTAAAATAACGTAGATAATATAACTCTGAGTGGATCAGATCAAATTGCCAGGCATAGGATGGCGTCCATTAGCTGTTCCAGGGTGACTGATCCTAAAAAAACACTTGGGACAGGTTGATGTGAGATGGTCTCTTTTCATCTCCCAGTTAACTTCATTACGGGCATTAGGCTTGAATTCTCGGCTCTTCTTCTTCCGGCCAGCAACAGCGTTTGCGGTGACTAGACATGGCTTAGGTTTGCTGCTTCCGTAGAGACGACAGAGACGATTAATAATATCTCACGCCATTCGGCTTGAGTGATGTTACACCTTTGTCTTAGTTGTAGACGGTTTCTCCCAAATGTTTGTCAAGGCCTTCACTTGCTCAAAGCATAATACTCGCGCAAACATTTTCAAAAATTTAATAGTCATCTCTTATGTTGATGACATCCAATTCAGGGCACCCAACGACAATTTTCGGAAAATATCTGTTCGGAAGACGATTTGCGATCTAGAATTTTCGGAACATTTGATGTAAAATTTCTTGCTTGCCTGCCTCTCCTAGGATTTTCGAACATCTAAAAAATGGTATAATTGCCTATTTTTAACGGATTTTTACTCTAAAAAGGTCACCTGGAATTTTCGGGAGCCTTTTTTTCTGGCTAGAATTTTCGAAAAGGTAAGTTTTGATCCCTATAATTTCGGATCACTAGACTTTCAGCTAGGAAATCCAAACAGATGAAAAATTTTAGGGGATAAAAATATACTATGTTAAAGTGGTTTTGAACTATATTCTCGTTGGGTGCCCCTGCCAATTCGACACAATGGCAACTGTTCCGAAGATTTCTTCTTGTTTAGTCACTTTTAACTAACTAAGAACTCTTCATGTCTCAGTTTCGCCGTTTCAAACATTTGTACACAACCTCCTTGTCTAACAGACCACAAGTATCAGTCAGTAATTTGGACTGAACCAAAACCCGCCAGACTGTCCACCATCTTGGATTTGAGCTTCAGTCAAGGACCATGTGCGTTCCAGCGGGTGACACCAAAAACATAATCGGTTTGGTGTAAATTAGCCTAGAGTGTCCAAGTCGCCATAAACCACTTAGTCAAGAGCAATTTCCCATTCAAATGACGCAGGACAACAAGCACAACAAGTGGCAGGAACCCGGGGGGGGGGACTCCGCATATCGAAGGGGTGGGGATGCTCGTCGGAAATTTTGAATTAAAGCCCCAAAAGAGACCGACCTGGGCGTAGCCCGAGCTTTTTTGGACCCCAAATAGAGACCATGTTTTAAAAAAACACAGTCAATACACATATTTTTATACTTTTTCACGTGCAACCCTAAACGAGACCTTCACGGCTAAATATGTTGGCGTTTTGTCCAGAACACCCTGAGACCAAAATCCGAAATTTACACCCCTAAGCGAGACGACGAGCATGCCCACCCCTTTCAAATACGGAGCCCCCCCCCCCGGGGAGGGGGGGCTGGAAATCCTCATTGTTATGCAAAGTAACTAATCATTTTATGATTAGTAGCATAAAAGAGGAGATATGTGGTGGGAGGAGGGGGGATCATATAAAGAATAAAGAAGAGGGGTCACTTGCTATTTACATGGCCTGCACGGGGGGGGGGGGGTTTACATAAACTTTGATCTTTCCAACATTCCCAACATTTTCCCTCTTCCCCACCCCCCTCTACATAAATAATGACCGGTCCCTTATGCCGGTGGCGTTTAGACTTCTTGGTGGCGGTTGCGTTGGTGGTGAAATGACAGTAAACCTCTTTTTTTAGCGGGAAGTGAAGTTTAACTCTTTACTTTGTTTGCTAGTTTTCTTTATTTTTCTGTCGATTACAGCACGCGTATAGTCGGTTTTACTCCATGCAATGATATAACATGATGTTTCCAAATTTAAGCATGTATAAATCAGTAATAAATCTTAAAGGAAGTTGACTCTATATGAAACATGATCTCTGGAAAACTGCAAAAAATTTATAATGGGTAGCGATCAATTTCCCGGTCTTTACATCAGTCTTATAAAGACATTTACACCAAAATTTAGGGACAGAACAGAATTAATCAAAATAATAATGTTAATAATAAAGAATTAAAGACATTGGATCCAAAATCTAAACAAAAGAACAGACTATGACATGACGTCCAGTCCTTAAAATAAAAATAGTCTCTTGTGACCACATTATTAATATTCTGACAAAATATTTTGTTTTGTCAAAACAAACCTGCATTACCATAGAGAGAGAGAGCTGTAGAGTCAAAACAAGTTACACTTAAGTTACACTTAACATAAGACTGTCAATGAATTTTCATCACCTTGATTTTTTACTTTAAAACCTGTCAATAAGTCACTTGTCGAAGAGCCTTGAGTGCTTTTTTTACTGTGTTTGAATAAAGGTCTTTGGTCGGGAAACGTAATTTATCACGGTCTCTTCCTGCGCAAGCACAATGCACTTGGCCTCCACGTATCGTAACTCAGCCTGGTCTATTACAAACTACATACGTCACTGTCAGGGAAGCACCTTTGCGTGGACCTTTTAGTAAGTCGTTGCAACGAAATTGCATCACAATCGAGCTCCAAGAGCTCCAAGAAGGATCAAAGGTATGTGCGAAGTGGTTGTTGCGAATTTTAGCTTATCTGTCATTTTCTATGCTGGTACTTTATGGGTGCTTAACTTAGGGGTCTTTTTATCCCACAGTTAGCTTAACTAAGTTGAGGTTAGTTACCTTACATTTGCAGAGTAGAGAAGAGAGAATTCAAGATTAATTCAGTTCAAATTGAAAGTTTGGACACGTACAACAGTAAAGCAAGCGACGGGTATTTGTCGAATCTAAATTCTATTACCTGTCAGTTCATAATACCAATAGTCTTTTTCCGGTTTTTCAATTTTTGGTGGGAGGTGTGAAACAGTTTCATGCATTCATTCATTTTGAAGGGGCTATCGGTTGCTGCTGTCTGGTTCGGTTTACAAGTTTTCAAAACCCACTAGGCATTCCGTTTCAATCTTCTTGAAGTTTGTCCATCCTTGCCTCCTTTTGTACTTGCTGAATTGTATTTACCTTATTTTGCCTTGAGCAGTTTCGCTCATATATTACTCAGCTTGCTGGCTGTTTTCACTGATTTAATTTTGTTAAATTTCGTGACACAGCTCCTTTAACAACAGCAAATTCCTTGACTTGCTCTTCTCACTAAACGGAAACATTTCCGCGGGAAATTCCCTACCAGCAACTTTAATATGCAAACATGCACGGAGTAAAAGGTACTTTCCCCTGGGTTTTTTCCCAGCGTTTTTCGTTTTTCGTTTTTTTTTTTTCTTTGTTTTGTTTTGTTTTGGTTATGGAACTGCGATAAGACTTAGTTTAAAAACATTTTAGAAATTTTTTTTTAAAAGTTTAAGACATGACGACGTCTCGACCTTCTCGAACGTCGTTATCAAATCAGACGCTATTTTCTAGTCGTATAAACATAACAACTTTCTTTAATTTTCCAGACATGTTTCGGCGGTACATCCGTCATCTTCAGTCTCACATATTTTGAAATCGCCGTTGAATTTAAAGCGCGCGCGATCTTTCAAAGTTCGTTACATTGCGTAGTCAATATTGCGTACTAAGCTGTACTAAAACAAAATTAAATGAGTGACGCTTAGTTCTTTGCAGGGAGAGAGTCAGGTTAATGTGTTTCACCTGCTGGTTGAGATCGGGCTTCTCCCATTTTAGAAACGTGGATTCCTTAAGCTTCACTTGGTACTTAGGGGCTGCAGAGTCTAGGATCTCGAAGCAATCCGGTGTCCGCAAGAGAGGATAAAGGGGACAGAGAAGGCATCTCCCATACACACCCTATTCCATAGGTAATTCGTCTCGAGTTATTTTGTAGAATCGGGATAAGGTTACCTCGCGTACTGCGTGGATGTTTCGTGGAGGTTTCGCATGTCTAAACGCCGTGCAAAACATGTCGGAAAAAAGGTAATGAAAGCGTAAAGAGATCGAGAGCATTTCTGAATATTGAAGCGAAATGAGTCGGCGCACACCTGGGAAAAGGGAATCGATGGACTCTTTGACAACCCGTGAAATCAGTTTAACTCGAAGTTGTCGTAACCTCAGTGCTTTAATAAAATGAGAAATTTCGCCGGTCGTTTGTACAATAAAGCATGTAGGACACCAAGTGTTATTTTTGTTGAAGGGTAAAAGACTAATAAAAGAATAAATATCAAACGACAAATTGCTCTCTTTAAAATGTAAATTGTAAATGATCCTCAGAGAATATTTAGTGTGTTAAGGATTTCCCTGCTGTAGTGTTAGCTCTATACAAGAGAAGAAGGGCGATTCTTTTTTAATTTCCGTTTCGCTGACACAGGTTTAGTAGAAATCTCTCTTTAGTCGTTTTCGTCGACAAAACGAATAGCAATATCGTTCTCCGCGTTTTCAACCATTTTTTTCAGCGTCAATTCGTGAAGGACGCGTGGCTCTAAGCGTGGGTCATCCACGCGGAACAAATTCGCGCTATGTGATTGGATCTTGTCTAATCCCTCTTGGGATCTGTGGTCTTAAAAATAACTCGAGACGAATAACCTATGGAATAGGGCGTGTTTGGGGGATGCCTCCTCTGCCCCCTTTAACCTATCTTGGGTGTCCGCTATTTTCTTTTGACCTGATAATGACGTCCGAGAACGTCGAAACGATATGTTTTTAACTTTTTTTGAATTTCTTAAAATGTTTTTAAGCAAAGTTTTAGAGCAGTTTCTTACAGTCAAATTTTTTTTAAAATCGCTTCTTTTTGTCAATAAAATTACATTGCTGGCCAAATACTGTTTTAAGAGCCTTTTTAGTGAACTCATACTGAAAGAGTGATGAAACATTAACAGTGTACATTGGGTACCCTGTGAGCAGAATCTCCTTCCTTATCTAAAAAATTCAAAGGTAGAGTAAAAATTGAATGAAATGAATGAAGATTTTATTTAGATGTCGGTTTAGCTTGCCGAACGTAGAAAAATACAACCCATTCTATACTTGAAGGCCTTTATTTTTGATTGGTGACCATTGGCAATCGATTTCTCAGGACACCGTGAAATTTGTTAAGTTGGCGTCAACAAAACAAGGATCGAACCCGATCAGATCATCCGGCCCTGAAACTCACTAAATGACAAAAGGTAATAAGGGGTAGGGTATGTATGAATGATCCGATCGACCTACCGCTTGAGCTCGATTTCCTCTGGTCTCTTGGGGGTGGAGCACGGGCTGGTTTCCGGAAGAGAGGCTGGTAATCGAGCCTACGGCTCACTTTAGGCGCTAGCGGTCCAGTTTACTATAGTAGAGCTGCTGATTGCAAAATCTAAAGTGGATTTCCTGTCTGGATCCTTTTATGATTTAAACAGGTTAAAGCGCAGAAGAATTCCTGTCCTACAAAATCCGTCTTTGGATTTCGTTTCCGAAGCGAAAATATATGTTTGTAGTTTGAAAATTTTGATCGAACGCTGGTAAATAATGGGCTGTGGGGGAGGGGGGGAACTTGCGGATATTAAATGCAATGGCCCACATTCACCTTTTTCACATAGGCCAGCTAGGCAATAATGCACCTTGCCGTTACCCCCCAAAATTTTGCGTAACCAATGTCTTCGATTTCTCCTGGGACGACTGTAATACGCAGGAGAGATTGGAAACAATGGTTGTTTACCATTTACCACGAATTCCCGGAAATTCCGGTTGGGATGTAAATAGTAAAGTTTTTTGGGGGTCGTCCCACTGGAAAATTCCCGGGACAAACGGAAAATCTGAAAAGGTAGTCCCGTTTTCCCGGGTGGGA
This sequence comes from Porites rus, assembly GCA_964035705.1. Lineage (NCBI taxonomy): Eukaryota > Metazoa > Cnidaria > Anthozoa > Scleractinia > Poritidae > Porites > Porites rus. The sequence goes on from OZ037996.1 coordinate 33,354,647, forward strand.
CGTTCCGAATGGAAGTTTGTTCACCATTTACAAGTTTCTTGAGTTCGTACTAGTGTCATATTGTAACTAGCATCCAGTTTAGCGCTGGGCGACGATACGAAAATTTTAGGCAAATGGTAAACGACACGTACCGTTCTTACCGACCGAGAATTCCCAACCAAAATTTCTGGATTTTTTTTATATATGGTAAACAACCATTATTTTTCATTCAAAATATCTCGCCGATTCTGACTGGCTAAAAGCACACGCATAATTCCCCATAACCAGTTGCTGATGACCAAATTTGGAAGAATTTTGTGTTTGGCGAGGAAATGACGTCAAAAATGCAGCGTTTTTGCAGGTTAATGCACCGTTGACCGAGAAGACCTGGGGACGAGGTTGAGTTGTTTTGGTTGTGGAAACAGAAATGGCGGACATTTCACTCGTTTCAAGAGTAAGAACTAGGCGCAATAATAGCTAAAAACATGGCAAGAACAGCAAGAAGACAACTCGAAGGGCGACATCCGCTATTTGGAGAATATTTGCGGAGCTGAACAACCTTAAACGTGCACTATCGAAGATGAACTTAACATCGATGGATCGATGGAGGTAAGGATGTTTTAGCTATGTTTTTAAACTAGGAATTATTTTGAATGAATAATGAAACAATTATTGAATTCGGCTTTCGTATCATATGAAGAATTATGGAGATCTTGGAGGGTGTTATCCGCCTCGGCCTACGACCTCGACGAATAACACCCTCCTCGATCTCCATAATTTTTCATAAGATACTCAGCCTCATTCATTAATTGTTAAATAATTATGCAAAACTTGGACGGGGAAAACAGGATGCATTATGGTCTGTGTGAAATTGGCGAATATAAGTGATCGTGGAAAGGGTGCGTGGAATGTAAGTTTTTGCTCTACTGTTTGATCATCCTCTTAGTTTAAACATGCAGGTACCGAGGAAAATGGAAGTTGTTGGGGACCTGTCTTATGAGACGCTTGACTATCTCGTGCACTCCTTGGACAAGCCGACCCTAAACTCCTGGGAGTACCTGATGCACAGTCCCACATTTCGCTCAATTTATTCAACCGATGATCCCGAGAAAATACGACCGACGGGTAGCCACGTGTCTCCGGCGGAGGCTGTTATAAAGGACCTCGTATTGCGAAAAACACCACTGGAAGACCTGATGAGCGGTCTAAAAGAAATTGGAAATAAACAGGCACTTTCGATCATCGAAAAAGGTAAGTTGTCGTTATCGCATGGGTTGAAACATATCTATGGAAATGTTTTGTTTTCGGATTTTGATAGAATCTCTTCATAAATTAAAAGTCCCACTGACGTACATCTTTACTTAAAATAAAGAGTAACCCGCTTATGGCGCTAAAAAAGAGGTACATGTCGACGTGCCATGAGAGAACTAAAAGAATATAAAATATAGCTGAAATAAATTTAGTTTCTGAAAAAAAAGAGAACCTGAAACAAATAGAGTCCGCTCTTTCTACAAATGCAGCTTGGTTTATTGGTTATATCAGTTTTCACAGGCTGAGACCCGAGTTCTACTACATCCGGCCATGTAAAGGACCAACTGGCAATTAAAGTATTGTTCCAAAATCTTTGTGTGATACATGAATGTCTATTAATACCCGACTGTGTCTATAACGCGTACGGAAGGATACTAACTGCAGTGACTGTTTTGTTTATTTTAACTTAAAGTCTTACAGTCCGTTCGGTTTCTTGTTGTGGGTCGCCAACTGGGTCCCAACAGGAGAGGATAAAGCTCTCTTGGTCCCCATTAATTAGGCTTGATTTCCGCCGCTCTTTTCTTCCCTCCCCGAGAAGAGAGTCTGTTCTAGGAGTGCGGGCTTATTTTTCGAACAGGGACTGGTAATCAAGCCTAAATCCCGACCAGTTCGAGAAGAAAGTATGCAACTTGCATCAAGTTAACTGAATGAAAATTATTTATTTTATTAATTGAATAAAGCTAACTTTCCCTTCTGGACATTCGTTCTCTTTCCGAATTCCGCAGCCCTGTTCCCTTTCTCCACCTAAATCTCCAATTCCGACCAAATAAGGTAATTCCCAGACCCTGAGCCGAAAACCTTATCGGAGACCCTCTTTGATGTCATTCCTAGAAACGATGGGCAATTATAGCTTCAGCCCCCAAGACTCTGGTGGACGACCTCGTCCTTCATTCTTCATAACGCGACAACCAGAAGAGGTATTTTGCTATTCTGCCAGTCTACCCACTTTGGCTGTTTGGTTGTACCAACAACAGAAATATATGAAATGAATATTACTATGTTTGAAATAAATTTTGTAATATAATTAAACTTTTATTATGCTCCATAGATATTGGATAACTTAATTATAATTTATCACTTAAAATTAATATATAGATTTAGCCAGGGCTAAAAGCGAAGCTCCCGTTAATAAATTCATAATTTAAATCAAACAATAAACTTGTAATCCACAGATAAATGGATGTACACTATCAGGTTGCAGGCTCCCAAATTAGCTAGAAAGTGTGAGATTAAACATTGGTATGCCTGTGGTGCGAACGGACGGAAGGGCGGGTGGTCGGTGTATGGTCACGTGATAGCCGAATTTTCTAGGATGGATAGATTTTCTAAGCTATGGGGCTTCGAATTGAGCCCGTGATCAAATAAAATATCAGCGCAAAACTTTAAACACTACGTGAACTCAATGGATAGAAAAATGAGCCCGCGATACACTCAGGTGATGATGGTCAGCTTATACTCTAGTTTGACAGCTGTCAATTAACCTTAATTAGAATGGCGAATATTCGAATTAACAGACTACGAGTGTGAGTAAGACATATCCGTCCGGCTTGTAGTGGAAAATGCCAGATCGTGTACCTCAGCGAACCTGAGCCAACGTTATTAGTTTTCTGATAGTGGTCTGCACATGTCCCATTTTGACAGCTGTCAATTGACCTTAATTTGGCTTGCTAATATAACTTTAAACGACTATCAGCCAACTGACAGCCTTGCCCGGCGTAGTTTCGTTTTTATGTTGAATTGGTAAGTGTGAAATATTATAACAGCTTATATGTAGGGGCAAAACGACTGGTCTTCCATCTGAGCCCGCGAGATAGTCTGTGATAATTGTCAGCGGATGTCTGATTTTGACAGCTGTCAATCTAATCGTACTCATACGAATGGCTTACATAACTGAAAGGCTAGTCAAGTTGTGCAAGATCTATTTTGACATTTGACACCGGCTTAAATGAAGTGTGTGTACGGGTGGGCGGGCGGGCGTACGCTACGTCATAACCAAATTTTCTCGGATGGATAGTTTACCAAATTTTGTTACCCATGGTGCTCCGCCGCGCGCGAACGAGAGCTCCGCTATAAAGTCATTAAAGTCAGGATTAATTGGTGCATGCGACTGCGCGTGCGTGTAATAGAAAAGAGGAGTGATGACGTCACAAAAATTAAATTTGTGAAATCAACGGATAGGTTGGCTTATCCAGAGAGAAGACGATAAAATATGTTCACTTGCCAAAAACAAGCCTGTTCATCTTCAAAATGGCGGGAATGCAGAAGTACTGTTTAGCCTGCGAGCAAATGTCGCACGTGTACTTTTCACGATATCCCCAAAATGGAGAGCTTGCTTACAGATTAAATACTGTTATGCTCCGATACGATCCAGGCCTATCTTATAAGGATTTATATGGAGTCATCGGAGCAAAATAGCACTTATATCTCCCCGCCAATTTGCAATAACAGACTCATTTTTATCTTGTTCCAAGCTCCAGGATAGTCGGGACCACGAAATTGAGAAAGCGTGTACACAAAAACAAAACGGTAGGAAACTGGGAAGAGGAAGGGCGGCTTCCTTTGATCATTATACGTTTCTGGGAAACTGCCCTCCTACCCCTCCGCTATGCCAAAATTTTGCCCTAAGTGAAAAGTAAACGTATAATAATCTTTTTTGCCGCTCCTGCAAACTCCCGCACCCTTTTCCCAGATCACGCGCTCATATTTTCGTGTCCCCTTCACTTTAGCGTCATCCCTCATCCCTACTATCTAAGATCCTGGAGTAGACTAGCTCATTTTTGGCAAGTGAACAGATTTTATCTTGTGCTTTCTGGATATACCAATCTTTACCAAAGTTTCACAAATTTGAATTTTCGTGACGTGACACTTCTCTTCTCTATTGTGAATACCCCGAGTGATTACAAATAATATAGTTTTTACTCTTAAAACTCGTAATTGCAAACTATATGTTTTTCGTAAGTTGAAGGAAGTTTCTGACTAACTAACTGTATTTGTGGTAGAGTACTGGAGTGCTATGATCACGGGCGATGCGGGTCCAATGTTTCGCCTTGTTCCTGTTTTCGGGAACAAGGCGAAACATTGAACCTTTTTCTGCCAATATAAATCCCTGTAAATATGGGTCTAGCTATCATTGTACTTAGATTTTCACTAGTTTAAGGCGGAAGGAACATGATTTTTGCGATTTCGTAGTTATATAATTATAAGAAACGTATTTTTATGATTTTGGAGGGGCTGACTGTTCGATATTTTAATCATTTAGGTCTAGCTATCAATGTACTTAGAAATGGACTAGTCTTAGGCAAAAGGAGCATGGTTTAATATAGGGAACGTATTTTCATGCTGCTGGAGGAGCTGACTGCTCGACATTTTATTGGCCAATAAAGACGTAAATAGCGGGAAAGGGGGGAGGACTTGTGGTCGAGGGAGGTTGGCTGAAGTGGTTTTGTTGAGAAGATGTTATGAATTAGTGTCTTTATGACGAGTGATGGGTGAGATATCGAGTTAGTTATAGTCAATTATCACAATTTAAAGAAAAACGCGATGTATTACTCAAATCGACGAATTCCTGTACGCCTTGAAGTCATTACCCAAACATTTACATTTATGTCAGAGTAGCTCCGCACGTGTGAGGAGAGAGTCGGTTGACGAGAAACGAGACCCGCCACGCCCAGAGGCGAGCAACCCAAACGCCAAGGGCTGTTTTTCCTCCTCTTCCCGCAACGTTGTTGCGACATTGTTTTGAATGGTTGCAACATTGTTCCAATATTGCAACGCTTTGTTGCGCTAAAATCGTCGTTGCCACGAAACGATTTGCAACGACGTTTTTTAGCGCAACAGAGCATTGCAATGTTGGAACAATATTGTAACCATTCGAAAACAATGTCGCAGCATTATTGGAACACTGTGTTGCCCTAAAATTCGTCTTTGCGAATCGTCTCGTGTAACATCACCTTTAGCATAACACGATTTTATAATTTGTTTGAGCAAACTATAAATATTATCGAGAGCTTCGCTTTTAGCCCAACACAGCTTAAGACATTGTTGCGACATTGTCTCGAATGGTTGCAACATTGGTCCTACATTGCTGCGTTGTGTGGTACTCAAAATCGTCGTTGCCGAATCGTCTCGTGTAACATCGCCTTTAGCAAGACACGATTTTATAATTTGTTTGAGCAAACTATAAATATTATCGAGAGCTTCGCTTTTAGCCCTGGCTAAATCTATATATTTATTTATTAAGATTACTCTTGAAAAGTTAATAGTCATTTATAAAATAACTAAGATAGTATGCGCTCGCTCTGATTTCTGACTGGTCGAGAGTCGTGTTTGCATGTAAACATGGCTGTGACGTCAAGATGTTTTGCTTTTCGCGCGCTATTTACGCAACCACGAATTGAACATTCTCGTCCCCAGAGCCACTAGGCTTAATAGCCCACGTTCGATATATTAAAAGTCTAACATGACTCCGAGGCTTTAGGGTCAAAATTGCAAATTTTTCACTGCTTCATAATCTCGCAATTCCCAGAAGAGACTTGAGCACAAGGAAAACCAAACCAAATAATGTAGAAAAATGACCGCAAGCTTCGGAATATATCAAATGTGGGCTATTTTTAACTGACCCGTGAACAAAAGAAACGACGGGCTCTGGGGACGAGAATGGAATTTGAAAAAGGTTTTGAGCTGAAAAGTCGACCAGTTAATTTATTTACACACATCCTCTTCGGCAGGCACTTGAAAAATCTTAACAAACATGCTGTGTTAATTTTTTTTCGCTTAAGCTGACAATTTAAGCGAGAAAAAATCGTATTTTGGAGAGCATCATTTTTTCTAAACAACTGACTGTTAACGCGTACCAAACTTCGCGCTCAACACTTCGCGACTGGAAAGAATTACTCTTTTAATCAGTGCCTTAAACAATTTTGTTTTTCTGCTCCGGAAAGTTATTTTATAAAAGCAATAGAAAACATTTTTAATTTCCTGTGTTTGCATAGATTGACTTTGTCTCGGGTTTGCATAACAGTGTCGGATTCTCCCAAACCCGCAAACATGGAAAACGGATCTATTACTTAGGCCCTGTTCGCACTACGACAGAAAATAGAGTTTGGAAATGTTGTAGGTACCAATATTTTTCGTTCTTGTAATCTTGTTTGAACCTGACGCTCGCAAAGGTATTCATGTAACCAGAAACGTCAATGAATAAAGGAACTATAATTGGTTATGTTCGCGCGAAATAAGATGGCCCGACGAGGGATAGCTGTCAAGAACAAAAGATTTTGCGGACTGGCAAAAAATTGTGGGCCTCCAAACCTTCTCGAAGGCATCTTTGAAGTTTGGTGACACTTGAGAAAATTTTTGTGGCTGAAAAAAATCGTTCGCACTAGAAATGAGGGTCAGAAATGGCTTCCTGTTGACAGATTTTCTTTGGCAAAACAAACAAAATTTTGAGTCGTGCGAACAGGACCTTAAAAAATTTCTCTGTCGTTAAAGCGAGGTCAGTTGATTACAGTCGAACCTCCATTAACGGCCACCTCTATACAACGGCCATTTTTTTTTTTTTTTTTTTTCGGCGGACAGTCCATACATTCATTCTTGTTTCAACCTCTCTACAATGGCCACTCTCTTCTGTCCCCAAGGTGGCCATTGTAGAGAGGTTCAACTGCATTTTCTTTCTTTTTCGCTTCAGAACCACTCTTCGGCTTCGTTGTTATATGCCCCTTCATTGAAGGAACAAGGTGGAACATTACATTATCCTGTTCAAGAGTCAGGAAACAAGGAAGAGAGTAGTCCGTACAATTCGAGTCTCCAAGCCTACATGGAAACGGCCTTCAGCTATTTCCCTTGCTTAAAATGGTTTAACCGCCCAAAAGAATATAGTAATATTTAGGCCAATGGCAAAAGTGCCTTGTCAACATTTTATACCGGTGACTTGAGGAGGCCATATTATAGGATAGACGTCTATACAAGTTTAAATTTTAAAATCATCATTATTTTACAATTAATTGTGAGTCGAAATTACTTCATAAAAAGGGAGTTGAGATATCCTGGCCTCACGTCTTACGCTTTGTAACAAAAGTAATGCATAAATAGGTCATCGCTTATTAAGACATTAAAAATAGATCAGAAAATGTAAAATAGCTATATTTCAGACGTGGGCATTTCTAGGTTTGATTCTTAAAATTTTCTCAGGCATAGAAAGCCTTATATCGCCGCCATTTTTAATCCCCGTAATTTGACTTTACTTTAAGCGCACGCTTAGCCGCCATGTTGTCTTTGATTTCTGGCCATGATTTACACTGGGCTAGTATTCTCGTCATTTCAAACTAGCTATTTAATTATTACGAAGCAGTTCATATTTTTTACGACAATACAGGTTAGAAATTGCTTGAAGATAGCCCGAAAGTGAAAATAAAGTCTATTTAAAGTGCTTAATATATGCCCCAGTCTGGATTTGGCGGGAAGGGGAGGGTTGGTTGGGGACAGGGTTTCGTCCCACAAAAGTCGTGCCCGCTCACTTTCAAGTTCGTTCCTTCGGGCCTGCATCCACAAGAGGGGGGTGAATAGGTCCGCGGATCGGCGGAATTGGCCTTAAAAAGCTCACGGATTGTGGATTCGGCGATAAACGGAGCGGATTCGCGGATTCGAAAAATACCATGGATCGCGGGTCAGCTGAAAGTTTTGGCCCGGTTTCCGGATTCTGTTAGTCTAGAAGTTCGGATTGTGGATCGGATCATCAATTTTCGGTCGGCCTTGGTCAATGTGCCGGTGTTTTGTCGGCTAACGTTCCACTTCCGAGGTTTCCGAAAGAGACTTTTTCGTGACCTGACGCATATACATGTATTCTAGTATAGACAGCGTGACGGAAATGACGTCAGGCAACCTTGTGCATGGTTCCTGCTAGCCTGTTCCAGGCGTTCAGATAGTAGAGCGCGTCGGTAAGTGGGAGAGAGAGTTAAGCTGTACACCTCTAGTCTCTAGCCGGCTTCTCGTTTTTTTTTTCTTCGTGAATTTTTCTCCCGCGCTCTACTATCTGAACGCCTGGAACAGGCTAGGTTCCTGCATGGTCAGTGATACATGGTTCAGGTAATGGCGGTACTTACAAAGTGACCTGACAAGATCTGTGAATGCGTTCGTGTGAATTGTCTTAATTGCAAAATGGAAACTAGAACTATCGAGTGTGTATCCTTTTTCTACCACGAAGGTGCCAAAGGCGATGACTTTATTCAAAAAAATAAGTATCGATGCTGCGTCGATTCCAGTCAGTGGGGAAGTGTGGCGAAGCTACGCGAGCACGTTTGGTAGGTTTATACATGAACTGATATAGATTATGTTCTTTGAAGCTATTTCAGCTAGTTTGCTTGTCTTGATCGTTAACTTAATAGACCTTTTCACGGTTTCTGTCGCCATCTTTGAGGGCAAACACGGCAAAATTTACAATAAATGTATGGTAAAAGTCGGGATTTTGATGATCTATAACTTGAGGAAAGTTGACATTCTGAAATTTCTATGATTTACAAACTAAAGGTACTAGTAAAACAGTTAACTAATTAAGTTTGAAGGGCGTCGGTTCGCTGAGAAGCGAGAAGTCTCACTTTTAATTTTCATACAAATGCTTCTACGTTTTCCCGCTAACGGCAGCTCCATTTTACAGACAAATATCTTCTTGAAAATCGTCAAATTAGTTGTTTTACCGATGTAATGTTGCAGTACTTTTGCTGGGCTGCACGTAACTGCAAAAGAGCTGGGACTAGGAGAAAGCATCGCTATAAAGTTGAACAGAGGCTCCCGAGTATCATTGACGATCATTGAGTACAAAACAAACTACGAGTAAATGAAACTCTATATCTGCACCGGAAAACAAATGCAGTTTGCCGTGGCTAACCCATTTACCCGTCTGTTGCCAAGTGGGAACATGTTTATGTGAAAAAGATTATGGTCTCAAGACTTCCAAGATGAACAATGGAAAATGCTTACTGGTAAGCAAATTACCATGACGTTGATTTCTGCCTCTTCCGAATTTTGCGGCTCGACTAGAAGCATGTCCAAAGTGATGTCAGACTATTTGATTAGTCAAATCTGTATTGTTGGAAGAAACATTATAAGCTTAAACATGAAGTCCCGCATCTGTTGCGATTACAGAACAACTATATTAAGTAATTTATTTTTTCATGCTACAACGCTACTTTCTATATACCACGAAAAATTTTTTCAGTAACACGGATTCGGATTTGAACAAAAATTAAGTCGGATCGACGGATCGGGCCTAAAAATACCACGGATCGGCGGATTTGCATACCCCTATTCACCCCCTTCCCACAACTTCTTTCGCTTAGCATCAGGCATCGGCGATGGAGAGGGTGTCAAGGCAGTTTGAAGAAGCCAGTGTCAGAGAGTGCGTGGTTCAAATGGAAGTATCTCCAAGCCATTTAGTGTTACCACAGGAGTGCTTCAGGGTGATGTATTAGCTCCATTTCTTTTTATTATCTTGGTAGACTACCTGCTGCTAAGGTCTACAGATGGTGACTCTGGTGTGCTGACTTGCCCTCGCAAATCAAGTAGGTACCCTGCAAAAGTGTTAAATGACTTGGACTTTGCAGATGATATCACCTTGCTTGAGTCCTCCATCTCCCGTGCTCAGTCCCAGCTAACCAGAACTGCCAATGCTGCTGCTGACCTTGGACTTGTCATCAGTGCTCCCGAGACTGAGTATATAACGATCAACTGCTGTCCACAGCCTCCACTAGAAGTATATGGTAGTACAATCAACCATGTACTAGACTTCAAATACCTTGGCTCCATGATGGCATCTAGTAGTGGAGATCTCAAAAGAAGGAAAGGGCTTGCATGGACAGCTTTTTGGAAGCTGCAAAAGTCTGTGGAGATGCCCTAACATCTCTATCTCCACCAAGATCAAGCTATTTAATACTACCTGTGTCACCGTCCTTCTATATGGCTGTGAGTCGTGGGTCCTGTCGAAAGCAATGGAAAGCGAGATCAAGGCCTTTGGTCCCTCATGTTATAGAATTATGCTCAACATCAAGAGAATTGATAGGGTGTCCAATGCTAAAATCTATGATCTAACTCAGACTGCCCCGCTAGTAGAAAATGTCAGAACCCACCAACTGAGGCTTCTGGGCCATGTACTCAGGATGCCTGATGATGAGCCATGCAAGGAGTACGCACTGTATATTCCACCACATGGGAAGAGAAACCAGGAAGGCAACGAACCCTGTTTCTCAGATACATTCAACACCTTTTGGGAGACACAGACAACATGATTGGCCCGGGCAAGCTGTCTGATTTGGCACAGGATCGTTGTGGCTGGAGGAAGCTCGTAGTCTCCTGCTCTGCAGCCGACCGATGATGATGATGATGATGAGATAATTTAACTCTGAGTGGACTAGATCAATGCCAGGCATAGGATGGTGTCCATTAGCTGTTCCAGGCTGACTGATCCTGAAAAAACACTTGTGGTAGGTTGATGGGAGATGGTCTTCTTTCATCTCCCTTTCAACTTTACGGGTATTGGGCTTGAATTCTCGGCTCGTCTTCTTCCGGCAAACAACGGCGTTTGCGGTGACTAGACATGGCTTAGGTTTGCTGCTTCCGTAGAGACGACAGAGACAATTAATAATATCTCACGCCATGCGGCTTGAGTGATGTTACCCCTTTATCTTACTTGTAGATAGTTTGTCCCAAATGTTTGTCAAGGCCTTCACTTGCTCAAAGCATAATACTCGCGCAAACATTTTCAAAAATTTAATAGTCATCTCGTATGTTGATGACACACAATTCGACACAATGGCAACTGTTCCCCAAGATTTCTTCTTGTTTAGTCACTTTTAACTAACTAAGAACTCTTCTTGCCTCAGTTTCGCCGTTTCAAACATTTGTACACAACCTCTTTGTCTAACAGACCACAAGCATCACTGAGTATCAGTCAGTAATTTGTACTGAGCCAAAACCCGCCAGACTGTCCACCATCTTAGATTTGAGCTGCAGTCAAGAACCACGTGCGTTCCAGCGTGTGACACCAAAAACATAATCGGTTTGGTGTAAATTAGCCTAGAGTGTCCAAGTCGCCATAAACCACTTAATAGGGAGTTTGAGATACGGCGACTACGGACTACGACTACGGTTAAACATGCTACTGCGCATGATCAAAACCACGTGACTGTTCATTTTTCCCACATAGTCCTGCGGCTACGATGAGTTGTTGAGCTGTTTCGCGTAGTCGGGACTACGGAAAACATTTTGGTCGTATTTTGCCGTCTCGGTAATTCAAGAATCTCGTCTTTTCGTAAAAAAGTTTTCAATTCACCTGCTTTAAGTGAGAGGGAAGCGAAATATGTAAGTTGTGTCTGATTCTGCTCAGATTTACGCTTTTAATCCACTGTTGTGACTACATTTTTATCGAGCTAAGCTCATATTTGCTGCCGGGCATCAGCCGGCGTTCATCTGTGACTGCAGCGCTGTGCAGTCAGCGGTTTGCTTAAGCAAGTGCTTAGCTGCGGCTCCTGTTTTTCTCTTGAGAGCAAAACAAAATGGCAGGTTGCTCCTATGTAAGATCTGTGCAGAAATTGTAGTTTATCGGATGCTTGCTGTCTTTTTAAACGGCTTAAACGGTAAGAACAGTTCAAGAAGTATTGTACGGAACATTTTTTCGGTTTATTTTTTTTATTCTAGGTTTCAAGATTAGTTCTAACGAGGGATTGTTATCTCGGGAATCAGGATTGTAAGTGAGATAAGTGAACGGCATGTGCTGTCCATCTACCTGACCTGTGAATAAACAAGTTTTGGCCTTTACGTTATTTGTTCGCAACTCATCTCATCCTGTGTACGATGATTTTTCGATGAAGAAACAGCCTATCAGCACTGCTGTTGTTTTAGAATTTCGTGAATTATTGAAATGAATTACAAAATGGTATTGAAACCTTAGCGAGTTATATGAATGTAAGCATATTTGTCATCGTGATCATATTTGTCATTCTGATCGGTTCATTTTTTATATTACGCTCTGAGTGTTTCATAATGCCAGCAAGTCTAAGTTATTGACTTTAATGAAAAATAATTCATATGTTCAACTGTTCTACAAACTTTCTTTGTCCTATTCGCATCGCAACTAACGGTAGCACTTCCCTTCTTAATGAGAACTTCTAGTTAAATAAGCTTAGCTGTTTATACGCAGAATTCATATTGACGGCCGAGGAGAAGAGAAATGCAGGTAATTTAATTTCTCTCGGTGTATGACATTTGCAGACTGCAGACTGCAGTCTGCAAATGTCATACACCGCTGGAAATCCTCGATTTTCAACCGAAACTCCTCTGGAGAAAGCCGAGTAAAATTCATCGCGAGCGGAGAAGAAGACGACGACAATTAACAAGAAGCCGCGCGCAAAGCACAGAGAATATCGCTTCGACCAGAAACATGTACAGAGGCAGCGACAAAATACTACAACTACACTGCAAATGGAGCCGATGAAGAGAGAGAACACCGATTGCCGACGCTTCAAAAAGCGATGGGGAGATCAGGCAACGCTTGCAGTTTACAGTAAAATTATCTTCTTCGATGCAACGATAGGCAGCAACAGTTACACGATCTGTACAATGCACGTCAGCCTATCAGCCTTTACACCATAAGCAACATTGGGTTTTACAGTAAGCTTTATTTTACAATGAACAGTATATAACACCGAGAATGTGTGACAATTGTAGGGAAGCGTTTACATTGGTAAACAAAGACCTTACTGAACACAATTTTCGTTTACAATTTTTATTACATTTACTTCTCCAAAACCAACCCACGTAAAAATATTTATCTATGTATAGCATATACATAAACACAGCTGTGTCTTTTAAGTCAAACATTACAAACATTTATTATTGCTGGCCTCCTATTTTAGATCCTAAAATATTCGAAAAGAACATCTGTATTTCGGATCTCCTCACAATATCAGTGTGTGACATCTGTTACAATGCCAGGAAAATTAATTATTTTACCCGTAAGGGACAATTTATCAAGTCAGGGAATTTCAGTATAAGTCAGGGAAAATTGGACTCTTTCAAAGAAGTCAGAGGGAGGTGACATGTTTCTGCATATCCACCGAAGTTAAACATATTCCATCAGAACGATATTGTTTCCAGAAATTAAACGACAAGCAGACTGGTATAGCGTTCCCTATAAGATAAATCCATTCTGTGCTTAATACATTCACAACAACAAGAACATCAACTTTATTTGCACTCAACATTGAATTATATATATAAAAAATAGTATTAAAAATAGAGAGAGTACAGGCTGCCCATAATAATCATTGAGGGCTAAAGAGATTGGGCAGCCTTATTTAAGTTATTAATAAATGGTTTTGTGAAGGGTCAGGTACACACGACACAGAGCTACACAGAAAAAAAAAATTGTAAATAAAAGAAAAACTCCACACAGCAAACAAAAAAACTAAGTGTGTCACCATAAAATCATGTAATAATTTAAATGGGTGGCGAGGATGGTTGTGATGGGAGTTGGGGCATTTATTTTGTGTACCGGACACAGATGACGTAAAACAAAAGAACAACGGCCTTGAAACAATACCAAGCAGATTTTCTCTGAACAGAAAACAAAGAAGTCCTTTGCTTTACGTCATCTGTGTCCAGTACACGAAGTTTTGAGTGGAATTTTGGAATCCATTAATACCTGGACAAATTATCAGTTCATTTGGTCAGGGAAAGGGTACATTTGACTGTCAGTCTGGGAATTTCAAAAACTATTCCTCCGGCAACCATGTCTCAACAAGGTCACGCATGTTGAGAATTGAGAAACTGATCAACTTCATCATGACTTGTATGTGGACATTTCATACAAATTCACTCTTGCATGGGTATTTGTTTCTCATCCATGTACACAAATAAAGTTCTGTGAACAATTTCATAAATGATTTGGTACTCTTTAAAGGGATAATTCAGTGCTAATGAGGGTACTGCATGTTCAATAAGCATCATAAACACAATTCTCCTCAACTGCATCCTTAATGACATTGCTACATGTAATTTCTATTTCAGTGTAAGTGGTTATGTTTTAAAAAACAGTTAATTGTCAAGTGTGATTATCATACATGGCAACTAGTCTCTCGGGTACGAAAACAATCTACTCCTGTATGGGTCAGCAAATCTCCTGAATGAAATCGAGTTATGAGCTTTTCTGTGCTTTAATTTGGAATTTATCCCAGTTTCTCCCAAAATTCTAATTTTCTTTAAGTCAAAGTTCGGTTTCTGGGGCATTTTCGCATGTATTTCATCAGTGACAAAGATTATTTCCCCACTACAATCATAAACGCTAATTGTGATGGTTCTTTACCTCATGTAAGACTTCATATGATGTCCTGAGCCGATTAGGGACTGGATCGAATTGTGCTTATGGTGGGGGAGGGGGGGTGGGGGGTTGATCATTGATATTTGGGGAGGGGGAAGGCAAAAAAAAGAGTCTCCAGATTTTAGATTTCCAGAGGTTGGCATCTCTGGATTATGTACTACAACAAGTGCAAACACTCTCATTGCTGTAGTTCACTTAACAATAATTATTATTCATTCAAAATATTTTCTCGATTCTGATTGGCTAAAAGCACACGTTTAATTCACCATAACCAGCTACTGATGACCAAATTTGGAAGAATTTTGACTTTAACGTGGAAATGACGTCAAAAATGCAGCGTTTTCGTAGGTTAAGGCACCGTTAACCGAGAAGACCTGGGGACGAGGTTGAGTTGTTTTGGTTGTGAACTTGAAAAAATGGCGGACATGTCACTCGTTTCAAGAGTAAGAACTAGGCGAAAAAATAGCTAAAAACATGGCAAGAACTGGAAGAAGACAACTCGGAGTGCGGCATCTGCAATTTAGAGAATATTTGAGGAACTGGACAAACCTAAACGTACACTAGCGAAGATGAACTGAACATCGAAGGATCGATGGAGGTAAGCATGTTTTAGCGATGTTTTTCAACTAGGAATTATTTTGAATGAATAATAAAACAGTTATTGAATTCGGCTTTCGTATCATATGAAGAATTATGGAGATCTCGGAGGGTGTTATCCGCCTCGGCCTACGGCCTCGACGGATAACACCCTCCTCGATCTCCATAATTCTTCATAAGATACTCAGCCTCATTCATTAACTGTTAAATATTTTTCGTCAATTACCAGCATTTACTTGTTATTTTCACTGGTTTACTAATGACACATTTCACTACTAATGACACACTTCACAAGTAATTATTATTACACTTATTATTAAAGATGGCATGAGTTAGCTGCATATTCTCTCTTTTGTGCAGTTATTCACTATCACACCCATTTTCTTTTGACTATAATTACAGATGTAGGAGGGTCAGATGGGGTAAACACGGGACCTATGAAACATTGCCTACCCTTCCTTAACAACGCCAGCCCCACTTAAAGTCCCAGAAAATCCTTTTTTAACGACAGACCACTGGGTTCAGATTTACTCAAACCAAAAGGAGATTAAGTACATGTCACATTCCAATATTAGAGCCAGTGTTGAAACCCGCCCTCCCAAGCTACACAATTTACTCCAATTCTCTACCCCCTTCCATCCCTGACATTTTATGGACCTCCCCCCTGCCCGAGCTTCGCGAGTTTCTGCGAGACACGTATTTCTATTATAGTATGTATTTTTATGGACTTGTGTTACACTGCGCGGTTTTTGATAGTTAAATTTACATAACGCGCTTTGGCCAGCTGCGGTTAATGCCCCTCACTGCATGTACCATGCACGTGGCCTCTGTGTGTACAAACAACATACGTCACATTTTGGGGAAAACCCCTTTCTTGAGGTTGAATGAACTTTAAGCACGTCAACGCAATAAAACTCACTAGAAGACCGTGGTCTTTGACGGGAAAACAGCTAGTTGAGAGAGTAACAGGTATGTGCGATTCAGTTTGTCTGATTGTTAGTTTCAGTTGCGATCCTAAGGAGGAATCGAAAGGTACACTTTCGGAATACTAAATCAGTTATGAGCGCTAGATTCGACTCACATTTTATGTTATATTTGCAGACGAGTTTTAATCGAAGTACGAAACTGCATGACAAGCAAAAAATATCAGGAGGTTAGTTTTGCCTTTAATAGCTGAAATTAAATATTACAACTTGTTTAGAGTGATATAATAGTATCAGCAACAGTCTCAGCGAAATTATTTTACTTTGACTTCATCTTTCACAGCATTACTGATCATGTTTTTATGTGTTAACTTTTACGTAGCTTACCGATCGCTTTTAAACATTTGACAAATTTTCTGCTGGGAATATCAAAACGTCGTTAAAAGTGTTTACGTTTGTTGATGACTGTAGCGAGAAATAGATAGTGGCAAGCTAGTTTGGCGCATAAATATACTCGTTTATCAGATTATACAACTTTTTGACCGCTAGTAAAACTCCCAAAGAACGTTCTTCTTCTTTTTGCAAGGTAAGCTTATTTAGATGCCTAATGAAATCAATACAGCATTCTGAAACAGTTTATTTATATTCTTGACGCGGCATGCTCAAAACGTTCATGACTCATACAATTTGATACTAAATTTAACTTCCTTAAAAAACAAAGAGGGGTTAACCGGGAAATTCCCTAAAGTTTATGAAATAATATGCAAAAACGTACGACAATCACTGTTATATGTCATTTCATCTCATATTTTTTATTTGTGTCATTTTTAACAACATACCAGATAATTGTTCAGGTATCGGTCCGTTTTATTTTATTATTATTATTTTGTTGTTGTTGAAATATTTGGAAAGCGAGGTAAAACAAATGTAAGACTAAATTGGTCGAAGCTTTCATTAGTTATCGCGTCAATATCTGTTTCACTTTCGTTTTGGATGCTGAAAATATACCTTCCCTCATCAGACCCGCAAGCGCGGTGAGCGAATCTCAAAAGAAAAATAAGAGACCGCTCGCACTCTAGATGCTGAAAAGGGCCGTTTAACAATTGAACGTTCACGTATATCGGGTAAAATGAATTCACTATCAAACTATCATGCCGGGGCCAGAAGTCACCATCAAACTATCATGCCGGGGCCAGAAGCATTATATGCTCGGCTTCTGATGCCGCTAAAAGATGATTTTTTTTCAGGTGCAATCAGTAGCCAAAGTGTTTAATCGAAAGACGAAGTTGGTGGCTGGATCCGTTGTACAATCCGTTTCAATCTTCTTCAAGATCCCTCAAGTTTGTCCATCCTCGCCTCCTTTTGTATTTGCTGAATTATTTTTACCGTCTTTTATGTATTGAGCAGTTTTCTCATGTTTGCATTGGTGGCTGTTTTCACTGGTTGAATCTTGTTAAATTTCGTAACGCAGCTCCTTTAACAACAACAAATGTCTTGGCTTGTTCTTTTGGCTTACTAAACGGAAACGCATTTCCGCTAGCCTGCGAAAACATCCGTTTCGGCGAAGAGCGAGGAGAAACCGTTTTGGCAGCCTGCTACATTTCCGCGGGAAATTCCCTTCATGCAATTATATCAAGAGCCATTATGGCTCTTGATTTTATATATGCAAACAGCACAGAGTGAAAGATACTTTCCCTTGGGTTTTTTCCCTGCTTTTTTTTGTTTGGTTGTAACTGCGATAACACCCTTGCTTAAAAACATTTCAAAATTTTTTGGAAAAGATTACGTAAAACACGATAACGTTTCGACCCTCTCGGGCAGTCATGAGGCCCTGTCAGCGGGGGGGGGGGGATTAGGGTTAGGGTTAGGGTTGGGGGGGGAGGGTTCCAGTGTCGCCCGTCTGAATTTTGAAACGTCTCGTGCCGGTGTTCATAAATGCTTGTCGCGTATTGTCGGCTTTGCCGTCAGTGTCGCAATTTGGCCGAGGGAGGTTGTCTCTCGTCGCGATTTCATTTTACGCGCTGTCGCTACTTTTTGGGCCATGTCGCTTGTCGGAATTTACCCTGGCAGGGCCTCAGTCAGACGCGTTTTGCTTTTGACTTGATAATGACGTCTGAGAACTTCGAAACGTCATGTTTTTCACTTTTTTTTAAGAAAAATTATTGAAATGCTTTTAAGCAAAGTTTTATGGCAGTTTTTATGGTATAGAAAACTTTTAGGCTAACAAGTTTCAAAAACCACAAGTGAAATTCTTTTCAATCTTTCTATAATTAACTCAATTTGGTGGCGGTATCTCGTGACACAGCTCATATCTTTAACTTTTTGTTACTATTGGATGGTTCTCTTTATTTTATATCAACAGGAAATGGAAACTTTGGAAGTCCAGCACTTATCTAGACAAGCAAACGAGGACCTTTCCCACGCCTTGGAGAAACCCACCTTGAACTGGGAGGAACTTATGAGAAGTAACACATTTGCTTCCAGTATTTATTCAGAAAATGATGTTAAGAAGATACGAATGACTGGTTGCCACCCAGCAAAGGCTTTAATTGAAGACCTCGATTCTAGAAAAATTTCACTAAAAGTCTTGCGAAGAGGTCTATTTGAAATTGGCAACAGAAAGGCCATTTCAATCATCGAAAAAGGTACGTTACTCGTATGGCCTGCGTTGAAATAATATGGGACTGATCGTTTTAGGATATTGATAGCATCAGTTAATTTAATTTAAAAGGTATCGCGTTTTTTTTTTTTTTTTTTTTTTTTTTTCCGAAGTAAAGAATAGGGAGCCAGCGTTTTGACAGAATTACACTTTATAGTTAAGACAAATAATGTAAAGCTAAAATAAACTGGTGTGAGGCCGCGTTGATTCGTGGATATTTTTAGGGCAACCACTTACTTGGGTCAGGTTTCACTACTAGCTGCACGCGAATAGCGGAGGCGAATACCCAGGCCATGCCCAGGCGCCTAGAGAAACATGGGAAGCTTTCAGGTTAATGCAAAGTACCATGGGAAGGGTCAAGGTGGCTTACACGCCTTGTTTAGCGCCGAACAAAGCAGGGCAAAGAAAGGAGTGGCCAAATCAGTTATTTAACAATTATTGAATGAAGAAGAATTATGCAGTTCGAGAACAATGGTGGCCGCTGCTATTTTGCTACTGGCAGAACTGGCAGACAAGGTTTCACGTGCAACAAGTTGAGTGACTTCGAAGAGCAATTCCTATTCACTTTCTATCCTTTTATTTCCTGGAAATGCGACAGAGCGTTATATTTTTAAAAACACTACAATGTAAAACGTAGAATCGCGGTGGCAGTCACACTTCTTATGCCTCAAACCAACTGATAGTTCTTAAACCGCAAGTCTGGTTGCACCTGCAGGCTAGGCCAGGTTATTCCCGCCAGATATCACAAAATCCTCAACAAATATTTGTTTAACATATGAGGCCCATTCACTGATATTGCACACTGTGATTCGATTTACATTTCTAGACTTGAGGGGTAGAGGATTTTACGTGGAGGACTCTGGTGGACGACCTCCCCCTCCTCTGTACATCAGCCGCGAGCCAGAAGAGGTATTGTATTTCTCCACTATAGTCTAGCCACTTGGGCCTTACAGCCAACAACAGCATCAAATAATTGTTACTGTGTTCATGAATAAGTTGTAATATGAATGAACAGTTACTATACCACAGATATTATGGGTAACTAACATTTTGAAAACTCATTAGTTGCTTCGCGTGTTAGTTTCTTGAAACAACGCAGTAATTATATTGTATGCGCAAAGTGATAAGTCATAGTAAGTGATAGTAACAGGGGATAGTGATAAGACTGATAAGTCATAGCACTAAGAGTTTGTCATAGTACTAAGAGTTTGTAGCGGGGGAGTAGCTACCGGTACTTACGCACGTGCCTACCTGAAAAAGTCGAGGGTAAAAAAATGAAAATAATATAAAATCGATAATAATAAAAAGCATCTACGTGAAAAACAATGTATTATTTAAAACGCAAAGTTTGTCTCAATTCATTTAACTCTGCTTGTTTCTTTAAAATATTCTTTTTTTCCACACCCGAATGTCGCTTTCCAGCTAAGCGACTTGATTAATAAAATGATATAGTCAGAGAAAAGGCATGACAATGGCAATTTCATGAAGCAAACAAGCAGGAACGCTTAGTTTTCACCTTGACTTGGGAATTGGGTTTTTAAAAGAGCGGAAGGCAGGGATTTGAAAAATTTCGCGTACCTCTGGGATATCCTAGCTAAGTGCCTGTTTAGTGTTGCCTTTTTAACACTCAGTGGAAAATCATAAATGTCATTTCAAAGTGAATTATGGTTACTTAAGTAATAAGTTACTGTAATTGTAGCAGAACGCTGGAGGGCCTAAGAAGACTGGCGATGAGGGTCAAATGTTTCGGCTTGTTCCCGTTTCAGAGAACAAGCCGAAGCATTTGACTTTTGTCTGCCAATATTACATCATTGGAGAATTTGAAAGTAAAGTTTAGCTTTCATTATACTTAGCGATAGACTATTTTTAGGCGAAAGGTACGTGATTAAATGTATAGAGGTAGTTAGTTATATAGTTTGGTGTTTGTAACGACATGCGCACACATTTTTTGACGACGTCTTTGAGGGATCAAATGAATGAATTACGATTAAAAGAAAAACGCAGTGAAGTTGTGACTATGTTAGAATTGTCTTTTTTAACACGGTTAGGTATCTTTCCTGCCTCGCATACTGAAACTCAGTAATTTGCTCATGTTAGTTTCTTCTTAAGGCACTCAATTCTGACTAGTCTTACATAGTACACAACATGAGAACATATTTGAATCTGATATATAAACGAGATAATTCTTGTATTAATAACGCAAGGGACTATAGCAGCTTCATTTTCTGTAATTATTTGGACAAGAGGAGCTTTTTTAAACACGTTTATAATGTTGTTATTAATTTATTCATGTAGTTATTTAGGAACGATTTTTGTGACAATTTAATATTTTTTCTGTATAATAGTTTCTTTGTTAAAAGGAGATTGACTTTCTTCTTTTTTCGTTTTAAAAGCATGATATGGCTTCATCGTCCTACGCACCTTTGATACAGCGTGGGGAACAATCCGAAACATTAGTACGTGATCCTGTACAAGAATCAGGAACCAGCGAGGACTCGCGACTCTGTGTTCCGAGACGTCCAGGATACATGGAAATAGTCTTAAGTTTTTTTCCCTGTCTTTCTTTGCCTTTCTTTCCTTGAAGGGCTGTTCAAAAGAGTGTAACATTTAGGCGAGTTATAGTATGATTTCTGAGAGACTGTTTCATCGTTTCAATATCTCTTTAAGGCCATTTTTTTAATTTTAGAATAGAAATAAGTGCAGGTTGCAGTGATTTTATGAAATCACGATAACATTTTGAAATATTAAGTTCTTAATTGGATGTACCTTGATAGGGACCTTTTATGCTCTCAATCGTAAACATGGTCAATATAGATTAATTCAGTGCTTGGTAAAATGGTAAAGGTCGATAAATATAGTTAACAAGATTATAAAAGAGCTAGCTGTTTTCACTTCTTATACTTTTTAACAAAGCAAAGGATGTATAGGAGCATGCAAAGCGACAACCAAAAATAAAGAGTAGTAAAAATAGAGCAGAAACTACGATTAACATAAGAATAGTTGTTCATAGTGAAATACAGTTAAGTTAAGGATGATGTTTTCTGATTTTTTTTTTTCTATCCTTAAATAAGTTTTCTTTTATCATTACAAATTCTACGTGTAATAACGTAAACATGATTGAAAGGTGACTTCTTAAAATTTTATCGTCGTTTGTTTGTAGACAGCAAAAAATTATGTGCCGAGTGCCGCTACTGTCAAGTTGACTTGGCAATTTAATTCGACCACTCGCCTTTCTCTTGGTAACAAAAGAGTAATTTATTCTCAGTGGCTTCAACACTGTGTCTAAAAGACAAATGTTAAAAAATAGCAGAAATTATGATAGAAATTATAGTTTATAGTGGAATAGTTTAGCCTTTTGCGTCACCCAAGGAAAATTTATTCTGATTTGTTTTAATCCCTAAGTAAGATTTCTTTAATCTTTACAAACTGTCGATGTAATAACTTAAATATGATTAAAAGCTGATATTTAAAAAAAAAACTTCCATTCTCGTTTGTTTGTGAACAACAATCACATAGCTGTATGTATCATTTCGTAAAATGCAAACTGTCTTTGAAAGTTAGTAGGTTGATCCATTTCGACGACTCACCCTTCTTTGTGTAAAAGAGTTTTTCGTATCTTCAGGGACCACAACAAAGAAAGACTTCTTTTGATAATACAGGAAATTAAACCAAAAGATAATGAGCGAAATTTTTGTTCGCATACCGTAAACTGCCGCTTCTTGTATAAGGTTCAACCCACCTCCACCCTATGGCCCACAGTTATGGCCGAATAACCGGTAAACAAAACAAAAACGATTTTAAAGCCCCCACATATATTATCATGAAGTCAGTTTTAAAGCTTTATTATAAAAAATCATGGCCAGTAAAGGCAAAACTAATTTTGATCAGAACTTTGAAGCGCGCTTTTTCTATTACGGTTATAAGCCCCTTCGGATACAACAAGCTCCTTTTATAGGTACTCCTTAAATCCATTACGAAGTTGTCTAAGTCCAGGGCTTCTAAGCGGCGGTTTACGTAGCCTACGAACGTAGACGTATTTCCGGTCGTCGCTTCTCTCCACCCGATAAGTAGAGTGGAAGGAGAGAAGCGACGAGCAGAAATACGTCTGTGTTCGCAGCCTCCGGTTTATAGTAACTGGAAAAAGCTGGTTGCAAGGAGAAAACTTGCAAAGAGTTTATTGTTTACAGGGTCAAATGGCACATCCTAGGATCGGATCGAGCGACGTTCTTTTTAGTGTACATAAAGAGAGACTGTACTTTCTTTTTTACATAGCAACCCTTAGTCGAGTGTGTACATCAATTAAGTTACGAGTGGGTATGGTATCATCCTTATGTTTGGTTCATGGAGCAACTGAATAACTACCTCTGAGCTCTACAGCAGTAGCAAAATGAACATGTCCCGATAAATTGCCATCATAGTTCTAAAAAGTATTACCAAAAAAGGGTATATTATATTGGATAGATCGCCCCTAATTTTAGGCGTCAAGCAGAGCATGTTATCCGGTGTTTACGTTGTAACAATGGAACGATGTAGATTGGTTGAATAAAACAGAAACAGAAACCCGCCTGTAGACAAGACAGCACTGCCAAAGCTTCCTGTCATTTTCTGATATATTTTACAAAACATAATGATGTCCCAAACTAATGATACTTGCAATGACAGCTGTTTCCTTTATTTTATTTTTCTACCGAACGTACGTTTTCCTGAGAATGATTTTACAAAGAAACGAAAAGCACACTGCGGTGATAAACTAAGGAGATATACGGATTGAACGTATTCCTGGAAAGAAATAAAACTTGACCTTGACGTTTCGTATGTTCCAACATGCATCTTCAGAATTATAAACCTTTGAATAATGGTCTCTTTATGCGCAATGTCGTCGTCCAACCTCGTCCAACTCAGGCGGTGTGGTGTAGTGCTTGGCTGCAAATAATATTCTGCTCATCCGTAAACGAAACCACGCTTTTCTCCTTCTTGCGATCGCTATTGGGTGAAAAATGGCGGATCGCTTCGCTTCCCGAAGATATTTATTCATTAGAAACAAACTTGGTGATCGAATGATAAAACAATTATTCGACGGTTTATACTTCTGAAGATCTTTGTCCGAACCTAGGCAACATACGAAACGTCAAGTTAAAGTTTTATTTCTTTCCAGAAAAGCGTTTATATTTCCTTATGTTTATCACCGCAGTGTGCTTTTTGTTTCTTCTAAAATACCAAAAGTATCTATGATTTAAAACGTTTTGTTTCCGTCAGACGTATCTTAATCCTAGCTGTTTCGCCTAACGAACAATTAAAGACCACCTGTCATTGTCCTCGTTATGTTTATGACTCTAAGGCCCAGTTCAAAAGTTGATCTTTTCATGTACTGAACCTAATCCCCCCAATCAAGTAGATAAAGAGATCGAAGTTTAAATGAATAAAGTGCGACATGTCTAATTTGGGTAGACCCATGAATTAAAATCGAGTGGCCAACACGGCGACTGTCGAGCGACTTCGTTTCAAAGTGCAAAAAACGTCGAACCTCTCATATGCCGAACAACTAATGCATAAATTACTAAAATTTGTTCTCACTTGTAAGCATTTTAAACCATTGAACATCGTGAAAATGAATTGACCCCGACTAGTCAAGTTTGACGTCTGAATCAACCGTCGGTACATTCGGTACATGAAAAGACCGACCTTTGCACTGCGCCTAAATTAATCAGTTATACTGCAACAAATTTTACCTCTTGCTAATAAGACTATGACTATTCAACTACATTTCTTTTCCATCTATTAATTTACAGTCTACGCGATGAGGGAATATTGCTTCAAATAATGGGACCTTATAGATCCCTTCAATCCCTACTATTTGCATTCTTTTTATTGCTATTTGCATTCCTCTTTTTCGTATATAAAGGACGCATTAAGTTTCCAGACACTGATCGACAGCAAAGTTCCTAAACTCACGAACCATTTGCTCTAAGATTTGGCAGCTTTTATTGTCATATGAGACATCTGATGTACATGTATGTTGAATCAGCCAAGTCCTTTCAGAATCAATTCTGTTTTTCACTCAACGCATGTCACTTAAAATTTGCCCATTCACTAATAAACAAATGCATCATGATTTTTACAAAGCATCTTTGAGCTGAACTAATTTCCCACGGTACTAACAACAGCATAATTTCTTAAAGATTACCTAGTTTAGGAGATAAAACGACTTCAACGACACAGTCTTATTAGACCGACCCGGGTTTTAATTCTCCCGATATCTTTATACTAATTTCAGGGGGACCAAACGGCGGTTTCCGAAAAAATACGCTGAAAACACTTTTTAGGCTATCCAGAGTACATTCAGATCTCTAGAAATGCATTCTAGGCGGCGCTACAAAACTTTTATCTGCTTCGTCATCCTAGGAAAACGTAAGTCTTTTCGAAATTACAAGGACTTCAGTATTATTTTTCCGAACATTTTAGGTGAAATTTAACGTTTCACGTTTTTTTAAAAATTTTTGTGATTCCTCTATCACATTTTAGAATCCGAAAATTTTAGGTTTCCCTTTTCTAAGATAATGTGACCTGGGTACTGTAAAATATGAAAAATTTAACTGCAGAAAATCGAGGGAATTTATTAGATTAAGCTTCGGAAATTGTACATGAATGGAACGTTCATCTAGAAGTTTCCAGCCGTCCGGAAGCAAAAGAAAATTCTAGACAATATTTGCCTGACCGAACAGATGTTTTACAGAAAACAGTCGTTGGGTGCCCCTTTAATTTTATCAAAGTCTAAACCCAGCTTCTTACTATCGACGAAAGCACAACCTTAAGCAAAAGCATAATCCAAACATAAGTTAGGCCCGGTTCAGACGCCGCTCCACTCATTTACCCAACCTAAATTGAATTAGGTCCAACTTTAGACCAACATTGGCGTACAGTAAAGTCTAAGCCCGTTAATAGGGAGCTTAAGCAACAACGACGGCGACGGCTACAAAAACGTCACTTAAAAAGTGAATTCGCGCTGCTTCAAACTTTATCGCGCTTACTACATCTCGTTTACTTCGTCAAATATTGCCAAATGTTTTTGGAGTTGAATTCTAAAGGACTGTATCAAAGTTCAGGAAAAGAAAAGCAAAGTTGTTGCCTTGCGTTCCCGTCCTCGACAAAACGTGAATTTAGGCACTTTCACGTTGTAGTCGTGCAACTAAGGCTAAGAAATGTACAAAAAAACGCGCAAAGTTGTTGTTTCGCTAATCTGAACCTATTGCTTTTTTGCCGTTCTCGTTGCCGTAGCCGTCGTCGTTGCTTAAGCTCCCTAATATAAGGACACTGAGGGGGCCAAAAATAGTGTCCGTATAAAGCGGGTTGAATTTAGAAAAAATGTGAGGGCTTACTTTGACCAGGGACAAGGAATAAGGTCCGTAATAAAGAGATGTCACTCCATAGTAAGAGGGTGTCCGTAACACGGCCGTTCGACTATATAAGCATGAGCATGACAAGCTTTATGCGGAGCTAGGTGAGACAGGCCGTGATATATATAAGTATAAGAGTAGGAAGAACGCAAGGTTTTGATATTCTTGTGTTGAAACTTATCAGTGCTTATATCAAGTCCATCCTCCTTACTAACGCATGCAATGCTTGCGTCGCCAGGGAAGACAAGACTTTTAAATAAAGCTAAAACTTTTCATGGCTTGCAATGAGTAAAGTAATAGATCATGATTGGTCACTATACGTTCAATACTCAGTTTTTTAACCTGATGATATTCATGGCGCTAAGTTAGATAACGTGCGATGAAGGGCTGTATTCCCTTTTTTCTGTTTCACAGAAAAAAATGTTCGCAGTTGATCGCAGCCTAGCTTTAAAATAAAATCAGACATGGTAAATATTTAAAAGATGTTTTGAGTTGACTCTCATGGGGCACGTTGGCCAATTTTGCTTTCATCCTAGCTTAATGGTGAAAAATAATGTAACCACAGTTTTAAAAAATAGAGAGAAAAAATTATTAAATTGTG
The DNA here is from genome assembly GCA_964035705.1 of Porites rus. Lineage (NCBI taxonomy): Eukaryota > Metazoa > Cnidaria > Anthozoa > Scleractinia > Poritidae > Porites > Porites rus. The sequence continues at coordinate 33,381,474 of OZ037996.1, forward strand.
ACTGATTGTTGCCACACCTTTGAATTACTGATCGTAAAGTTTTAATTTCCCAAGTCACAATCGCCGTTTACAATCTCTTCTGATCCTCTTCCCTCAAGATGGCCAACAGCTGGGATTCTTTGTTCCACTAAACTGGCAGATGCTAGAATATTTAACGCTAATGTGTTAACAGTGTGGCTCCTAAGGCGAAATCTCTGACAAATCCATCCCCCAATTAAACGTAAAACTTGCCTGTACTGTGGTATTCTCCAAGCGTAGAGAAACGGGTTCAACGCACAGCTAACACACAACAGAGGTACGGAGAGGGCTTTAGTAAGCAAAAACCCTGGCTCGCTGCATTCACCGCTAAGCCCTTCTTGGCAGCGTTCTTGTAAATTTGTCACGATTTGATACGGCAATAGAGATATGAAGAGCACAATGATAATTGAAACAACAGTAGAAACAATCTTTTTCTCCAACCTAATGTTTCGAAGAAAAATGAGTGACCGTCCGCCTGTATTTGCTCGCACAAAAACAACGTTTCTTGAATAACGGCGAAATTCGATGTAAGTCGCGGTGTATAGGGCACACATGATAGTCAATGGAATAGTCGTCTGAAGATGAAAATCAATTACGTGGAATACTTCCTTATTTTCATCCAAAGAATGAAAAGTTTCAAAGGTAATGCAGAAAATCCAGATTAAAGCGTTAAAAACAATTGCTTTTCGCACTGTTATAAGTCTTTTATACCTCACTGAAAGCTTGACAGCTAAAAATCTATCCAGCGATAGCACAACTACTGTAAGAATTGATATCTTTGTGGTTACATGGCTGAAAATAAGAGCGATTTCATAGAGTTTCTGCGCTTGGCCTCCGGTAGAGATGGTAAACATAGACGCAGCATACATTGACTGCACAAGACAGCCTCCTAGAAGATCACTTAAAGAAAGACTAAGGATAAAGTACGTGGTCGCGCGAGCTCGAAAATAATTGTACGGATCTTTGAAAACTGTAAATAGAAGAAGGCCGTTTGTTATGGCTGCAAATAAACCAAATAGTGAGCTACAAATTCCTGCTACCATTCCAAATGTCGCGGTCGGTAAACCGTCAACATGGTCATGCTCGTCGACTTCTTTGTTCATAATTATAACAAAGTGAAGCACTCTATGCTTACCCGAGACACTCTTTAACTCACAGATCACTGCTTAAGACTAATGAAACGCCTTGGATGCATGAATAGTTAATTCGTCCTAGGGGAAAATAACGCCGATGATGGAAGTTGTTATTTTGCAGTAGTTTTGTCTTAATGTCAAAAGTTATGTCCACGTGACAAAGAAATGATCAAAATCTACCGCCAAGAAAATAACAAGCATTGTCAGATAATGTCAATAAACTAATAATGGTGAAGGCAAAAATTTCATAACAAAATCTCAAATTAAAATTGCTCTAATCATTTGGCCATCTCGCAAACGGTTAATGACGTTATTACTGAAGACTCAGAAATACTATTCCGAAAAGATTGATTAGAAAATGTTCACTAATTCGAAAGCAGATGAATCGTTAAACAACAAAGCTGAAAATTGGCTTTTGTTTGTTCAAAACATAGGATTTGATACAACAACATCGGGTGCAGTGTGAGAAATTTGAATATTTCCGCGGAAACCATGTAGTCTTGTTTACAGTTATCATTGTTAATCTTCGATGGTTGAAGAGCAAACTTATGCTTAAAATCGAAACAACAAAACGAGAGAATCTCTTTTTTTTAACGGAATGAGCTGATGAAATAAGATACTTACGAAATATTTCTGTATAAAATGAAAAAGCTCTCTGCCACTTAACTAGTAACTTATGGATTAAAAAGGTCGTTAAATAGGCCTTCATGTCGGAAAAATAAAATCCGGAGCTTTTAAAAATATGACAAAGTTTTAAATCAGATTAAGACTAGAAATGAGATTGGAAATCAAATAAGAAAATGTTCCTGAAAATTGTCAATTATAACCGTCTTTCGTGGGCATATCTCATTGAGTTTTCGCCGACTCTTTTCATTAACAATACTGCCTTAACAAATATTTAACCATATATCATTTTCACCTTCCTGTGATTACATTAGCATGCGACACAGCTGTGACCAATAAATACTAATAGATCGTCTGGATATTTTGACTGACAGACAATATCCTTTGCAATCTTAGAAACCTTTTTTGTACTGGTACAGTGGCCACCTCAGTGGCAGTTTTGATACATTTCTTTAAATGATTTCTTATTTTGAAGAGAAATTTAACAAGCGCAGGGAACTGCTTTAAATTAGAGCCTTAATTAAGCACTACTGTTAATTTCAGTTTCTTCGTTTATTGCTAATATATAGATTTAGCCAGGGCTAAAAGCGAAGCTGTCGATATTATTTATAGTTTGCTCAAACAAAATGTAAAATCGTGTAATTCTAAGCGGCGAATGCAACGCCGGAGAACGGTGAAAAACAACAGTAGGTCTAATTAGCAAAAAACCAACTTTGCACCTGCAGCACACTTTTTTTTGTACATTTCTTTGCCGTTGTTTTGCACGACTACAACGTGAAACTTCCAGAAACTTCTTGGTTACACGTTATATGGAGGAAATTTCGTACGTTTTCTTGTTCACTTTTTCACTGCCGCTCATTTTCACCTTGGTGGTGCATTTCTCATTTTGTCACCACCGCTACAAAATTTTCATGTTGTGCTTCCAACAAAAGAATGTCGTCTTTGTTTTTTATCTCCCGCTCTGGATCTCTGTCGCCCTTATTCTCGTTGAGCTTCGTTGGCCTGCCTCCTTCTTTCGCTTTTTCTCGGTCTTTGTCTTGCTCTATATTCCAAATTTGTGGACATGACAATTAATCTAAGCTTAATACTTTAGAAAACACGGATACAGAGAATATTTCCGCTTTCCGTTTTGGTCTTCATTGACTCCTCAGTTGTCTCTGTTTCACAAGACGCGGGTAGCTATGCGACTTCCCGTCAAAACAACCTGGAGTTGCATTTGGGTTGCCATACCTGTTGATTGAGTTATTTTACATTGGTATGCCTGTGGTGTGCACGGACAGTCGGGCGGTCGGTGTACGGTCACGTGATTACCAAATTTTCCGGGATGGGTAGTTTACCACATTTTCCTACCCATGGTGCGTCGCTGTGCGCGCTTCGCGCGCGAGAGCTCCGCTAAAAAGAGTTAAGCAACTATCGGTTCACAAAGTCATAGAAACTGTTACATCGAGCGCTTTGACATTACAAGGAACTACCTATCCAAAGCACCATTTATCTGGCAAATTCTATTAAATTTGTGCTGAAAGACTTTCGAGACGTACTCGGCGTAAAATGAGAAAAAAGATCTGGTGTCCTAATCTATCGCAACCAATAATGATTAAGCAGCGTGAGGCTTGATTTAATATTCGTAATTGGCATTTCTCCTGATGATTTCTTATTTTGAAGAGAAATTTAACAAGCGCCGAGTTTTGTTTGAAGTTTCATCACCAATGCAGCGATTAAAACATCTAAAAAGGAACTGCTTTAAATTAGAGCCTTAATTAAGCACTACTGTTAATGTCAGTTTCTTCGTTTGTTGCTAATAAAAAGCTAAGCAACTATCGGTTCACAAAGTCACAGAAACTATTACATCGAGCGCTTTGACTTTACAAGTAAAGAGTTACCTATCCAAAACACCCTTTATCTGGCAAATTCTAAAAATTTATGCTGTAAGTCGGGGACTTTCGAGAAGTACTCGTAAAATGAAAAAAAAGTTCTGGTGTCCTAATCTATCGCAACCAATAGTGATTAAGCAACGTAAGGCTTGATTGAATATTCATAAACCGGAGAATTGCTAATGACTTTTTGGTAAGCGACTGTATAGCAGTAAGTAATCATCATTTCAGATAGACATTTTAAATTCTGCAAGCAGAATATTACAATGTTTATCGTACTACGTGAAAATTATAATGCAAGACATCAACACGATACCGAAAGAACCCAGAGAGGATAAAAGGGACAGAGAAGGCATCCCCCATACACACCCTATTCCATAGGTAATTCGTCTCGAATTATTTTTAGAATCGGGATAAAGTTACCTCGCGCGCTGCGTGGATATTTCGTAGAGGTTTCGCATGACTAAACGCCGTGCAAAACATGTCGGACGAAAAGCAATGAAAGCGTAAAGAGATTGAGAGAATTCCTGAATATTGAAGCGAAATGAGTCGGCGCTCACCTGGGAAAAGGGAATCGCTGGACTCTTTGACAACACGTGAAATTAGTTTAACTCGAAGTTGTCGTAACCTCAGTGCTTTAATAAGATGAGAAATTTCGCTGGTCTATTGAAACCTGTCGTTGGTATAATAACGCAAGTAGGACGCCAAGTGTTATTTTTATTGAATAATAAAAGACTAATAAAAGAATAAATATCAAACCAGAAATTGCTCTTTTCAAACTGTAAATTATAAATGGTCATGATCCTGAGAGAATGTTCAGTGTGTTAAGGATTTCCCTACCGTACTGTTAGCTCTATACAAGAGAAAAAGGGCGATTCTTTTTAAAATTCCCTTTCGCTGACACAGCTTTAGCAGAAATCTTTCTGTAGTCGTTTTCGTCGACACAACGGATAGCAATAGCAATATCGCTCTCCGCCATTTTGTTCTGCGTCAATTCGTGAAGGACGCGTGGCCTTGAGCGTGGGTCATCCACCCGGAACACATTCGCGCTATGTGATTGTCTAATCCCTCTTGGGATCTGTGGTCTTAAAAATAACTCGAGACGAATTACCTATGGAATAGGGTGTGTATGGGGAATGCCTTCTCTGTCCCCTTTATCCTCTCTTGGAAAGAACCCAAAACAAAGCGAGATTATAGCCATAGACAGCTGTCTCGCTATTATTGTAGCGGACTACAGTTGACATATGAATAGGTTATCATAGGCGACATTAATTAAAAGAGAAATATCGTGATAAAACTGCGCATGCAAGGTGAGAAAGTAAAATTGTTTCTGATCACTGTCATCAGAAAGAGTATCGAAAACCGAGCAAATAAATCCGATCCCACAAGCGGCGAAGATCGAAAGCGAATCCTGCCCTGATCTGATTGGCTACCGAGCGGTCAGGATGGGTCTCTCCTGCCCGCTCCGGATTTTTCAGTTTGTTCCCACAAGTGGATCAGCAATGTTATTTCATCGCTAATATGAATCATTTAAGCAATAGACCACACTTTCTATGGGTTTACCGGCGTGATAGCCCACGCGGGATGTTGGGAGAACACGAGAAAAGCTTGTACATCACGAGCCGAAGGCGAGTGATTTACAAGCTTTTCGAGTGTTCTCCCAACATCCCAAGTGGGCTATCACGCCGGTAAACCCATAGAAAGTGTGGTCTATTGCTTTTATAAAATAACTTCTAGTAGAATAGAGTCTTTTAGGTAAAAAAAATACGGTTCTAGTACCGTGATCAAGTCACGTCTTCTCTCTAAAGTCATCATAAGCCAATCATAACTCCCGATTTAATAGCGTTAAACTTTGTCAAAACTTAGTTCAGTCAAACAACAAACAGCAGCACTTCAAAACACGAGTTTTTGCACTCATTACATGATAACTTATGAAAGCTGTTTTACAGGAAAAGTCAACACATATTCATGCGAACGTACAATGATCAATAGCCGGTTTTGTTTATGGCTCGTTGTCCGGATGCCTTTTTCTATGGGTTTACCGGTATAATAAAGCATAGGTTTTTGACCAATCAGATCACGCGTACTATCTCAGTTATTTTATAAAAGAATTTATTTTCGGAGGAAAATCGTAAAACACATTGTGCATAGACTGCGAGAATCTGATCTGATTGGCTACCGAGCGGTCAGGATAGGTCTCTCCTGCCCGCCCCGGATTTTTCAGTTTGTTCCCACAAGTGGATCAGCAATATTATTTCATCGCTAATATGAATCAGAAGAATTTATTTTCGGAGGAAAATCGTAAAACACACTGTGCATAGACTGCGAGAAGTCTCTCTTCTTCTTCAGTTTTAGTGAGGAGCGTCGCGCCAGAGCGTCGAGCGGCGAACGCGTTCTGTGGTCACTTTCGTGTCTCGCCCGTTTCGCTCGACATATTAAGAAGGAGAGACTGCTCGTAGTCTACACAGTGCATTTGTGTTGAAAACTCTTCCATATGTGTGCATGTGATGGAAACACGGGTGAAACAACATCCTACAGTAACTCAGTATTACGTAATTACGTCTTGCGTGATGGCATTTCCATTGCAGGACTTGTGTCTTTTGGATAAAGGTCTGAAGGTTGAACTAAAGCAACTTTCACACGGTGAATAGACGAATTGTCACGTCGACTAGTTGAAAATTTAGGTGTTCCGTCCACACGGAACCACCTTAAAGGAACGAAAATTTAGACGTCTCGGCCGTTCAAAAGAATACGAACGCCAAAATAGAGGTCAAAATTTTAGTTTTTACGTTATTTCAACTCACTTCAATCGTTTAATACGGTCAACAATTCGACCGGCGCGGTGTGAACACCGAAGCAGTCAAAATTATTGTACAACAAAGGCGTGGTTACATGGACGCATGGTAACTCAGCTGCGAGACGCCATTTAAGATTTGCTTAATGAACGCTCTGCGAAAGGACAGATATTAAAACCACTGACAAAAGACGAAATTTATTTGGTTTCTCAGTTACTTGTGAACAGAGCGCAAATATTGAACAGCTCCTTGTAAACGAAGAATCGGCAGCCAGGGACTAAATAGAGGAGATATGGTGCTTAATAAAATATCTCAGTTGTTCTTGACTGAAGAGGTGTTCGCCAAAATGTGTCACGAAATAGCCCACGTTCGGTAAAAGTTCTAACAAGTCTCCGAGGCTTTCTGGTCATATTTCTATATTTGGTTTGGTTTTCGTTGTGCTCAAGTCTCTTCAGGCAATTTAAAGACAATGCCGTCGTAAAAAACTTGCAATTCTGTCCCTAAATCCTTAGCCTCCCACGCAGGCGTTCTTAGGGGAGCTCGTGGGAGGCTACTAAAGCCTCAGAGTCATCTTAGAATTTTAGTCTTGACTTACAGATCGAACTTTGGCTATTGTTGAGAACCATTCATTTCCGATAACACATATGGCCTAGAAACCTCTCGAAGAAGTTAATATCTAGCAACGTATCCGAACCGTGCCAAAGAAGGAGGTGACTAGTGCATACTATTTTTACACTGCTTTCTATTCCAGAATTTTGTCATGGTTGTGTATACTCTAGACGGTGTATAAAGACTTTGGTTATGAAGTTTTTTGCACAATTCACAAGCACACCGGGTTCGAATGCGTTGACACTGTGTCTTCCAACAAAAATATTCTTCGTATGCAGTGTCGTTGCCCGTAAGAAACCGCAGATACTCTGCAAGCTTCCTTGGAGAGGCAAAAGTTAAAGTTTTATTTCTTTCCACAAAAGTGTTTATATTTCCTTATGTCTATCACCGCTGTATGCTTTGTGTTTCTTCTTAGGCTATGATGGCCAAAAACCAAATGTATCTATGATTTTAAAATGTTTTGTTTCCGTCAGACGTATCTTAATCCTAGCTGTTTCGCCTAACGAACAATTAAAGACCAGCTGTCATTGTCCTCGTTATGTTTATAACTCTAAGGCCCAGTTCAAAAGTTGATCTTTTCATGTACTGAACCTAATCTCTTAAATCAAGTAGATGAAGAGATCGAAGTTTGAATCAATAAAGTGCGACATGTCTAATTTGGGTCGACCCATGAATTAAGATCGAGTCGCCAACACGGGATTTCGTGAGCGACTTCGTTTCAAAGTGAAAAAACGTCGAACTTCTCATGTGCCGAACCTAATCCATAACGTTGCTAAAATTTATTTTCACTTGTAAGCATTTTAAACCATTGAACATCGTGAAAATAAATTGAGCCCGACTAGTCAAGTTTGACGTCCGAATCAACCGTCGAACTTGTGTTATTTAGGTCTAAAAAGGGTAATTACATGAAAAGATCGACCTTTGCACTGGGCCTAAATTAATCAACTATACTCCAACAAATTTTACCACTTGCTAATAAGACTACTAATGATAACTATTTAACTTCAAATATATTTCTTTTCCATCTATTAATTTACAGTCTACGTGATGAGGGAATATTGCTTGAAATAATAGGAACTTATAGATCCCTTCGATCCCCATTATTTGCATTCTTTTTATTCGCCTCTTTTTCGTATATAAAGGACGTATTAGGTTTCCAGACACTGATCGACAGCAAAGTTCGGAGACTCAAGAACCATTTGCTCTCAGATCTAGCGGCTATAGTGTTCAAATTTCATATGAGACATCTGATCTACATGTATGTTGAATCAGCCAAAATCCTTTCAGAATCAATTCATCTGTTTTTCACTCAACACATGCCAGTTAAAATTTGCCTATTCGCTAATAAACAAGTGCATGATTTTTACAAAGCATCTTTAAGTTGAACTAATTTCCCACGGTACAAACAACAGCAAAATTTCTTAAAGATCCACCTAGTTTAGGAGATAAAACGACTTCAATGACACAGTCTTATCAGACCGACCCGGTTTTTAATTCTCCCAATATCTTTATACTAGTTTTAGGGGCACCCAACGGCGCTTTCTTCCAAAATACGTTGAAAACACTTTTTAGGCTATCAAGAGTACATTTAGATCTCTAAAAATGCATTCTAAGCGGCGCTACAAAATTTTTATCTGTTCAGTCATCCTAGGGGAACTTAAGTCTTTTCGAAATTACAAGGCCTTCAGTGTTATTTTTCTGGAATTTCAGGTGCAATTTAACGTTTTACGAAAGTGAAAATTTTTCTGATTCCTGACTCTCTACCACATTTTAGAATCCGAAAATTTTAGGTTTCCCTTTTCTAAGATAGAGTAACCTGGGTTTTAAAATATGAAAAATTAAACTGGAGAAAATCGTAGGGACATTATTAGACTGAAACTTGTACATGAATCGAACGTTCATCTACTGAGAAATTTTAAGCCGTCCTGTAGCAAAAGAACATTTTAGGCAATATTTACTTCTCCGAACAGATGTTTTACAGAAAACAGTCCTTAGGTGCCCCTTTAATTTTAATCAAAGTCTAAAACCAGCTCCTCGCTGACGACGAAAGCGCAAGCTTAAGCATAAACATAATCCAAACATAAGTTAGGCCCGGTTCAGACGCAGCTCCACTCATGTACCGAACCCAATTGAATAACGCCCGACTTTGGACCAACATTGGCGTACAGTAAAGTCTAAACCCGTTAATAGGGAGCTTAAGCAACAACGACGGCGACGTCTACGAAAACGTTATTTAAAAAGTGAATTCGCGCTGCTTCAAACTTTATCGCGCTTACTACATCTCGTTTACTTCGTTAAATGTTGGCAAATGTTTTTGGAGTTGACTTCTAAAGGACTGTATCAAAGTTCAGGAAAAGAAAAACAAAGTTGTTGCCTTGTGTTCCCGTCCTCGACAAAACGTGAATTTAGGCACTTTCACGTTGTAGTCGTGCAACAGGGGAACCCAACGAGAATATAGTTCAAAACCACTTAAAAATAGAATTATTAAACGTACTTTAGTATTTAAACGGTAGATATAGGCATATTTTTATCCCCTAAAAATTTTTCATCTGTTCTGATTACCTAGCTGAAAGTCAAGTGATCCGAAAATTATAGGGATCAAAACTTACCTTTTCGAAAATTTGAGCCGTGAAAAAGGCCCCCGAAAATTCTAGATGACCCGTTTAGGGTAAAAATCCGTTAAAAATAGGCAATTATACCATTTTTTAGATGTCCGAAAATCCTAGGAGAGGCAGGCAAGCAAGAAATTTTACAACAAATGTTCCGAAAATTCTAGATCTCAAATCGTCTTCCGAACAGATATTTTTCCGAAAATTGTAGTTGGGTGCCCCTGGTGCAACGACGGATTAGAAATGTACAAAGAAAACGTGATGCACGCGCAAAGTTGTTGTTTTGCTAATCTAAACCTATTGCTTTTTTGCCGTTCTCGTTGCCGTCGCCGTCGTCGTTGCTTAAACTCCCTATTGGACACTGAGGGGGCTAAAGAAAGTGTCCGTATAAAGCGGGCTGAATTTAGAGAAAATGTGAGGACTTACTTTCACCAAGGACAAGGAATACGGTCCGTAATAAAGAGGTGTCCCTCCGTATTAAGCGGGTGTCCCTAAAACAGGGTTCGACTATATAAGTATTAGCATAACAAGCTTTATGCAGAGCGAGGTGAGAGAGGCCGTGATATATATATGCATACGAGTAGGAAGAACGCAAGGTTTTGATATTCTTGTGTTGAAACTTATCAGTGTTTATATCAAGGCCATTCTCCTTAATAACGCATGCAATGCTTGCGTCTCAGTGAAGACCAGGCTTTTACATAAAGCTGAAAGTTATGATGCCTTCCAGTGAGTAAAGTGATAGATCATGATTGGTCACTATACGTTCAATACTCAGTTTTTTAACCTAATGATATTCATGGCGCTAAGTTAAATAACCTGCGATCAAGGGCTGTATTCCTTTTTTTCTGATTTACAGAAAGAAATGTTTGCAGATGATCGCAGCCTACCTTTAAAATGAAAGCAGTCATGGTAAATATTTAAAGGATGTTTTGAGTTGACTCGCAGCATGGGGCACGTTAGCCAATTTTGCTTTCATCCTACCTTAGAGGTGAAAAATAATGTAACCACGGTTTAAAAAAAATAGAGAGAGAAAAATTCTTAAATTGTAACTTTGATTGTTAACACACCTTTAAATTAATGATCGTGAAGTTTCAATTTCTCAAGTTACAATCGCCGTTTACAATCTCTTCTGATCGTCTTTTCTCAAAATGGCCAACAGCTGGAGTGTTTTGTTCGACTAAACTGGCAGATGTTAGTACCGACGGAATATTTAACGCTTATGTGTTAACAGTGTGGCTCCTAAGGCGAAATCTCTGACAAATCCATCCCCCAATTAAACGTAAAACTTGCCTGTACTGTGGTATTCTCCAAGGGTAGAGCAGCGGGTTCAAAGCACAGCTAACACACAACAGCGGTACGGAGAGGGCCTTAGTAAGCAAAAACCCTGGCTCGCTGCATTCACCACCAAACTCTTCTTGGCAGCGTTCTTGTAAATTTGTCACGATTAAATACGGCAATAGAGATATGAAGAGCACAATGATAATTGAAACAACAGTAGAAACAATCTTTTTCTCCAACCTAATGTTTCGAAGAAAAATGCGTGACCGTCTGCCTGTGTTTTCTCGCACAAAAACAACGTTTCTTGAATAACGGCGAAATTCGATGTAAGTCGCGGTGTATAGGGCACACATGATAGTCAATGGAATAGTTGTTTGAAGATGAAGATCAATTACGTGGAATACTTCCTCATATTTATCCAAAGAATGAGAAGCTTCAAACATAATGCAGAAAATCCAGATTAAAGCGTTACAAAAAATTACTTTTCGCACTGTTATAAGTCTTCTATACCTCAATGGGAGCTTGACAGCTAAAAATCTATCCAGCGATAGCGCAACTACTGTAAGAATGGATATCTTTGTGGTTACATGGCTAAAAATAAGAACGATTTCATAAAGTTTCTGCGGTTGGCCTCCGGTAGAGACGGTGAACATAGACGCAGCATACATTGGCTGCACAAGACAGCCTCCTAGAAGGTCACTTAAAGAAAGACTAAGGATAAAGTACGTGGTCGCGCGAGCTCGAAAATAATTGTACGGATCTTTGAATACTGTAAATAGAAGAAGGCCGTTTGTTAAGGCTGCAAATAAACCAAATAGTGAGCTACAAATTCCTGCTACCATTGCAAACGTCGCAGTCGGTAAACGTTCAACATGGTCTTGTTCATCGTCTTCTTCGTTCATAATTATAACAAAGTGAAGCACTCTTTGCTTACCGGAGACACTCTTTAACTCACAGATTACTGCTTAAGACTAATGAATCGCCTTGGATGCATGAATAGTTAATTCGTCCTAGGGGAAAATAACGCCCATGATGAAAGCTGTTATTTTGCAGTTCTTATGCCTTAATGACAAAAGTTACGTCCACGTGACAGAGAAATAATCAAACTCTACCGCCTCGAAAATAACAAGCATTGTCAGATAATGTCAATAAACTGACTTGTGAAGGCAAAAATTTCATAACAAAATCTTAGTTTAAAATTGCTCTAATTATTTGGCCATCTCGCAAACGGTTAATGACGTTATTACTGAAGACTCAGAAATACTATTCCGAAAAGATTGATTAGAAAATGTTCACTAATTCGGAAGCAGATGAATCGTTAAACAACAAAGAAAATTGGCTTTTGTTTGTTCAAAACATAGCATTTGCAAAGCAACATCGCGTGCAGTGTGAGAAATTTGAATATTTCAGCAGAAACCACGTATTCTTGTTTGCAGTTATCATTGTTAATCTTCGATGGTTGAAGAGCAAACTTACGCTTAAAATCGACGCAACAAAACGAGAGAATCTCTTTTGCTTTGGGGTAATGAAATGAGATACTTACGAAATATTTCTGTATAAAATGAAAAAGCTCTCTGCCACATAACTCGTAACTAATGGATTAAAAAGGTCGTTAAATAGGCCTTCATGTCGAAAAAATAAAATCCGGAGCTTTTAAAAATATGACAAAGTTTTATATCAGGTTAAGACTAGAAATGAGATTGGAAATCAAATAAGAAAATGTGCATGAAGATTGTCGGTGAGTTTTCGCCGACTCTTTTCATTAACAATACTGCCTTAACAAATATTTGACCATATGTGACCCTCCACAGGAATTTGATGCTAAAGGTGAAAGCACGCTCACGACACGCTTGGACGACACGCGTAGCGTGCCGTAGATCACGGATATGCGCATATTAAATTGAAAAAACAAAGACGGACACACTTGCCTTTGTTTTGGCAAATTTAACACGCTGGACTTTTGTTTTTTTGTAGCGTGCCATATGTCACGGTAAGTGTGCGAATTATAGCACGCTTAGGGTGCAATTTGGGTAAGACAAGCTGAACACGCTTGATTATTAAAACTGCTAAGATGATAAAAATGGCTTGGGTTTTCAGCGAATTTAATCAGCATTGACAACTGGTCGAAGTGAATCAAATATACCAATTGAGACTGTTTTGGAATTTGATCGTAACCGTAGCCATTTGAAAATCACCACTTAATGGTCGTCTAGCCTGGAATTAACGCGCGATCACGGTAAACCAATTCCTCCGGCTGTCGGCTGTTGACCGGAATCGCAAAGAGGCCTGCTCCACAACAGCACCTAACTCGATAAACTTTCTTAATTGTTAGCTAATTTACAACAGGGTTAGTCCGGTGTCTCTCAGGTTACTCTTCTACTCGACTAAGATAATCCGCTCCAACATTCTCTGATCCTTTAATGGCTTCCACCTTGAAATTGTAACTTTGTAGCAACATCGCCCATCGCATGAGTCGTGCGTTCGTATATTTTGCACTTTCCATGTACTTCAGCGGCTCGTGGTCTGTCTGCAGCACAAAAGGTAGAACTTACAAATATAGATGAAATCTCTTGATTCCCCATACAGTCACTAGGCACTCTTTCTCGATGGTAGAGTAGTTGCGCTCCGCACTTGACAATTTGCCTTTGCATCAATACTGAACCAATTCCATTGTTAGAAGCGTCCGTCCGTAAGAAATAGGTTTTAGCTGGATCGGGGAGACGTAAAATAGGTTCACTTGTTAGGTAGGACTTGATTGTTTGGTAGGCTTTCTCTTGTGCTTCACCCCACTCAACTTTATGGGGTTGGCCTTTCCGTGTGACATCAGATAAGGGCGCTGCGATCTTTACGAAGCTGGGAATGAAATCTCTGTAGTATCCTGCTAGACCCATAAATGACCGCACTGTTTCTTTGTGCTTGGCCATAAGGCATCTTTAATTTTCTCCACGTTATCCTGATGTAGACCAATCATTCCTTGCTCCAGTCGATGGCCAAGGAAATCCACACTGTTTACTTCGAATAGGCACTTCGTAGGTCTAATAGTCAACCCAGCTTGTTCAAGGCGCGAAAACAGCTCTCTGAGGACTCTAATGTGTTCTTCCCACGTACGGGTGTGAACCAATATATCATCCCATTAATGTCGACATCATCTACATCTTCTATCAATTTCTTCATTGCACGCTTCAGTGTTGCCGCCGAGTTAATCATTCCAAACGGCATCTTCAAGAACTCGTACGACCCGTCAGGTGTTACAAACGCGGTTTTCGGTATGTCCTCCTCTGGTATACTTATCTGCCAATATCCCTTGCTAAGGTCAATTTTTGAAAAGAATTTGTCTCCGCTAAGCTTCTGGAACAAGTGTTCAGTAGTTGGCATAGGCTCAGGATCAAATACAGGCAAAAAAATTCTCGCGGAACGGGAGAAGGATTAGATGGGAACTCGGTCCAGTCACCACACTCTCCAAGTCCAAAATGGCGGGCCAGTTAATTCGATATAATAACGATTGTATCATCCCAATGCGAAGCAATGTTTGGGTTATTATCTTTAAAAAAGCAACAAAAGCTTTTTGTTGTCCAGCTCTCCTAACTGTGGATGGATGGTTTCATTTTTTTAGCTCTAAAGGACTTGGAAAATCATAATTCCCGATATTGCTCACTGAAGCTCGCATATGTTTGTATAATCTACGTATGTATGATCATGCTCCTTTGCTGATGGGTATTTACAACAACTATTCAGGCTATTAAAAGGTCAGACGAAGATTATATGTTAACGAACCTTTTGATAAGCTAAATTTATCTGGTAAAGATAAAATGGGGCTGACAAAATATGGAGACTTTCCAAGCTTGGAGTAATGCTTAGAAATCTGACGTGAAACTGAATATAAATCAAAGAAAAATTTAAGCATCTTTTAAAAAGATCGTTATATCTACGTCAGAACGTCATCATTTGTGTTCTGTGGTGGTTACTGTTGTATATTAGGACCTAGACTCCCCCTCAGTAGGGCATCGGAACGCCTGACCATAGGATTAAGGACCACAAGTCGTGTAGGCGGAATAAAGCCATCGTCTAAGGTTGAATCCGTTGTAATCCTACGTTATTTGCCGACTAGATCGGTCACAACACTGGTGACGAGGGTAAAACAAGACCCCAAGAATTCAGCGAGACCAAAAGTTCGCGAGAAACATGGACGATAATGAACGAAACCATATCAAAACATTCGACTGTCATGGGGACCAAAACACGCTTGCCTTGCGATGGAAGAGGTGGCTGACAGCGTTCGAACTATTTGCAGTCGGTAAAGGCTTAATTCTAAATGAAGACAACGCGAACAACAGGCAGAGAAGAGGTGCATTAATGCTCCATCTCGCGGGACCCGATGTTCAAGATCTTTTTCTTACCCTACCGAACACGGGAGATGTGAAAGATTACCGGAAAGCGGTCGATGCACTAAACGCATACTTTGCTCCCATAGTGGACAGTACGTATGCTAGACACTGTTTCAGACAGCTAGCTCAAGTACCAAGGGAAACAATCCGACAGTTTGCAACCAGACTCAGACGAGCATCGAAAGATTGTGACTATGGCGAAGACACAGACAACCAAATTAGTGATGAAATCCTCCGCAAGTGCACCAGCACGTACATAAAACGAAAACTCCTAAAAGAACGTCAAGGCCTCACTTTATCTAGAGCGCTTGAAATCGCCGAGAACTGCGAAAAACTCGACGCACAGCTTGCTACATTGACCATAGAAGAAAAGGGAGAGAATTCAGCCAGTGTAAACGGCATAGAGGGAACAAAGACAGGCCATGGCAAGAGAAATCAGTCACGAGGTACCAAAACCGGCCGCGAGAAAACTTGTCTCCGATGTGGTAGAACCGGACATTTCGGTCGAGATTCCAACTGTCCAGCAAGATGTCAATTCTGTCATCGATGTGGGCTGGAAGGACATTTTCAAGAGCAGTGCAGGACAAATCAGAAAGGTGGGGAAAAGCAAAAACAAACCAAAGGCCACAGGAACCCCAAGGAAGGTGCTGCAAATATGGTTGGTTGCCACGATAAAGAAGAGGAACCAGTGTATGCTTTTACGGTAGGAGGAAGGAATGAGGAGAAAATTGAAGTGACCGTTGGAGGTTGTAAGCTGAACATGATTATAGATTCTGGAGCAAGCACTAACATCATTGACAAAGAGACAGGGAAGTGGTTGAAGAAAAACAAAGTGAAGTGTGAATCAGCTCGCTCGAGTAGGAAACTCTATGCCTACGCATCCCAGACACCACTTGATGTGATAGGAACTCTCTCCTGTGAAGTCTCTGCAGGACGCAACACTGCTAGTGCCAAGTTTTGTGTGATCAATTGTGAAGGAGACCCCCTTCTGGGAAAGGACACTGCAACTAGTCCAGGCGTACTGAAAATAGGGATTGGCATCGCTGCAGTAAGTGCAGACCCAAAGACCATTGGTGGGATCCTACAAGAGAAGTACCCAAATGTCTTCAGCGGCGTTGGCAAGTTGAAAGACCGAGCAGTACAACTCCACATCGACCCCAATGTGACGCCAGTAGCACAGCCGATGCAGAGGACTCCGTTCACCATGAGATCAAAGTTGGAAGAAAAGATTAAAGAAGTCTTTGAACTAGACTTTTAAATACGGAAATAGAAATTAAATACGGTAATAGAGATATGAAGAGCACTGAACTGAACTGCCATCATATTTCTACAAAGTTTTACCAATGAGGGTATTATATTGGATAGATCGCCCCTAATGTTCGGCGTCAAGCAGAGCATGGTATCCAATGTTTGCGTTGTAAAAATAGAACGTTGCATATTTGTTGAATAAAACAGAAAAACCCTCCAGTACACAAGACAGCACTGCAAACTCTATTTTACAAAATGTAATGGTATCCCAAACTCTAGCAGTCACCAGGAGCCTATCAAAAACTGCAGGGCTCCTGCAGTCACTAATGACACATGCAATGACAGCTGTTTCCCTTATTTTATTTTTCTATCGCACCTACGTTTTCCTGAGAATTATTTTAGAAAGAAACAAAAAACACACTGCCCTGATAAACTAAAAAGATTATACCAGTTATTCTCACTCAATTTCGCGAGTATTAAATCTTGTGAAAAATCATGAGCCATATTTCGCGAGTATTTAATTTCGGGATTTTTAGGGATTTATAACGCGTTTTTAGTAAATTTTTGGGGATTTTTAGATTTCGCGAGAATCAAATTTCGCGATTCGTTCCAAATCGCGAAACTCGCAAAATTTAATACTCCCGAAATTAAGTAAGAATAAGGTAGATTAAACGCATCGCTGAAAAGAAATAAAACTTGAACTTGACGCGGTTTCGTATGATTCTTCCAACATACATCTTCAGAAGAATGAACCGTTGACTAATAACAGAAATTTAAATGTAGAATAAGTAACTAATTAAAGAAACAATACATGACAAATGGTAGGAAATTTGTATGTCATCTAAATTGTTTCTTTCTATAACATTTTTATTCTTTTCAATATTTCTTTTCTATATGTCATTTATTGTTTCATTAATTAGTTACTTAGACCACGTTTAAATTTCTGCTATTATCATTCGATGCAAATTTTTCTTTCTTTTCATAGGCCAACGCCCACCACGTGACCCGCAAATAACTGCCTATAAATAATGGTCTGCTCATGCGCAATGTCGTCGTTCAACTGTGTTTGGCTGCAATAGGAGCCGCTGCAAATAATATTCTGCTCATACGTACACGAAACCACGCTTTTCTCCTTCTTGCGATCGCTCTTGCTTGAAAACTAACCGATTGCTTCGCTTGCCACAGATATTTATTCATTAAAAAAACAAACTTGGAG
Organism: Porites rus; assembly: GCA_964035705.1. Lineage (NCBI taxonomy): Eukaryota > Metazoa > Cnidaria > Anthozoa > Scleractinia > Poritidae > Porites > Porites rus. Next base: position 33,399,260 of record OZ037996.1, read on the forward strand.
ATCGAATGATAAAACAATTATTCGACGGTTTATACTTCTGATTGGAAGATGTTTCTTGGAACATAGGGAACATACGAAATATCAAGTTAAAGTTTTGTTTCTTTACAGAAAAGCGTTTACATTTCCTTATGTTCATCACAGCAGTGTACTTTTTGTTTCTTCTTAAGCTAAGATGGCTAAAAACCAAAAGTGTCTATGATTTTAAAATGGTTTGTTTCCGTCAGACGTATCCTAGCTGTTTCGCCTAACGAACAATTGAAGACCAGCTGTCATTGTCCTCGTTATGTTTATAACTCTAAGGCCCAGTTCAAAAGTTGATCTTTCATGTACTGAACCTAATCTCTTCAATCAAGTAGATGAAGAGATCCAAGTTTGAATCAATACAAAAGTGCGACATGTCTAATTTGGGTCGACCCATGAATTAACATCGAGTAGCCAACAAGGCGTCTGTGGAGCGACTACGTTTCAAAGTGCAAAAAAACGTCGAACCTATCATACGCCGAACAACTAATGCATAAATTAGTAAAATTTATTTTCACTTGTAAGCATTTTAAATCATTGAACATCATGAAAATGAATTGAGCCCGAGTAGTGAAGTTTGACGTCTGAATCAACCGTCGAACTTGTCATGTCATTTGGGTCTAAAAAAGGGAATTAAATTCGGTGCATGAAAAGACCGACCTTTGCACTGGGCCTAAATTAATCAGTACTACCTCAACAATTTTACCACTTGCTAATAAGACTATAAATATTCAACTACATTTCTTTTCCATCTATTAATTTACAGTCTACGTGATGAGGGAATATTGCTTGAAATAATGATGGGACCTTATAGATCCCTTCAGCCCCTACTATTTGCATTCTTTTTATTTGCCTCTTTTTCGTATATAAAGGACGCGTTAGGTTTCCAGATACTGATCGACAGCAAAGTTCGGAAACTCGAGAACCATTTGCTCTAGGATTTAGCAGCTATACTGTTCAAATGTCATATGAGACATCTGATCTACATGTATGTTGAATCAGCCAAATCCTTTCAGAATCAATTCGGTTTTTCACTCAACGCATGTCACTTAAAATTTGCCTACTCGCTAATAAACAAGTGCATGATTTTCACAAAGCATCTTTAAGCTCAACTTATTTCCCACGGTAAAAACAACAGCATAATTTCTTAACGATTACCTAGTTTAGGAGATAAAACGACTTCTGCAATCAGTCTAATTCTCCCAACATCTCTTAGTATACTAATTTCAGAGGCACCCAGCGGCGGTTTCTTCCAAAATACTTTGAAAACACTTTTTAGGCTATCCAGAGTACTTTTAGATCTCTGTTCGGTCATCCCAGGAGAACTTAAGTCTTTTCGAAATTACAAGGACTTCAGTGTTATTTTGCCGGAAATTTTAGGTGCAATTCAACATTTTACGAAAGTGAAAATTTTCTGATTCCTCCTTCTATCACATTTTAGAATCCGAAAATTTTAGGTTTCCCTTTTCTAAGATAGTGTGACCTGGGTATTAAAATATAAAAAATTTTAGTGCAGAAAATCGTAGGGAATTTATTAGACTGATAAGCTTCAAAAATTGTACATGAATCGAACGTTCATCTAGAAATTTTTAGCCGTCCGGAAGCAAAAGAAAATTCTAGACAATATTTGTTTCTCCAAATAGCTGTTTTACAGAAAACAGTCGTTGCGCGCCCCTTTAATTTTATCAACGTCTAAAACCACCTCCTCACTAACGAAGAAAGCACAAGCTTAAGCAAAAGCATAATCCAAACATAAGTTAGGCCCGGTTCAGACGCCGCTCCACTCATTTACCGAACCTAAATTGAATTAGGTCCGACTTTAGACCAACATTGGCGTACAGCAAAGTCTGAGCCCGTTAATAGGGAGCTTAAGCAACAACGACGGCGACGGGTACAAAAACGTCACTTAAAAAGTGAATTCGCGCTGCTTCAAACTTTATCGCGCTTACTACATCTCGTTTATTTCGCCAAATATTGGCAAATGTTTTTGGAGTTGACTTCTAAAGGACTGTATCAAAGTTCAGGAAAAGAAAAACAAAGTTGTTGCCTTGCGTTCCCGTCCTCGACAAAACGTGAATTTAGGCACTTTCACGTTGTAGTCGTGCAACGACGGCTAAGAAATGTACAAAAAAAACGTGATGCACGCGCAAAGTTGTTGTTTTGCTAATCTAAACCTATTGCTTTTTTGCCGTTCTCGTTGCCGTCGCCGTCGTCGTTGCTTAAGCTCCCTAATGGACACTGAGGGGACCAAAGAAAGTGTCTGTATAAAGCGGGTTGAATTTAGACAAAATGTGAGGGCTTTCTTTCACCTGGGACAAGGAATACGGTCCGTGATAAAGAGATGTCACTCCATATTAAGCAAGTGTCCGTAACACGGGGGTTCGATTATATAAGCATGAGCATAAGAGGCTTTATGCAGAGCGAGGTGAGAATAAAGGCCGTGATATATATAAGCATAAGAGTAGGAAGAACGCAAGGTTTTGATATTCTTGTGTTGAAACTTATAAGTGCTTATATCAAGTCCAAATTCCTTAATAACGCATGCAAGTCTTGCGTCGCCAGGGAAGACAAGACTTTTAAATAAAGCTAAAAGTTTTCATGCCTTGCAGTGAGTAAAGTAATAGATCATGATTGGTCACTATACGTTCAATACTCAGTTTTTTAACCTGATGATATTCATGGCGCTAAGTTAGATAACGTGCGATGAAGGGCTGTATTCCCTTTTTTCCGATTTACAGAAAAAAATGTTCGTACTTGATCGCAGCCTAGCTTTAAAATAAAATGAGTCATGGTAAATATTTAAAAGATGTTTTGAGTTGACTCTCAGCATGGGGCACGTTAGCCAATTTTGCTTTCATCCTACCTTAGAGGTGAAAAATAATGTAACCACTGTTTAAAAAAATAGGGAGAAAAAAATTATTAAATTGTGACTGATTGTTGCCACACCTTTGAATTACTGATCGTAAAGTTTTAATTTCCCAAGTCACAATCGCCGTTTACAATCTCTTCTGATCGTCTTTCCTCGAGATGGCCAACAGCTGGGATTCTTTGTTCCACTAAACTGGCAGATGCTAGAATATTTAACGCTAATGTGTTAACAGCGTGGCTCCTAAGGCGAAATCTCTGACAAATCCATCCCCCAATTAAACGTAAAACTTGCCTGTACTGTGGTATTCTCCAAGCGTAGAGAAACGGGTTCAATGCACAGCTAACACACAACAGCGGTACGGAGAGGGCTTTAGTAAGCAAAAACCCGGGCTCGTTGCATTCACCGCTAAGCCCTTCTTGGCAGCGTTCTTGTAAATTTGTCACGATTTGATACGGCAATAGAGATATGAAGAGCACAATGATAATTAAAACAACAGTAGAAACAATCTTTTTCTCCAACCTAATGTTTCGAAGAAAAATGCGTGACCGTCCGCCTGTGTTTGCTTGCACAAAAACAATGTTTCTTGAATAACGGCGAAATTCGATGTAAGTCGCGGTATATAGGGCACACATGATAGTCAATGGAATAGTCGTTTGAAGATGAAGATCAATTACGTGGAATACTTCCTTATTTTCATCCAAAGAATGAGAGGTTTCAAAGGTAATGCAGAAAATCCAGATTAAAGCGTTACAAACAATTGCTTTTCGCACTGTTATAAGTCTTTTATACCTCACTGAAAGCTTGACAGCTAAAAATCTATCCAGCGATAGCGCAACTACTGTAAAAATTGATATCTTTGTGGTTACATGGCTGAAAATAAGAGCGATTTTATAGAGTTTCTGCGGTTGGCCTTCGGTAGAGATGGTAAACATAGACGCAGCATACATTGGCTGCACAAGACAGCCTCCTAGAAGATCGCTTAAAGAAAGACTAAGGATAAAGTACGTTGTCGCACGCGCTCGAAAATAATTGTACGGATCTTTGAATACTGTAAATAAAAGGAGGCCGTTTGTTAAGGCTGCAAATAAACCAAATAGTGAGCTACAAATTCCTGCTACCAGTGCAAATGTCGCAGTCGGTAAACCCTCAACATGGTCATGGTCGCTCATGATCATAACAAAGTGAAGCACTCTATGCTTACCGGAGACACTCTTTAACTCACAGATCACTGCTTAAGACTAATGAATCGCCTTGGATGCATAAATAGTTAATTCGTCCTGGGGGAAAATAACGCCGATGATGGAAGTTGTTATTTTGCAGTACTTATGTCTTAATGACAAAAGTTACGTTCACGTGACAAAGAAGTAATCAAACTCTACCGCCACGAAATTAACAAGCATTGTCAGATAATGTCAATAAACTAATTGGTGAAGGCAAAATTTCATAACAAAATCTCAGTTTAAAATTGCTCTGATCATTTGGCCATCTCACAAACGTTTAATGACGTTATTACTGAAGACTCAGAAATACTATTCCGAAAAGATTGATTAGAAAATGTTCACTAATTCGAAAGCAGACGAATCGTTAAACAACAAAGAAAATTGGCTTTTGTTTGTTCAAAACATAGGATTTGTAAAGCAACATCGGGTGCAGTGTGAGAAATTTGAATATTTCAGCGGAAACCATGTATTCTTGTTTACAGTTATCATTGTTAATCTTCGATGTTTGAAGAGCAAACTTACGCTTCAAATCGACGCAAAAAAACGAGAGAATCTCTTTTGCCTTGGGGTATGACGTGATGATATGAGATACTTACGAAATATTTCTGTATAAAATGAAAAAGCTCTCTGCCACTTAAATAGTAACTAATGGATTAAAAAGGTCGTTAAATAGGCCTTCATGTCGGAAAATTAAAATCCGGAGCTTTTAAAAATATGACAAAGTCTTAAATCAGATTAAGACTAGAAATGAGATTGGAAATCAATTAAGAAAATGTTCCTGAAAATTGTCAATTATAACCGTCTTTCGTGGGCATATGTCATTGAGTTTTTGCCGACTCCTTTCATTAACAATACTGCCTTAACAAATATTTGACCATATATCATTTTCACCTTCCTGTGATTTAATACCATTCGACGCAGCTGTGACCAAGAAATACTCATAGATCGTCTAGATATTTTGAGTTTTTTGACTGACAGACAATATTCTTTGCAATTTTAGAAACTCTTATTGTACTGCTACAGTGGCCACTTCAGCGGCAGTTTTGATGCAAATTAAGAGAGCATTTCTCCTGATGATTTCTTATTTTGAAGAGAAATTTAACAAGCGCCGGGTTTTGTTTGAAGTTTCATCACCAATGCAGCGATTAAAACATCTAAAAAGGAACTGCTTTAAATTAGAGCCTTAATTAAGCACTACTGTTAATGTCAGTTTCTTCGCTTGTTGCTAAAAAGAGTTAAGCAACCATCGGTTCACAAAGTCACGGAAACTGTTACATCGAGCGCTTTGACATTACAAGTAAAGAGTTGCCTATCCAAAGCACGCTTTATCTGGCAAATTCTAAAAATTTATGCTGTAAGCCGGGGACTTTCGAGGCGTACTCGTAAAATGAGGAAAAAGTTCTGGTATCCTAATCTATCGCAACCAATAATGATTAAGCAGCGTGACGCTTGATTGAATATTCGTAAACTGGAGAATTGTTAATGACTTTTTGTAGACTTTCAAAAGAGTCCTTCGTCTCTTCGCGGCCAAAAAAGGACTCGCTCCGCTCGCCAAGTCGTAGCAAGTCTAGACTTTTTGCTAAGCGACTGTATAGCAGTAAATAATCATCATATCTGATAGACATTTTAAATTCTGCAAGCAGAATACTGTAATGCTGATCGTACTGCGTGCAAATTATATTAATGCAGAGACATCAACACGACACCGAAAGAACTCAAAACAGAGCGGGATTGTAGCCATAGACAGCTGTTTCGCTATTATTGTAGCTGACTACAGCTGACATATCAGTAGGGTTATCATAAGAGGCATTAATTAAAAGAGAAGTACAATAAAACTGCGCATGCAAAGAGCTGAGATAGTAAAATTTTTTCTGATCACTGTCATCAGAAAGAGTATCGAAAAGCGAGCAAATAAATCATTCCACAAACGGCGGTCAGGATGGGTCTCTCTTGCCCGCTCGGGATTTTTCAGTTTGTTTCCACAAGTAGATCAGTAACGTTATTTTATCGCTAATATGAATCATAAGAATTTATTTTCGGAGGAAAATCGTAAAACACACTGTGCATAGACTGCGAGCAGCCTCTCTTTTTCTTCAGTTTTAGTGAGGAGCCTGCACTCGCGCCCGAGCGTCGAGCGGCGAACGCGCTCTGTTGTCACTTTCGTGTCTCGCGCGTTTCGCTCGACAGACTAAGAAAGAGAGACTGCTCGTAGTCTACACTGTGCATTTATGTTGAAAACTCTTCCATATGTGTGAATGTGATGGAAACACGGGTGAAACAACATCCTACAGTAACTCAGTATTACGTAATTACGTCTTACGTGATGGCATTTCCAATGCAGGACTTGTGTCTTTTGGATAAAGATCTGAAGGTTGAACTAAAGCAATGTTCACACGGCACTAGACGAATTGTCGACTAGTTGAAGTTTAGGTATTCCGTCCACACGGAACCACCTTAAACGAACGGAAATGTAGACGCCTCAGCCGTTCAAACGAATATGAACGCCAAAATAGAGGTCAAAATTTTAGTCTTCACGTTATTTCAATTCAATTCAATTGTCTTATACGGTCAACAATTTGACCGGCGCGGTGTGAACACCATAACAGTCTAAATTATTGTACAACAAAGGCGTGGTTACATGGATGCATGGTAACTCAGCTGCGAGACGCCATATAAGATCTGCTTAGTGAGCGCTCTGCGCAAGGACAGGTATCAAAACCACTGACAAAGGATAATATTTATTTCGTTTCTCAGTTCCGTGTAAACAGAGCGAAAATGTTGAACGGTCCTTGTGAACGAAGAATAGGCAGCCAGGGACTAAATAGAGGAGATATGGTGCTTAATAAAATATCTAAGTTGTTCCTGGCTGAAGAGGTGTTCGCCAAAATGTGTCACGAAATAGCCCACGTTCGGTATATTAAAATTCTAACAAGTCTCCGAGGCTTTCTGGTCGTATGTCTATATTTTATTTGGTTTTCGTTGTGCTCAAGTCTCTTCAGGTAATTTAAAGACAATGCCGTCGTGAAAAATTTGCAATTTTGTACCTAAATCCTTAGCCTCCCACGCAGGCGTTCCTTAAGGGACCTCGTGGGGGGCTACTAAAGCCTCAGAGTCATGTTAGAATTTTAGTCTTGACTAACAGATCGAACTTTGGCTATTGTTAAGAACCATTCATTTCCGATAACACATATGGCCTAAAAACCTCTCGAAGAAGTTAATATCTAGATCCTAGGACCACATCCGAACCGTGCCAAAGGGGAAAGTGACTAGTGCATACCATTTTTACACTGCTTTCTATTCCACAATTTTGTCATGTTTTCGTATACTCTCGACGGTGTATAAAGGCTTTGGTTATGAAGTTGTTTCCACAATTCACAAGCACACCGGGTTCGAATGCGTTGATACTGTGTCTTCCAACAAAAATATTCTTCGTATGCGGTGTCGTTGCCCGCGAGAAACCGCAGATATTCTGCAAGCTCCCATGGAGAGGCAAAAGTTAAAGTTTTATTTCTTTCCACAAAAGTGTTTATATTTCCTAATGTTTATCACTGCAGTGTGCTTTTTGTTTCTTCTTCAGCTAAGATGGCCAAAAACCAAAAGTATCTATGATTTGAAAACATTTGTTTCCGTCAGACGTATCTTTAATCCTAGCTGTTTCGCCTAACAAGCCCACCTGTCATTGTCCTCGGTATGTTTATAACTCTAAGGCCCAGTTTAAAAGTTGATCTTTTTATGTACTTAACCTAATCTCTTCAATAAAGTAGATGAAGAGATCGAAGTTTGAATCAATACAAAAGTGCGACATGTCTTATTTGGGTCGACCCATGAATTAAGATCGAGTGGCCAACACGGGATTTCGTGACCGACTTCGTTTCAAAGTGAAAAAAAAGTCGAACTTCTCATGTGCCGAACCTAACGCATAAATTACTAAAAATTTGTTTTCACTTGTAAGCATTTTAAACCATTGAACATCGTGAAAATGAATTGAGCCCGACTAGTCAAGTTTGACGTCTGCATCAGCCGTCGAACTTGTGTTATTTAGGTCTAAAAAGGGAAATTACATTCGGTACATGAAAAGATCGACCTTTGCACTGGGCCTAAATTAATAAACTATACTCCAACAAATTTTACCTCTTGCTCATAAAGACTATGACTATTCAACTATATTTCTTTTCATCTATTAATTTACAGTCTACGTGATGAGGGAATATTGCTTGAAATAATGATGGGACCTTATAGATCCCTTCCGCCCCTACTATTTGCATTCTTTTTTCGCCTCTTTTTCGTGTATAAAGGACGCGTTAGGCTTCCAGATACTGATGGACAGCAAAGTTCCGAAACTCGAGAACCATTTGCTCCAGGATTTAGCGGCTATACTGTTCAAATGTCATATCAGACATCTGATGTACATCTATGTTGAATCAGCCAAATCCTTTCAGCATCAATTCTGTTAACTTTTTCACTCAACGCATGTCACTTAACATTTGCTTATTCGCTAATAAACAAGTGCATGATTTTCACAAAGCATCTTTAAGCTCAACTTGTTTCCCACGGTAAAAACAACAGCATAATTTCTTAAAAATTACCTAGTTTAGGAGATAAAAAGACTTCTCCAATCAATCTAATTCTCCCAACATCTCTTAGTATACTAATTTCAGGGGCACCCAACGGCGGTTTCTTACAAAATACTTTGAAAACACTTTTTAGGCTGTCCAAAGTACTTTTAGATCTGTTCGGTCATCCCAGGGGAACTTAAGTCTTTTCGAAATTACAAGGACTTCAGTGTTATTTTGCCGGAAATTTTAGGTGCAATTCAACATTTTACGAAAGTGAAAATTTTTCTGATTCCTCCTTCTATCACATTTTAGAATCCGAAAATTTTAGGTTTCCCTTTTCTAAGATAGTGTGACCTGGGTATTAAAATATAAAAAATTTAACTGCAGAAAATCGTAGGGAATTAATTAGATTAAGTTTCAAAAATTGTACATGAATCGAACGTTCATCTAGAAATTTTTAGCCGTCGGGAAGCAAAAGAAAATTCTAGACAGTATTTGTTTCTCCAAACAGCTGTTTTACAGAAAACAGTCGTTGCGTGCCCCTTTTATTTTATCAACGTCTAAAACCACCTCCTCACTAACAAAGAAAGCACAAGCTTAAGCAAAAGCATAATCCAAACATAAGTTAGGCCCGGTTCAGACGCCGCTCCACTCATGTACCGAACCTAAATTGAATTAGAACCGACTTTGGACCAACATTGGCGTACAGTAAAGTCTAAACCCGTTAATAGGGAGCTTAAGCAACAACGACGGCGACGGCTACGAAAACGTCACTTAAAAAGTGAATTCGCGCTGCTTCAAACTTTATCGCGCTTACTACATCTCGTTTACTTCGTCAAATGTTGGCAAATGGTTTTGGAGTTGACTTCTAAAGGACTGTATCAAAGTTCAGGAAAAGAAAAACAAAGTTGTTGCCTTGTGTTCCCGTCCTCGGCAAACCGTGAATTTAGGCACTTTCACGTTGTAGTCGCGCAACGACGGATAAGAAAACGTGATGTACGCGCAAAGTTGTTGTTTTGCTAATCTAAAGCTATGGCTTTTTTGCCGCCCTCGTTGCCGTCGCCGTCGTCGTTGGTTAAGCTCCCTAAAAGACACTGAGGGGGCTAAAGAAATTGTCCGTATTAAGCGGGTTGAATTTAGACAAAATGTGAGGGCTTACTTTCACCAGGGACAAGGAATACGGTCCGTAATAAAGAGGTGTCTCTCCGTATTAAGCGGATGTCCCTAAAACAGGGTTCGACTATATAAGTATTAGCATAACAAGCTTTAAGCTAGGTGAGAAAGGCTGTGATATATATAAGCATAAGAGTAGTAAGAACGCAAGGTTTTGATATGCTTGTGTTGAAACTTATCAGTGCTTATATCAAGTCCATCCTCCTTAATACCGAATGCAATGCTTGCGTCGCCAGTGAAGACCAGGATTTTATATAAAGCTAAAAGTTTTGATGCCTTGCAGTGAGTAAAGTGATAGATCATGATTGATCACTTTACGTTCAATACTCAGTTTTTTAACCTTATGACATTCATGGCGCTAAGTTAAATAACCTGCGATCAAGGGCTGCATTCCTATTTTTCTGATTTACAGAAATAAATGTTTGCAGATGATCGCAGCCTACCTTTAAAATGAAAGCAGTCATGGTAAATATTTAAAGGATGTTTTGAGTTGACTCGCAACATGGGGCACGTTAGCCAATTTTGCTTTCATCCTACCTTAGAGGTCAAAAATAATGTAACCACGGTTTTAAAAAAATAGAGAAAGAAAAATTCTTAAATTGTAACTTTGATTGTTGCCACACCTTTGAATTAATGATCGTGAAGTTTCAATTTCTCAAGTTACAATCGCCGTTTTGATCGTCTTCTCTCAAGATGGCCAACAGCTGGAGTGTTTTGTTCGACTAAACTGGCAGATGTTAGTACCGACGGAATATTTAACGCTTATGTGTTAACAGTGTGGCTCCTAAGGCGAAATCTCTGACAAATCCATCCCCCAATTAAACTTAAAACTTGCCTGTACTGTGGTATTCTCCAAGGGTAGAGCAGCGGGTTCAAAGCACAGCTAACACACAACAGCGGTACGGAGAGGGCCTTAGTGAGCAAAAACCCTGGCTCGCTGCATTCACCACCAAACTCTTCTTGGCAGCGTTCTTGTAAATTTGTCACGATTAAATACGGCAATAGAGATATGAAGAGCACAATGATAATTGAAACAACAGTAGAAACAATCTTTTTCTCCAACCTAATGTTTCGAAGAAAAATGCGTGACCGTCTGCCTGTGTTTTCTCGCACAAAAACAACGTTTCTTGAATAACGGCGAAATTCGATGTAAGTCGCGGTGTATAGGGCACACATGATAGTCAATGGAATAGTTGTTTGAAGATGAAGATCAATTACGTGGAATACTTCCTCATATTTATCCAAAGAATGAGAAGCTTCAAACATAATGCAGAAAATCCAGATTAAAGCGTTACAAAAAATTACTTTTCGCACTGTTATAAGTCTTCTATACCTCAATGGGAGCTTGACAGCTAAAAATCTATCCAGCGATAGCGCAACTACTGTAAGAATGGATATCTTTGTGGTTACATGGCTAAAAATAAGAACGATTTCATAAAGTTTCTGCGGTTGGCCTCCGGTAGAGACGGTGAACATAGACGCAGCATACATTGGCTGCACAAGACAGCCTCCTAGAAGATCACTTAAAGAAAGACTAAGGATAAAGTACGTGGTCGCGCGAGCTCGAAAATAATTGTACGGATCTTTGAATACTGTAAATAGAAGAAGGCCGTTTGTTAAGGCTGCAAATAAACCAAATAGTGAGCTACAAATTCCTGCTACCATTGCAAATGTCGCAGTCGGTAAACCTTCAACATGGTCTTGTTCATCGTCTTCTTCGTTCATAATTATAACAAAGTGAAGCACTCTTTGCTTACCGGAGACACTCTTTAACTCACAGATTACTGCTTAAGACTAATGAATCGCCTTGGATGCATGAATAGTTAATTCGTCCTAGGGGAAAATAACGCCCATGATGAAAGCTGTTATTTTGCAGTTCTTATGCCTTAATGACAAAAGTTACGTCCACGTGACAGAGAAATAATCAAACTCTACCGCCTCGAAAATAACAAGCATTGTCAGATAATGTCAATAAACTGACTTGTGAAGGCAAAAGTTTCATAACAAAATCTTAGTTTAAAATTGCTCTAATCATTTGGCCATCTCGCAAACGGTTAATGACGTTATTACTGAAGACTCAGAAATACTATTCCGAAAAGATTGATTAGAAAATGTTCACTAATTCGAAAGCAGATGAATCGTTAAACAACAAAGAAAACTGGCTTTTGTTTGTTCAAAACATAGCATTTGCAAAGCAACATCGCGTGCAGTGTGAGAAATTTGAATATTTCAGCAGAAACCATGTTTTCTTGTTTGCGGTTATTTTCTAAACTGCGTACCGTAAATAACTTATTTATGCTCTAAACTCTGTAATAATGAAACACACACAAGCAAATACACAATAATGAATTTATTGTATAGGAGGAATAGGTCGGCAGTGGTATAATACGACCTCCTAACAAAGACAACCTTACATGATACAGAAGTATAAATGATAGGAAGAATACAAACTGAATCTAAACCCACTCGTACAAAAATTGAATATATTAAATTCCAATGTGCAAAGGAACATAAAGACGCGAGTAGACTTTATCGTGGACGTAGCCGTCTTTAGCTGAATCTGACTTCCACCTTCCGTGAACTTTGAAAAGCCGATCTGGAACATTCAGATTAGCAGCGGAATTAGCTCCTCCGGACCTAGCAGTGAGGGGCTTTGAAGACAAGACATTGCCCTTCAAATCCTTGTCGTACCGTAAGGATCTGAAAATGAAATTCTGAGAAAAAGAAGGAATCCTGGCAGCTTCCAAGTACTTAATAAGGTATGTATAAGGGCAAGTAAAATTGCCAGTCTTGGCAATATAAACCCAGGAAACCTCTCTGTACCTATCAGTCTTGCTAACTTCTATAAAAATCTTATGATAGAGATCTTCAGTTACAATATTAGATCTCCTAATGCTAAAAAGCTCGGAAATGCGGAAAAAGCCAGCATATGCGAGTAAACACATACAGACAAACCGGATATCAAGTGAGTTACTACTTGCCCCATAATGCTGCAAAATTAAGCCAAGGATCTCTGGGGTAATGGGCTCCGCCTTCCTGACAGGATTACGAGGAGCACGACCGTGGGGAAGCCTCAACAATAGACCTGACGAGAAAGTTGTCACACGGGTTGGGATTCTCAAAACCTGATAACTTATGTACCCAGTTACTAGCGTAAAAAACGCCGTAAATGATAGAACTACCTAACGAATTTTCTAATAAATAATGCAAATACAAGGAAACTGTGAAGGAAGTAGCTGGGAGAAAAGAAACCTCCCCAGTGCTCTGCAAGCACCACGCTTTAAACTTACAAAATGATTTACAATAATTAATAACTGTGTAATCAGCTCAAGAATTAAAGGCAGAGAGCCAAAACTCCTCACAAAGTAAAACGCCAAACATCCGACTGAAAAATAGAGAAAATAAAATGACAAAAATGACCAAAGAAAAAATATATCAGAAAAATACAACACGTAGTGAAACAAGGTAAGGTTGGGTCCAAGTGGTCCCAAGAAAAACACAGAAAAATATTACCACTAAGGGCCAAAGTGGCCCTTGCGTAATAAAAAAGACCAAGTGGTCCACAAAACAAGGATCCAAGTGCATCCCAAACTGCTCGGATACCATGTGGTATGAGCGTAAGAACTCTATAAACTGCAGAGAAAAAACCCCCTACAAGACTGAAAAAAGGGGGGGGGGTTAACTAAGGCCTCTCTAGGAAAACCACAAGAACAAAACCCCTGAACGAAAACTAGGTGATCCAAAAAGGGGAATTTTTATAGTTAGCCAAAACGAAAACATCAGTACCTAAGGGGATCTCAAAAATATCAGAGAATATGGGAGACAAACCCTCGTCAGTAAAAATTAAAGGCCAAAATGGGGTGGAAGGCCAAGCAGGAACAACAAGTGTAGCGCGAACGCCAAGGGCAACCATGTGATTAAGGACCTTGGGGATGAGAAAAATAGGTGGAACGAACCAATTAATCTCGCCCACCCAGGAAACAGAAAAGGCATCAACCGCCTCTGTACCAGGGCACCAAAACCTGCTATTAAAACGGGGCAACTGAGTATTCTCATGATTCGCAAACCGGTCCACAGAGTGAGGACCCCATTTCTCTTCGGCCAAAAGGAAATGGTCCCTGTTGACCCGCCAATCATCATAATCCACAATTCTGCTCAAAAAATCAGCTCTATCATTAGCCGATCTCGGAATCCATTCGATTTCCAATGTGATGCAACTGAGCAAGCACATACTAAAAATACGCAAAGCTAAGCATTGGAAATCTTCCATCATGCTTCCTACTTCAACGATTCTAGCAACACTCTGATAGTCAGTATACCACTAAATACTCGCAACTCGCATCGGAATAACCCACACGGGAATAATGGAACTGTGTAGACAAGAGGCCCCTACTATTTAGGGAAGGAATGTTCTCTTTCCAAAAACATAATTCCTTCAGAGTTGAACCCGACAGGGAAATTTTTTTTTTTGTAGGGCTTCTTAAAATATCAAAATGAGAATACCTTGTCATAATACGAGTAAAGTTACCAAAGACGAAACCCATAGAGATAACCTTACCGACAAACTGAGCCAATTTTCTAGCAGTACTAGAAGGATACTGAGAACGAATTGAATCAATAACCTGTACGACACTGAGAATCCTAACTGAAGGAATGGAAATAGTATGAACGGCTAAATCAATACAATAACCCAACCAGACTAAACAAGAAGTTGGTTGCCAAATCGATTTACTGTCATAAGGCAGGAAACCAGAAAGCTGAAGCGAAGTCTTAACAAATAATGAAGCAGCTTCGCAGCGAGCGAAATCACGGGCGGAACCAAGCCCGTCATCAAGGTAAACTGTTATTCTCACAGCATGACTTCTCCAATATCGGACGAGAACACGAACAACCTTAGTGAAAATATAAGGAGCTGAGGAGAGCCCAAAAAGGGAGAACTGTAAACACAAAAAACTTCCTTACGCCATTAACAACCCAAGAAAACCCTAAAAAAGTTTGATGATCCTGCAAAATATCAATATGGTGGTAGCCAGATTTGAGATCAAATTTAAACATGAAATGATCGGAAAGAAGATAAACACAAGCGTTTCTAATATCCTCAAACTTAAACTTTTCTTTCCAGATATGTTTATTGACATGCCTGAGGTCTAAAATCAACCTCTTCTTGCCGCAACTCTGTATGGAAACAGACAAGGGATTGACAACATGAGGAGGACTAGATACTTGAACAACTGAACCTGACAAAAGAAGCTCTTGAATAGCCTTCAAAACAAAATCAGCGTGCGTAAGTGCTGCATGGTTATTGTCGAAAAACGCATTCTGAGGAAATGTAATAAAGGGTATGGCATACCCCTTGTCAATAACCCGGAGAATGAAATCATTCGCACCTAACGTATCCGCCCAAAAACGAAAATGAGCTTTAAGCCTACCCTTAACCGATTGAATACTATTGGGAGAATTCCCAAATTCAAAACACTCCTCTAAAGCTGGACCTTCGTCAAAAATACCTTCAAGAGTTTCATTTACTGCTTTACTATCAGCAATGGAACCACTGCTGCCCAGAAGAACCGCTGTCCTTACTTGACAAGCTTTGGATCTGTTTGTAGGTTGATCCGGGAGTGAAGAATAAGTTGGGGCAACTTGCTCTCCAATGGCCGGTCTTGCCGCAGGCGAAGCAGATGTCATAACGGCCTTTAACAAAGGCGCCCTTAGACGTTTGAGGACGAAAATTAGTAAAATTTCGTGGAGTGATAGAGGAGACAGCCGATAAAAACCCCCAGGGAGTCTCTGGGCGCTGAGTGAACTGTAAAGAAAAAAGGAAGAAAGAGGAAAACTAAGTGACGGTCGATTACACCCACTGAAACGACCTAAAGTAAGAGCACAACACGTGGTGAACCTATTTAAACACAACCCAACAATAAGCGTGATGAACACGCCTGAATGCAGTACGCATAACGTAACCTCCATTCGCACGCATAATTCCCAACGCACCGAGCATAAAAACATTTATTTTCTAAACTGCGTACCGAAAATAACTTATTTATGCTCTAAACTCTGTAATAATGAAACACACACAAGCAAATACACAATAATGAATTTGTTGTATAGGAGGAATAGGTCGGCAGTGGTATAATACGACCTCCTAAACGCTAAAGAAAATAAAGAACGGGCAAAGGAAACGAATAAAAACAACAGAAAAAATACTCAACTTCTGTCCCGACTTCGCACTGCGAGCGTTCTTCTTCTTTCGCAACGCCCTCTGCTCCGCAGCACGGATCTTCTTTTCGTCTTCAGAACCAGAAGCGACTTCGTCAGAAAGATACTCGTCGACTGCGGCCCAGCAAGCTTCCGATTTATCCGCTATTCCGATGAGCTTGTTTCTTCGCTTTATGGCCTTTGAAGCAACGTTGAGGGAATCGTCGAGTTTAAGAATCAGCGCTGAAACTTGATGAATCTCAGAGTTTTCAAGATCGACCGGAGATTTCAGCGAATCGACAAAAGAAAGACTCTGAGTGACGTGTTCCAAAGTCTCAGTAATAAACTCGAACTGCTTCTTGTTGCCGCTAAACTTGAAGCTTAAGCTCGTTTCGGTCTTAAGTTTCTTCACCAAGGATGAAGACGATTAGAGTTGATCATCAGAAAGCTCACGCTTTAAATGTGAAAATTTTTTATCAAAGTAAGACCTTAAGTCTTCAAAAACCCAAACAGAGATAACTTTGGGATCCTCCACGCCTTCCTTATCAGATATGAAC
Source organism: Porites rus (assembly GCA_964035705.1). Lineage (NCBI taxonomy): Eukaryota > Metazoa > Cnidaria > Anthozoa > Scleractinia > Poritidae > Porites > Porites rus. Next base: position 33,415,851 of record OZ037996.1, read on the forward strand.
AGCACAATGATAATTGAAACAACAGTAGAAACAATCTTTTTCTCCAACCTAATGTTTCGAAGAAAAATGCGTGACCGTCTGCCTGTGTTTTCTCGCACAAAAACAACGTTTCTTGAATAACGGCGAAATTCGATGTAAGTCGCGGTGTATAGGGCACACATGATAGTCAATGGAATAGTTGTTTGAAGATGAAGATCAATTACGTGGAATACTTCCTCATATTTATCCAAAGAATGAGAAGCTTCAAACATAATGCAGAAAATCCAGATTAAAGCGTTACAAAAAATTACTTTTCGCACTGTTATAAGTCTTCTATACCTCAATGGGAGCTTGACAGCTAAAAATCTATCCAGCGATAGCGCAACTACTGTAAGAATTGATATCTTTGTGGTTACATGGCTAAAAATAAGAACGATTTCATAAAGTTTCTGCGGTTGGCCTCCGGTAGAGACGGTGAACATAGACGCAGCATACATTGGCTGCACAAGACAGCCTCCTAGAAGATCGCTTAAAGAAAGACTAAGGATAAAGTACGTGGTCGCGCGAGCTCGAAAATAATTGTACGGATCTTTGAATACTGTAAATAGAAGAAGGCCGTTTGTTAAGGCTGCAAATAAACCAAATAGTGAGCTACAAATTCCTGCTACCATTGCAAATGTCGCAGTCGGTAAACCTTCAACATGGTCTTGTTCATCGTCTTCTTCGTTCATAATTATAACAAAGTGAAGCACTCTTTGCTTACCGGAGACACTCTTTAACTCACAGATTACTGCTTTAGACTAATGAATCGCCTTGGATGCATGAATAGTTAATTCGTCCTAGGGGAAAATAACGCCCATGATGAAAGCTGTTATTTTGCAGTGCTTATGTCTTAATGACAAAAGTTACGTCCACGTGACAGAGAAATAATCAAACTCTACCGCCTCGAAAATAACAAGCATTGTCAGATAATGTCAATAAACTGACTTGTGAAGGCAAAAATTTCATTACAAAATCTTAGTTTAAAATTGCTCTAATCATTTGGCCATCTCGCAAACGGTTAATGACGTTATTACTGAAGACTTAGAAATACTATTCCGAAATAAAAAAAAAAAAATAGGCCTTCATGTCGAAAAAATAAAATCCGGAGCTTTTAAAAAATGACAAAGTTTTATATCAGGTTGAGACTAGAAATGAGATTGGAAATCAAATAAGAAAATGTGCATGAAGATTGTCGGTGAGTTTTCGTCGACTCTTTTCATTAACAATACTGCCTTAACAAATATTTGACCATAATTATGTCATTTTCACCTTCCTGTGATTATATTAACATCCGACACAGCTGTGACCAATAAATACTGATAGATCGTCTGGATATTTTGATTGACAGACAATATTCTTTGCAATTGACAGACAATATTCTTTGCAATCTTAGAAACTCTTATTTTACTACTCCAGTGGCCACTTCAGAGGCAGTTTTGATGCAAATTAAGAGAGCATTTCTCCTGATGATTTCTTATTTTGAAGAGAAATTTAACAAGCGCCGGGTTTTGTTTGAAGTTTCATCACCAATGCAGTGATTAAAACATCTTAAAAGGAACTGCTTTAAATTAGAGCATTAAATGAGCACTACTGTTAATGACAGTTTCTTCGTTTATTGCTAAAAAGAGTTAAGCAACTATCCGTTCACAAAGTCACGGAAACTGTTACATCGAGCGCTTTGACATTACAAAGAAGGGGGTTTTCTATCAGGAGCCAGAATGGGAAGAGCCATTTAATGGGACAGAGACGGAAACCCCCAGTCTAGCCCTTGGGATATGTGAATTTTACCAAAGTTATTTTTAGACTAATTAAACGCTTGAATCAATCGGAAATTGGTTTCCTGAGAGGTCTGCAAACTTGTATTCAGCGCTGTCAAGAAATAGTGGCGTCCGGCGTGGAGGTGTAAACAAAGGAAATGGTTTTTTCTTGGACGGTTGTCCCGATTGGGAGCTACGTTCCACGATTTCGTCGGAAATGACTGATTTTCTAGATGATATATCAGTTTATTAGGAGGAATTGAAGTCCGCTGACAGCGATCCTATGAAATTTCAATTTCGGCACTGGAACCTCGGCAGGAAGAGAGAAACAACAGCAAAAGGCAAATAGAGGGGTGCGAATAATCGTCACACAAAACAATCCAAGCAGCCATAGGTCAGTTCCAGTGAAGCGACGTCGACGCGCAATTCGAACGAAAAAGCTAAAATGCAAGCAAATCACGGCAGAAATCAAAACTGGAAAGCAGCAGAGGTGCTAACAAAAAAAGCCGGACTAGAAAGTAAACTTCGTCCCACGCGTAAGAACTTCGTATCAGAACAGCTCTAACAATAAGTCATGAAAAATTTGGAAACCAATCGAAAGCTAATGGCTAATCGAAGAAATATTCGACGCTCAGAACATTGTATCTAAAACTTCTTTCTTCAGTGGTAGAGGACGCAAACAAAACCCGTCAAGTTCATTTGACATTCGAGGTTGTGGGCCCAGCGTGTCAAAACATTGTAGGAAATCATCACATTCGCGGACAAAAGAAAATCGCTTTTAGTTATTCAATCCAGGAGGCACTTTGGAGAAAATTAAACAACCTTAAACCTTATTTAGCAGCAACAAAGAGCGGTAATTTTGGATCAGAGGGCCAATCCTGCAGACCAGAAACAAAACCCACGGAAAATCAATATGCGTGTCATGACCTCTCAGTGTGAAACAAGCGGGAAAAATCACAATTGTTAAATCAAAACTTAGAACCCTCCAGAGTCTTACGCGGGTAATCTTTTAGAGGACGGGTAGCTTGCAAACTAAACTGAACGCAGTGTGGTCGGAACAGCAACAAGAAGATTTATTCCAAAAATGAACGTAGTTTCCATGAAGTAAGACTCCACAACAGCACCTAACTCGATAAACTTTCTTAATTGTTAGCTAATTTACAACAGGGTTAGTCCGGTGTCTCTCAGGTTACTCTTCTACTCGACTAAGATAATCCGCTCCAACATTCTCTGATCCTTTAATGGCTTCCACCTTGAAATTGTAACTTTGTAGCAACATCGCCCATCGCATGAGTCGTGCGTTCGTATATTTTGCACTGTCCATGTACTTCAGCGGCTCGTGGTCTGTCTGCAGCACAAAAGGTAGAACTTACAAATATAGATCAAATCTCTTGATTCCCCATACAGTCACTAGGCACTTTTTCTCGATGGTAGAGTAGTTGCGCTCCGCACTTGACAATTTGCCTTTGCATCAATACTGAACCAATTCCATTGTTAGAAGCGTCCGTCCGTAAGAAATAGGTTTTAGCTGGATCGGGGAGACGTAAAATAGGTTCACTTGTTAGGTAGGACTTGATTGTTTGGTAGGCTTTCTCTTGTGCTTCACCCCACTCAACTTTATGGGGTTGGCCTTTTCGTGTGACATCAGATAAGGGCGCTGCGATCTTTACGAAGCTGGGAATGAAATCTCTGTAGTATCCTGCTAGACCCATAAATGACCGCACTGTTTCTTTGTGCTTGGCCATAAGGCATCTTTAATTTTCTCCATGTTATCCTGATGTAGACCAATCATTCCTTGCTCCAGTCGATGGCCCAGAAAATCCACACTGTTTACTTCGAATAGGCACTTCGTAGGTCTAATAGTCAACCCAGCTTCTTCAAGGCGCGAAAACAGCTCTCTGAGGACTCTAATGTGTTCTTCCCACGTACGGGTGTGAACCAATATATCATCCCATTAATGTCGACATCATCTACATCTTCTATCAATTTCTTCATTGCACGCTTCAGTGTTGCCGCCGAGTTAATCATTCCAAACGGCATCTTCAAGAACTCGTACGACCCGTCAGGTGTTACAAACGCGGTTTTCGGTATGTCCTCCTCTGGTATACTTATCTGCCAATATCCCTTGCTAAGGTCAATTTTTGAAAAGAATTTGTCTCCGCTAAGCTTCTGGGACAAGTGTTCAGTAGTTGGCATAGGCTCAGGATCAAATACAGGCAAAAAAATTCTCGCGGAACGGGAAAAGGATTAGATGGGAACTCGGTCCAGTCCCCACACTCTCCAAGTCCAAAATGGCGGGCCAGTTAATTCGATATAATAACGATTGTATCATCCCAATGCAAAGATTTGTTTGGGTTATTTTCTTTAAAAAAGCAACAAAAGCTTTTTGTTGTCCAGCTCTCCTAACTGTGGATGGATGGTTTCATTTTTTCAGCTCTAAAGGACTTGGAAAATCACAGTTCACCCCGATATTGCTCACTGAAGCTCGTATATGTTTCTATAATCTACGTATGTATGGTCATGCTCCTTTGCTGATGGGTATTTACAACAACTATTCAGGCTATTACAAGGTCAGACGAAGATTATATGTTAACGAACCTTTTGATAAGCTAAATTTATCTGGTAAAGATAAAATGGGGCTGACAAAATATGGAGACTTTCCAAGCTTGGAGAAATGCTCAGAAATGTGACGTAAAACTGAATATAAATCAAAAAAAAATTAAAGCATCTTTTAAAAAGATCGTTATATCTACGTCAGAACGTTATCATTTGTGTTCTGTGGTGGTTACTGTTGTATATTAGGACCTAGACTCCCCCTCAGTAGGGCATTGGAACGCCTGACCATAGGATTAAGGATCACAAGTCGTGTAGGCGGAATAAAGCCATCGTCTAAGGTTGAATCCGTTGTAATCCTACGTTATTTGCCGACTAGATCGGTCACAACACTGGCGACGAGGGTAAAACAAGACCCCACGAAGTCAGCGAGACCAAACGTTCGCGAGAAACATGAACGATAATGATCGAAACCATATCAAAACATTCGACTGTCATGGGGACCGAAACACGCTTGGCTTGCGATGGAAGAGGTGGCTGACAGCGTTTGAACTATTTGCAGTCGGCAAAGGCTTAATTCTAAATGAAGACAACGCGAACAACAGGCAGAGAAGAGGTGCATTAATGCTCCATCTCGAGGGACCCGATGTTCAAGATCTTTTTCTTACCCTACCGAACACGGGAGATGTGAAAGATTACCGGAAAGCGGTCGATGCACTAAACGCATACTTTGCTCCCATAGTGGACAGTACGTATGCTAGACACTGTTTCAGACAGCTAGCTCAAGTACCAGGGGAAACAATCCGACAGTTTGCAACCAGACTCAGACGAGCATCGAAAGATTGTGACTATGGCGAAGACACAGACAACCAAATTAGTGATGAAATCCTCGGCAAGTGCACCAGCACGTACATAAAACGAAAACTCCTAAAAGAACGTCAAGGCCTCACTTTATCTAGAGCGCTTGAAATCGCCGAGAACTGCGAAAAACTCGACGCACAGCTTGCTACATTGACCATAGAAGAAAAGGGAGAGAATTCAGCCAGTGTAAACCGCATAGAGGGAACAAAGACAGGCCATAGCAAGAGAAATCAGTCACGAGGTACCAAAACCGGCCGTGAGAAAACTTGTCTCCGATGTGGTAGAACCGGACATTTCGGTCGAGATTCCAACTGTCCAGCAAGATGTCAATTCTGTCATCGATGTGGGCTGGAAGGACTTTTTCAAGAGCAGTGCAGGACAAATCAGAAAGGTGGAGAAAAGCTAAACCATACCAAAGGCCACAGGAACCCCAAGGGAGGTGCTGCAAATATGGTTGGTTGCCACGACAAAGAAGAGGAACCAGTGTATGCTTTTACGGTAGGAGGAAGGAATGAGGAGAAAATTGAAGTGACCGTTGGAGGTTGTAAACTGAACATGATCATAGATTCTGGAGCAAGCACTAACATCATTGACAAAGAGACAGGGGAGTGGTTGAAGAAAAACAAAGAGAAATGTGAATCAGCTCGCTCGAGTAGGAAACTCTATGCCTACGCATCCCAGACACCACTTGATGTGATAGGAACTCTCTCCTGTGAAGTCTGTGCAGGACGCAACACTGCCAGTGCCAAGTTTTGTGTGATCAATGGTGAAGGAGACCCCCTTCTGGGGAAGGACACTGCAACTAGTCTAGGCGTACTGAAAATAGGGATTGGCATCGCTGCAGTAAGTGCAGACCCAAAGACCACTGGTGGGATCCTACAACAGAAGTACCCAAATGTCTTCAGCGGCGTTGGAAAGTTGAAAGACCGAGCAGTACAACTCCACATCGACCCCAATGTGACGCCAGTAGCACAGCCGATGCGGAGGACTCCGTTCAGCATGAGATCAAAGTTGGAAGAAAAGATTAAAGAACTCATTGAACTAGACATTAAAATACGGAAATAGAAATTAAATACGGCAATAGAGATATGAAGAGCACTAAACTGAACTGCCATCATATTTCTACAAAGTTTTACCAATGAAGGTATTATATTGGATAGATCACCCCTAATTTTCGGCGTCGAGCAGAGCATGGTATCCAATGTTTGCGTCGTAAAAATAAAACGATGCGGATTTGTTGAATAAAACAGAAAAACCCTCCTGTACACAAGACAGCACAGCAAACTCTATTTTACAAAATGTAATGATATCCCAAACTCTAGCAGTCACCAGGAGCCTATCAAAAACTGCAGGGCTCCTGCAGTCACTAATGACACATGCAATGACAGCTGTTTCCCTTATTTTATTTTTCTATCGCACCTTCGTTTTCCTGAGAATGATTTTAGAAAGAAACAAAAAACACACTGCCCTGATAAACTAAAAAGATTATACCAGTTATTCTCACTTAATTTCGCGACTATTAAATCTTGCGAAAAATCATGAGCCATATTTCGCGAATATTTAATTTCGGGATTTTTAGAGATTTATAACGAGTTCTTAGTAAATTTTTGGGCATTTTTAGAATCAAATTTCGCGATTCGTTCAAAATCGCGAAACTCGCAAAATTTAGTACTCGCGAAATTAAGTGAGAATAAGGTAGATTAAACGCATCGCTGAAAAGAAATAAAACTTGAACTTGACGCGGTTTCGTATGATTCTTCCAACATACATCTTCAGAAGAATGAACCGTTGACTAATAACAGAAATTTAAATGTAGAATAAGTAACTAATTAAAGAAACAATACATGACATATGGTAGGAAATTTGTATCTCATCTAAATTGTTTCTTTCTATAACATTTTTATTCTTTTGAATATTTCTTTTCTATATGTGTCATTTATTGTTTCATTAATTAGTTACTTAGACCACGTTTAAATTTCTGCTATTATCATTTGATGCAAATTTTTCTTTCTTTTCATAGGCCAAAGCCCACCAGGTGACCTGCAAATAACTGCCTATAAATAATGGTCTGCTCATGCGCAATGTCGTCGTTCAACTGTGTTTGGCTGCAATAGGAGCCGCTGCAAATAATATTCTGCTCATGCGTACACGAAACCACGCCTTTATCCTTCTTACGATCGCTCTTGCTTGAAAAATAACCGATTGCTTCGCTTCCCACAGATATTTATTCTTTAAAAAACAAACTTAAAGATCGAATGATAAAACAATTATTCGACGGTTTATACTTCTGATTGGAAGATGTATCTTGGAACATTGGGAACATACGAAAGGTCAAGTTAAAGTTTTATTTCTTTACAGAAAAGCGTTTACATTCCCTTATGTTCATCACAGCAGTGTGCTTTTTGTTTCTTCTTAAGCTAAGATGGCCAAAACCCACAAGTATCTATGATTTTAAAATGTTTTGTTTCCGTCAGACGTATCTTAATCCTAGCTGTTTCGCCTAGCGAACAATTAAAGACCACCTGTCATTGTCCTCGTTATGTTTATAACTCTAAGGCCCAGTTCAAAAGTTGATCTTTTCATGTACTGAACCTAATCTTTTCAATCAAGTAGATAAAGAGATCGAAGTTTGAATCAATACAAAAGTGCGACATGTCTAGTTTGGATCGACCCATGAATTAAGATCAAGTAGCCAACACGGCGTCTGTGGAGCGACTTCGTTTCAAAGTGCAAAAAACGTCGAACCTCTCATACGCCGAACAACTAATGCACAAATTACTAAAATTTATTTGCACTTGTAAGCATTTTAAATCATTGAACATCATGAAAATGAATTGAGCCCGACTAGTCAAGTTTGACGTCTGAATCAACCGTCGAACTTGTCATGTTATTTGGGTCTAAAAAAGGGAATTAAATTCGGTACATGAAAAGATCGACCTTTGCACTGGGCCTAAATTAATCAGTAATACTGCAACAAATTTTACCTCTTCCTAATAAGACTATAACTATTCAACTACATTTCTTTTTCATCTATTAATTTACAGTCTACGTGATGAGGGAATATTGCTTGAAATAATGATGGGACCTTATAGATCCCTTCAGCCCCTACTATTTGCATTCGTTTTATTCGCCTCTTTTTCGTATATAAAGAACGCGTTAGGTTTCCAGACACTGATCGACAGCAAAGTTCGGAAACTCGACAACCATTTGCTCTAGGATTTAGCAGCTACACTGTCCAAATGTCATATGAGACATTTGATCTACATGTCTGTTGAATCAGCCAAATCCTTTCAGAATCAATTCTGTTTTTCACTCAACGCATGTCACTTAAAATTTGCTTATTCGCTAATAAACAAGTGCATGATTTTCACAAAGCATCTTTAAGCTCAACTTATTTCCCACGGTAAAAACAACAGCATAATTTCTTAAAGATTACCTTGTTTAGGAGATCAAATGACTTCTGCAATCAGTCTAATTCTCTCAACATCTCTTAGTATACTAATTTCAGGGGCACCCAGCGGCGGTTTCTTCCAAAATACTTTGAAAACACTTTTTAGGCTATCCAAAGTACTTTTAGATCTCTGTTCGGTCATCCCAGGGGAACTTAAGTCTTCGAAATTACAAGGACTTCAGTGTTATTTTGCCGGAAATTTTAGGTGCAATTCAGCATTTTACGAAAGTGAAAATTTTTCTGATTCCTCCTTCTATCACATTTTAGAATCCAAAAATTTTAGGTTTCCCTTTTCTAAGATAGTGTGACCTGGGTATTAAAATATAAAAAATTTAACTGCAGAAAATCGTAAGGAATTAACTAGATTAAGCTTCGAAAATCGTACATGAATCGAACGTTTATCTAAAAATTTTTAGCAGTCCGGAAGCAAAAGAAAATTCTAGACAATATTTGTTTCTCCAAATAACTGTTTTACAGAAAATAGTCGTTGCGTGCCCCTTTCATTTTATCAACGTCTAAAACCACCTCCTCACTAACGAAGAAAGCACAAGCTTAAGCAAAAGCATAATCCAAACATAAGTTTGGCCCGGTTCAGACGCCGCTCCACTCATTAGAGACCTTTAGATTCTAGGACGAGAACGACTACGAGTACGAGATTTGACTTAAAGTTTTTTCGCGTATTCTCAAAATATAGACTCCCTGGAAAGCTTCATTTTACCATTTTTCACTAGAAAAGTTAGCACTGTTACCTTTAGTGAAGGAGATTACGCGCTCTCCCGATCGCAAAATGATGAAACTTCCAACATTTGAAAACTCGTTTTCCCCACTTCGACATTCTTTCTAAAATTCGTAGTAGAGTGACGACGGCTACCACGTTTTCCCGCCAAAATGACGCTGGTTCACGCGCGAGCCCTACTTAGTACTGAGAAAATTTCGTACTCGTTCGAACTTAAATTGAATTAGGTCCGACTTTGGACCAACATTGGCGTACAGTAAAGTCTAAGCCCGTTAATAGGGAGCTTAAGCAACAACGACGGCGACGGCTACAAAAACGTCACTTAAAAAGTGAATTCGCGCTGCTTCAAACTTTATCGCGCTTACTACATCTCGTTTACTTCGTCAAATGTTGGCAAATGGTTTTGGAGTTGAATTCTAAAGGACTGTATCAAAGTTCAGGAAAAGAAAAACAAAGTTGTTGCCTTGTGTTCCCATCCTCGGCAACCGTGAATTTAGGCACTTTCACGTTGTAGTCGTGCAACGACGGATAAGAAAACGTGATGCACGCGCAAAGTTGTTGTTTTGCTAATCTAAACTTATGGCTTTTTTGCCGTCCTCGTTGCCGTCGCTGTCGTCGTTGCTTAAGCTCCCTAATGGACACTGAGAGGGCTAAAGAAAGTGTCCGTATTAAGCGGGTTGAATTTAGAGAAAATGTGAGGGCTTACTTTCACCAGGGACAAGGAATACGGTCCGTAATAAAGAGGTGCCTTTCCGTATTAAGCGGGTGTCCCTCAAACAGGGTTCGACTATATAAGTATTGCCATAACAAGCTTTAAGCTAGGTGAGAAAGGCTGTGATATATATAAGCATAACAGTAAACATAACGCAAGGTTTTGATATTCTTGTGTTGAAACTTATCAGTGCTTATATCAAGGCCATCCTCCTTAATACCGAATGCAATGTTTGCGTCGCCAGTGAAGACCAGGCTTTTATATAAAGCTAAAAGTTTTGATGCCTTGCAGTAAGTAAAGTGATAGATCATGATTGGTCACTTTACGTTCAAAACTCTGTTTTTTAACCTAATGATATTCATGGCGCTAGGTTAAATAACCTGCGATCAAGGGCTGCATTCCTGTTTTTCTGATTTACAGAAATAAATGTTTGCAGATGATCGCAGATTACCTTTAAAATGAAAGCAGTTATGGTAAATATTTAAAGGATGTTTTGAGCTGAGTCGCAGCATGGGGTACGTAAGCCAATTTTGCTTTCATCCTACCTTAGAGGTCAAAAATAATGTAACCACGGTTTAAAAAAAATAGAGAGAGAAAAATTCTTAAATTGTAACTTTGATTGTTGCCACACCTTTGAATTAATGATCGTGAAGTTTCAATTTCTCAAGTTACAATCGCCGTTTACAATCTCTTCTGATCGTCTTTTCTCAAGATGACCAACAGCTGGAGTGTTTTGTTCGACTAAACTGGCAGATGTTAGTACCGACGAAATATTTAACGCTTATGTGTTAACAGTGTGGCTCCGAAATCTCTGACAAATCCATCCCCCAATTAAACGTAAAACTTGCCTGTACTGTGGTATTCTCCAAGGGTAGAGCAGCGGGTTCAAAGCACAGCTAACACACAACAGCGGTACGGAGAGGGCCTTAGTAAGCAAAAACCCTGGCTCGCTGCATTCACCACCAAGCTCTTCTTGGCAGCGTTCTTGTAAATTTGTCACGATTAAATACGGCAATAGAGATATGAAGAGCACAATGATAATTGAAACAACAGTAGAAACAATCTTTTTCTCCAACCTAATGTTTCGAAGACAAATGCGTGACCGTCTGCCTGTGTTTTCTCGCACAAAAACAACGTTTCTTGAATAGCGGCGAAATTCGATGTAAGTCGCGGTGTATAGGGCGCACATGATAGTCAATGGAATAGTTGTTTGAAGATGAAGATCAATTACGTGGAATACTTCCTCATATTTATCCAAAGAATGAGAAGCTTCAAACATAATGCAGAAAATCCAGATTAAAGCGTTACAAAAGATTACTTTTCGCACTGTTATAAGTCTTTTATACCTCAATGGAAGCTTGACAGCTAAAAATCTATCCAGCGATAGCGCAACTACTGTAAGAATTGATATCTTTGTGGTTACATGGCTGAAAATAAGAACGATTTCATAAAGTTTCTGCAGTTGGCCTCCGGTAGAGACGGTGAACATAGACGCAGCATACATTGGCTGCACAAGACAGCCTCCTAGAAGATCGCTTAAAGAAAGACTAAGGATAAAGTACGTGGTCGCGCGAGCTCGAAAATAATTGTACGGATCTTTGAATACTGTAAATAGAAGAAGGCCGTTTGTTAAGGCTGCAAATAAACCAAATAGTGAGCTACAAATTCCTGCTACCATTGCAAATGTCGCAGTCGGTAAACCTTCAACATGGTCATGTTCATCGTCTTCTTCGCTCATAATTATAACAAAGTGAAGTACTCTTTGCTTACCGGAGACACTCTTGAACTCACAGATTACTGCTTAAGACTAATGAATCGCCTTGGATGCATGAATAGTTAATGCGTACTAGGGGAAAATAACGCCCATGATGAAAGCTGTTATTTTGCAGTACTTATGTCTTAATGACAAAAGTTACGTCCACGTGACAGAGCAAGCATTGTCAGATAATGTCAATAAACTGACTTGTGAAGGCAAATATTTCATAACAAAATCTCAGTTTAAAATTGCTGTAATCATTTGGCCATCTCGCAAACGGTTAATGACGTTATTACTGAGGACTCAGAAATACTATTCCGGAAAGATTCATTAGAAAATGTTCACTAATTCAAAAGCAGGTGAATCGTTAAACAACAAAGAAAATTGGCTTTTGTTTTGTTCAAAACATAGGATTTGCAAAGCAACATCGGGTGCAGTGTGAGAAATTTGAATATTTCAGCAGAAACCACGTATTCTTGTTTGCAGTTATCATTGTTAATCTTCGATGGTTGAAGAGCAAACTTACGCTTAAAATCGACGCAACAAAACGAGAGAATCTCTTTTGCTTTGGGGTAATGAAATGTGATACTTAAGAAATATTTCTCTATAAAATGAAAAAGCTCTCTGCCACTTAACTCGTAACTAATGGATTAAAAAGGTCGTTAAATAGGCCTTCATGTCGGAAAAATAAAATCCGGAACTTTTAAAAATATGACAAAGTTTTATATCAGGTTAAGACTAGAAATGAGATTGGAAATCAAATAAGAAAATGTGCATGAAGATTGTCGGTGAGTTTTCGCCGACTCTTTTCATTAACAATACTGCCCTAACAAATATTTGACCATATATCATTTTAACCCTTCCTGTGATTACATTAACATCCGACACAGCTGTGACCAATAAATACTCATAGATCGTCTGGATATTTGATTGACAGACAATATTCTTTGCAATCTTAGAAAATCTTATTGTACTACTACAGTGGCCACTTCGGAGGCAGTTTTGATGCAAATTAAGAGAGCATTTCTCCTGATGATTTCTTATTTTGAAGAGAAATTTAACAAGCGCCGGGTTTTGCTTGAAGTTTCATCACCAATGCAGTGATTAAAACATCTTAAAAGGAACTGCCTTAAATTAGAGCATTAAATAAGCACTACTGTTAATTTCAGTTTCTTCGTTTATGGCTAAAAAGAGTTAAGCAACTATCGGTTCACAAAGTCACGGAAACTGTTACATCGAGCGCTTTGACATTACAAGGAAAGAGTTTTCTATCAGAAGCCATAATGGGAAGAGCCATTTAATAGGACAGAGACGGATACGCCCAGTCTAGCCCTTGGGATCTGTGAATTTTACCAAAGTTATTTTTAGACTAATTAAACGCTTGAATCAATCGGAAATTGGTTTCCTGAGAGGTCTGCAAACTTGTATTCAGCCCTGTCAAGAAATAGTGGCGTCCCGCGTGGAGGTGTAACCAAAGGAAATGGTTTTTCCTTGGCAGGATGTCCCGATTGGGAGCTACGTTCCACGATTTCGTCGGAAATGACTGATTTTCTAGATGATATATCAGTTTATTAGGAGGAATTGAAGTCCGCGGACAGCGATCTTATGAAATTTCAATTTCGGTACTGGAACCTCGGCAGGAAGAGAGAAACAACAGCAAAAGGCAAATAGAGGAGTGCGAATAATCGTCACACAAAACAATCCAAGCAGCCAAAGGTCAATTCCAGTGAAGCGACGTCGACGCGCAATTCGAACGAAAACGCTAAATTGCAAGCAAATCACGGCAGAAAACAAAACTGGAAAGCAGCAGAGGTGCTAACAAAAAAAGTCGGACAAGAAAGTAAACTTCGTCCCACGTGTAAGAACTTCGTATCAGAACAGTTCTAACAATAAGTCATGAAAAATTTGGAAACCAATCGAAAGCTAATGGCTAATCGAAGAAATATTCGACGCTCAGAACATTGTATCTAAAACTTGTTTCTTCAGTGGTAGAGGACGCAAACAAAACCCGTCAAGTTCATTTGACATTCGAGGTGTTGGGCCCAGCGTGTCAAAACATTGCAGGAAATCATCACATTCGCGGACAAAAGAAAATCGCTTTTAGTTATTCAATCCAGGAGGCACTTTGGAGAAAATTAAACAACCTAAAACCATATTTAGCAGCAACAAAGAGCGGTAATTTTGGATCAGAGGGCCAATCCTGCAGACCAGAAACAAAACCCACGGAAAATCAATATGCGTGTCATGACCTCTCAGTGTGAAACAAGCGGGAAAAATCACAATTGTTAAATCAAAACTTAGTTCCCTCCAGAGTCTTACGCGGGTAATCTTTTAGAGGACGGGTAGCTTGCAAACTAAACTGAACGCAGGGTTGTCGGAACAGCAACAAGAAGATTTATTCCAAAAATGAACGTAGTTTCCATGAAGTAAGACTCCACAACAGCACCTAACTCGATAAACTTTCTTAATTGTTAGCTAATGTACAACAGGGTTAGTCCGGTGTCTCTCAGGTTACTCTTCTACTCGACTAAGATAATCCGCTCCAACATTCTCTGCTCCTTTAATGGCTTCCACCTTGAAATTGTAACTTTGTAGCAACATCGCCCATCGCATGAGTCGTGCGTTCGTATATTTTGCACTGTCCGTGTACTTCAGCGGCTCGCGGTCTGTCTGCAGCACAAAAGGTAGAACTTTCAAATATAGATGAAATCTCTTGATTCCCCATACAGTCACTAGGCACTTTTTCTCGATGGCAGAGTAGTTGCGCTCCGCACTTGACAATTTGCCTTTGGATCAATACTGCACCAATTCCATTGTTAGAAGCGTCCGTCCGTAAGAAATAGGTTTTAGCTGGATCGGGGAGACGTAAAATAGGTTCACTTGTTAGGTAGGACTTGATTGTTTGGTAGGCTTTCTCTTGTGCTTCACCCCACTCAACTTTATGGGGTTGGCCTTTCCGTGTGACATCAGATAAGGGCGTTGCGATCTTTACGAAGCTGGGAATGAAATCTCTGTAGTATCCTGCTAGACCCATAAATGACCGCACTGTTTCTTTGTGCTTGGCCATAAGGCATCTTTAATTTTCTCCTCGTTATCCTGATGTAGACCAATCATTCCTTGCTCCAGTCGATGGCCCAGGAAATCCACACTGTTTACTCCGAATAGGCACTTCGTAGGTCTAATAGTCAACCCAGCTTGTTCAAGGCGCGAAAACAGCTCTGTGAGGTCTCTAATGTGTTCTTCCCACGTACGGGTGTGAACCAATATATCATCCCAGTAAAAGTCGACATCATCTACATCTTCTATCAATTTCTCCATTGCACGCTTCAGTGTTGCCGCCGAGTTAATCATTCCAAACGGCATCTTCAAGAACTCGTATGACCTGTCAGGTGTTACAAACGCGGTTTTCGGTATGTCCTCCTCTGGTATACTTATCTGCCAATATCCTTTGCTAAGGTCAATTTTTGAAAAGAATTTGTCTCCGCTAAGCTTCTGGAACAAGTGTTCAGCAGTTGGCATAGGCTCAGGATCAAATACAGTCAAAAAAATTCTCGCGGAACGGGAAAAGGATTAGGTGGGAACTCGGTCCAGTCCCAACACTCTCCAAGTCCAAAATGGCGGGCCAGTTAATTCGATATAATAACGATTGTATCATCCCAATGCAAAGCTTTGTTTGGGTTATTTTCTTTAAAAAAGCAACAAAAGCTTTTTGTTGTCTAGCTCTCCTAACTGTGGATGGATGGTTTCATTTTTTCAGCTCTAAAGGACTTGGAAAATCACAGTTCACCCCGATATTGCTCACTGAAGCTCGTATATGTTTGTATAATCTACGTATGTATGGTCATGCTCCTTTGCTGATGGGTATTTACAACAACTACTCAGGCTATTAAAAGGTCAGACGAAGATTATATGTTAACGAACCTTTTGATAAGCTAAATTTATCTGGTAAAGATAAAATGGGGCTGACAAAATATGTAGACTTTCCATGCTTGGAGTAATGCTTAGAAATATGACGTGGAACTGAATGTAAATCAAAGAAAAATTTAAGCATCTTTTAAAAAGATCGTTATATCTACGTCAGAACGTTATCATTTGTGTTCTGTGGTGGTTACTGTTGTATATTAGGACCCAGACGCCCCCTCAGTAGGGCATTGGAACGCCTGACTATAGGATTAAGGACCACGAGTCGTGTAGGCGGAATAAAGCCATCGTCTAAGGTTGAATCCGTTGTAATCCTACGTTGTTTGCCGACTAGATCAGTCACAACACTGGCGACGAGGGTGCAACAAGACCCCAAGAAGTCAGCGAGACCAAAAGTTCGCGAGAAACATGGACGATAATGAACGAAACCATATCAAAAACATTCGACTGTCATGGGGACCAAAACACGCTTGCCTTGCGATGGAAGCGGTGGCTGACAGCGTTCGAACTATTTGCAGTCGGCAAAGGCTTTATTCTAAATGAAGACAACGCGAACAACGGGCAGAGAAGACGTCCATTAATGCTCCATCTCGCGGGACCCTATGTTCAAGATCTTTTTCTTACCCTACCGAACACGGGAGATGTGAAAGATTACCGGAAAGCGGTCGATGCACTAAACGCATACTTTGCTCCCATAGTGGACAGTACGTATGCTAGACACTGTTTCAGACAGCTAGCTCAAGTACCAGGGGAAACAATCCGACAGTTTGCAACCAGACTCAGACGAGCATCGAAAGATTGTGACTATGGCGAAGACACAGACAACCAAATTAGTGATGAAATCCTCGGCAAGTGCACCAGCACGTACATAAAACGAAAACTCCTAAAAGAACGTCAAGGCCTCACTTTATCTAGAGCGCTTGAAATCGCCGAGAACTGCGAAAAACTCGACGCACAGCTTGCTACATTGACCATAGAAGAAAAGGGAGAGAATTCAGCCAGTGTAAACCGCATAGAGGGAACAAAGACAGGCCATGGCAAGAGAAATCAGTCACGAGGTACCAAAACCGGCCGTGAGAAAACTTGTCACCGATGTGGTAGAACCGGACATTTCGGTCAAGATTCCAACTGTCCAGCAAGAGGTCAATTCTGTCATCGATGTGGGCTGGAAGGACATTTTCAAGAGCAGTGCAGGACAAAGCAGAAAGGTGGAGAAAAGCAAAAACAAACCAAAGGCCAGAGGAACCCCAAGGGAGGTGCTGCAAATGTGGTTGGTTGCCACGACAAAGAAGAGGAACCAGTGTATGCTATTACGGTAGGAGGAAGGAATGAGTAGAAAATCGAAGTGACCGTTGGAGGTTGTAAGCTGAACATGATCATAGATTCTGGAGCAAGCACTAACATCATTGACAAAGAGACAGGGGAGTGGTTGAAGAAAAACAAAGTGAAGTGTGAATCAGCTCGCTCGAGTAGGAAACTCTATGTCTACGCATCCCAGACACCACTTGATGTGATAGGAACTCTCTCCTGTGAAGTCTCTACAGGACGCAACACTGCTAGTGCCAAGTTTTGTGTGATCAATGGTGAAGGAGACCCCCTTCTGGGAAAGGACACTGCAGCTAGTCCAGCCGTACTGAAAATAGGGATTGGCATCGCTGCAGTAAGTGCAGACCCAAAGACCACTGGTGGGATCCTACAACAGAAGTACCCAAATGTCTTCAGCGGCGTTGGAAAGTTGAAAGACCGAGCAGTACAACTCCACATCGACCCCAATGTGACGCCAGTAGCACAGCCGATGCGGAGGACTCCGTTCAGCATGAGATCAAAGTTGGAAGAAAAGATTAAAGAACTCATTGAACTAGACATTAAAATACGGAAATAGAAATTAAATACGGCAATAGAGGTATGAAGAGCACTGAACTGAACTGCCATCATATTTCTACAAAGTTTTACCAATGAGGGTATTATATTGGATAGATCACCCCTAATTTTCGGCGTCGAGCAGAGCATGGTATCCAATGTTTGCGTTGTAAAAATAAAACGTTGCGGATTTGTTGAATAAAACAGAAAAAAACTCCTGTACACAAGACAGCACAGCAAACTCTATTTTACAAAATGTAATGATATCCCAAACTCTAACAGTCACCAGGAGCCTATCAAAAACTGCAGGGCTTCTGCAGTCACTAATGACACATGCAATGACAGCTGTTTCCCTTATTTTATTTTTCTATCGCACCTTCGTTTTCCTGAGAATTATTTTAGAAAGAAACAAAAAACACACTGCCCTAATAAACTAAAAAGATGTTGCCAGTTATTCTCAGTTAATTTCGCGACTATTAAATCTTGCGAAAAATCATGAGCCATATTTCGCGAGTATTTAATTTCGGGACTTTTAGGGATTTATAACGCGTTTTTAGTAAATTTTTGGGGATTTTTAGATTTCGCGAGAATCAAATTTCGCGATTCGTTCTAAATCGCGAAACTCGCAAAATTCAGTACTCGCGAAATTAAGTGAGAATAAGGTAGACTAAACGCATCGCTGAAAAGAAGTAAAACTTGAACTTGACGCGGTTTCGTATGATTCTTCCAACATACATCTTCAGAAGAATGAACCGTTGACTAATAACAGAAATTTAAATGTAGAATAAGTAACTAATTAAAGAAACAATACATGACAAATGGTAGGAAATTTGTATGTCATCTAAATTGTTTCTTTCTATAACATTTTTATTCTTTTGAATATTTCTTTTCTATATGTGTCATTTATTACAACTAATATTCTGCTCATGCGTACACGAAACCACGCTTTTCTCCTTCTTGCGATCGCTCTTGCTTGAAAAATAACCGATGGCTTCGCTTCCCACAGATATTTATTCATTAAAAAACAAACTTGGAGATCGAATGATTAAACAATTATTCGACGGTTTATACTTGTGATTGGAAGATGTATCTTAGAACATAGGGAACATACGAAAGGTCAAGTTAAAGTTTTATTTCTTTACAGAAAAGCGTTTACATTTCCTTATGTTTATCACAGCAGTGTGCTTTTTGTTTCTTCTTAAGCTAAGATGGCCAAAACCCACAAGTATCTTTGATTTTAAAATGTTTTGATTCCGTCAGACGTATCCTAGCTGTTTCGCCTAACGAACAATTAAAGACCAGCTGTCATTGTCCTCGTTATGTTTATAACTCTAAGGCCCAGTTCAAAAGTTGATCTTTCATGTACTGAACCTAATCTCTTCAATCAAGTAGCTGAAGAGATCGAAGTTTGAATCAATACAAAAGTGCGACATGTCTAATTTGGGTCGACCCATGAATTAAGATCGAGTGGCCAACACGGCGTCTGTGGAGCCACATCGTTTCAAAGTGCAAAAAACGTCGAACCTATCATACGCCGAACAACTAATGCATAAATTACTAAAATTTATTTTCCCTTGTAAGCATTTTAAATCATTGAACATCATGAAAATGAATTGAGCCCGACTAGTCAAGTTTGACGTCTGAATCAACCGTCGAACTTGTCATGTTATTTGGGTCTAAAAAAGGGAATTAAATTCGGTACATGAAAAGACCGACCTTTGCACTGGGCCTAAATTAATCAGTACTACCTCAACAATTTTACCACTTGCTAATAAGACTATAAATATTCAACTACATTTCTTTTCCATCTATTAATTTACAGTCTACCTGATGAGGGAATACTGCTTGAAATAATGATGGGACCTTATAGATCCCTTCAGCCCCTACTATTTGCATTCGTTTTATTCGCCTCTTTTTCGTATATAAAGGACGGGTTAGGTTTCCAGATACTGATCGACAGCAAAGTTCCGAAACTCGAGAACCATTTGCTCTAGGATTTAGCAGCTATACTGTTCAAATGTCATATGAGACATCTGATCTACATGTATGTTGAATCAGCCGCAAACCATTTCAGAATCAATTCTGTTTTTCACTCAACGCATGTCACTTAAAATTTGCCTATTCGCTAATAAACAAGTGCATGATTTTCACAAAGCATCTTTAAGCTGAACTTATTTCCCACGTAAAAACAACAGCATAACTTCTTAAAGATTGCCTAGTTTAGGAGATAAAACGACTTCTGCAATCAGTCTAATTCTCTCAACATCTCTTAGTATACTAATTTCAGGGGCACCCAGCGGCGGTTTCTTCCAAAATACTTTGAAAACACTTTTTAGGCTATCCAAAGTACTTTTAGATCTCTGTTCGGTCATCCCAGGGGAACTTAAGTCTTTTCGAAATTACAAGGACTTCAGTGTTATTTTGCCGGAAATTTTAGGTGCAATTCAACATTTTACGAAAGTGAAAATTTTTCTGATTCCTCCTTCTATCACATTTTAGAAACCGAAAATTTTAGGTTTCCCTTTTCTAAGATAGTGGGATCTGGGTAATAAAATATAAAAAATTTTACTGCAGAAAATCGTAGGGAATTAATTAGATTAAGTTTCAAAAATTTTACATGAATCAAACGTTCATCTAGAAATTTTTAGCCGTCCGGAAGCAAAAGAAAATTCTAGACAATATTTGTTTCTCCAAATAGCTGTTTTACAGAAAACAGTCGTTGCGCGCCCCTTTAATTTTATCAACGTCTAAAACCACCTCCTCACTAACGACGAAAGCACAAGCTTAAGCAAAAGCATAATCCAAACATAAGTTAGGCCCGGTTCAGACGCCGCTCCACTCATTTACCCAACCTAAATTGAATTAGGTCCGACTTTAGACCAACATTGGCGTACAGTAAAGTCTAAACCCGTTAATAGGGAGCTTAAGCAACAACGACGGCGACGTCTACGAAAACGTCACTTAAAAAGTGAATTCGCGCTGCTTCAAACTTTATCGCGCTTACTACATCTCGTTTACTTCGTCAAATGTTGGCAAATGTTTTTGGAGTTGAATTCTAAAGGTCTGTATCAAATTTCAGGAAAAGAAAAACAAAGTTGTTGCCTTGTGTTCCCGTCCTCGACAAACCGTGAATTTAGGCACTTTCACGTTGCAGTCGTGCAACAACGGCTAAGAAATGTACAAAAAAAACGTGATGGATGCGCAAAGTTGTTGTTTTGCTAATCGAAACCTATTGCGTTTTTGCCGTCCTCGTTGCTTAAGCTCCCTGAGAGGGCCAAAGAAAGTGTCCGTATAGACCGGGTTGAATTTAGAGAAAATGTGAGGGCTTACTTTCACCAGGGACAAGGAATACGGTCGGTAATAACGTGTTGTCTCTCCGTATTGAGCGGGTGTCCGTAACACGGGGTTCGACTATATAAACATGAGCATAACAAGCTTTATGCAGAGCGAGGTGAGAATAAAGGCCGTGATATATATAATCATAAGAGTAGGAAGAACGCAAGGTTTTGATATTCTTGTGTTGAAACTTATCAGTGCTTATATCAAGTCCATCCTCTTTAATAACGCATGCAATGCTTGCGTCTCAGTGAAGACCAGGCTTTTAAATAAAGCTAAAAGTTTTCATGCCTTCAGTGAGTAAAGTAATACACTCTTTTTTTTATAAGAATATACTTCATAAGAATATCGAGGCTGAAATTTGCGAAATTTTAAGAATATTTTAAGAATAAAGCCGAGGCTGAGATTTTGAAAAGGATAGATATAATTTTGTGTGTTGAAACATTTGTAAATACAATACAATTTTATGTTTTTAACTTAATCGTATAAAATTATTCCTTTCTCTGAACGGCGAAACTAGCCAACAAAACGAAAAATCCTGCGCTAGCTATAGCAAAATGTTCAACGCTAATGACAGTTCGATGAAGAAGAATATTTTCAGCCCAAAATCGGCAGAAAAATAAGAATATTCAGCCTGGGCCGGAAAAACAACATTCTTATATAAAAAAAAAGTGTGGATCATGATTGCTCACTACGTTCAGTACTCAGTTTTTTAACTTAATGATATTCATGGTGCTAAGTTAAATAACCTGCGATCAAGGGCTGTATTCCTATTTTTCTGCTTTACAGAAAAAAAATTTTCGCCGATGATCGCAGCCTAGCTTTAAAATAAAAGCAGTCATGGTAAATATTTAAAAAGGATGTTTTGAGTTGACTCGCAGCATGGGGCACGTTAGCCAATTTTGCTTTCATCCTAGCTTAGAGGTGAAAAGTAGTGTAACCACTGTTTAAAAAAAAACAGAGAGAAACAAAATTCTTAAATTGTGACTTTCATTGTTGCCACAACTTTGGATTAATGATCGTGAAGTTGTAATTTAATTTCTCAAGTCACAATCGCCGTTTACAATCTCTTCTGATCGTCTTCTCTCAAGATGGCCAACAGCTGGGATTCTTTGTTCGACTAAACTGGCAGATGCTAGAATATTTAACGCTAATGTGTTGACAGTGTGGTTCCTAAGGCGAAATCTCTGACAAATCCATCCCCCAATTAAACGTAAAACTTGCCTGTAATGTGGTATTCTCCAAGCGTAGAGAAACGGATTCAAAGCACAGCTAACACACAACAGCGGTACGGAGAGGGCTTTAGTAAGCAAAAACCCTGGCTCGCTGCATTCACCGCTAAGTCCTTCTTGGCAGCGTTCTTGTAAATTTGTCACAATTAGATACGGCAATAGAGATATGAAGAGCACAATGATAATTAAAACAACAGTAGAAACAATCTTTTTCTCCAACCTAATGTTTCGAAGAAAAATGCGTGACCGTCCACCCGTGTTTGCTCGCACAAAAACAACGTTTCTTGAATAACGGCGAAATTCGATGTAAGTCGCGGTGTATAGGGCACACATGATAGTCAATGGAATAGTCGTCTGAAGATGAAGATCAATTACGTGGAATACTTCGTTATTTTCATCCAAAGAATGAGAGGTTTCAAAGGTAATGCAGAAAATCCAGATTAAAGCGTTACAAACAATTGCTTTTCGCACTGTTATAAGTCTCTTATACCTCACTGAAAGCTTGACAGCTAAAAATCTATCCAGCGATAGCGCAACTACTGTAAAAATTGATATCTTTGTGGTTACATGGCTGAAAATAAGAACGATTTTATAGAGTTTCTGCGGTTGGCCTCCGGTAGAGATGGTAAACATAGACGCAGCATACATTGACTGCACAAGACAGCCTCCTAGAAGATCGCTTAAAGAAAGACTAAGGATAAAGTACGTTGTCGCACGCGCTCGAAAATAATTGTACGGATCTTTGAATACTGTAAATAAAAGGAGGCCGTTTGTTAAGGCTGCAAATAAACCAAATAGTGAGCTACAAATTCCTGCTACCAGTGCAAATGTCGCAGTCGGTAAACCGTCAACATGGCCATGTTCATCGACTTCTTCGCTCATAATGATAACAAAGTGAAGCACTCTATGCTTACCGGAGACACTCTTGAACTCACAGATTACTGCTTAAGACTATTGAATCGCCTTGGATGCATGAATAGTTAATGCATCCTAGGGGAAAATAACGCTGATGATGGAAGTTGTTATTTTGCAGTACTTATGTCTTAATGACAGAAGTTACGTCCACGTGACAGAGAAATAATCGAACTCTACCGCCACGAAATTAACAAGCACTGTCAGATAATGTTAATAAACTAACTGGTGAAGGCAAAATTTCATAACAAAATCTCGCAGTTTAAAATTGCTGTAATCATTTGACCATCTCGCAAACGGTCAATGACGTTATTACTGAAGACTCAGAAATGCTATTCCGAAAAGATTGATTAGAAAATGTTCACTAATTCGAAAGCAGACGAATCGTTAAACAACGAAGAAAATTTGCTTTTGTTTGTTCAAAACATAGGATTTGATACAGCAACATCGGTGCAGTGTGAGAAATTTGAATATTTCAGCGGAAACCATGTATTCTTGTTTGCAGTTCTTGTTTGTGGTTGAAGAGCAAACTAACGCATAAAATCGACGCAACAAAACGAGAGAATCTCTTTTGTTTTAGGGTATGATGTGATGAAATAAGATACTTACGAAATATTTCTGTAAAAAATGAAAAAGCTCTGTACCACTTAACTCGTAACTAATGGATTAAAAAGGTCGTTAAACAGGCCTTCATGTCGGAAAAATAAAATCCGGAGCTTTTAAAAATATGACAAAGTTTTAAGTAAGATTAAGACTAGGAATGAGATTGGGAATCAAATAAGAAAATGTACATGAAAATTGTCAACGAGTTTTCGCCGACTCTTTTCATTAACAATACTGCCTTAACAAATATTTGACCATATATCATTTTCACCTTCCTGTGATTTAATACTATCCGACACAGCTGTGACTAATAAATACTCATAGATCGTCTGGATATTCTGACTGACAGACAATATTCTCTGCAATTTTAGAAACTCTTATTGTACTGCTACAGTGGCCACTTCAGAGGCAGTTTTGATGCAAATTAAGAGAGCATTTCTCCTGATGATTTCTTATTTTGAAGAGAAATTTAACAAGCGTCGAGTTTTGTTTGAAGTTTCATCACCAATGCAGCGATTAAAACATCTAAAAAGGAACTGCTTTAAATTAGAGCATTAATTAAGCACTACTGTTGATTTCAGTTTCTTCGTTTGTTGCTAAAAAGAATAAGCAACTATCGGTTCACAAAGTCACGGAAACTGTTACATCGAGCGCTTTGACATTACAAGTAAAGAGTTACCTATGTAAAACACCCTTTATCTGGCAAATTCTAAAAATTTATGCTGTAAGCCGGGGACTTTCGAGACCTACTCGTAAAATGAGGAAAAAGTTCTGGTATCCTAATCTATCGCAACCAATAATGATTAAGCAGCGTGACGCTTGATTGAATTTTCGTAAACTGGAGAATTGTTAATGACTTTTTGGTAAGCGACTGTATAGCAGTAAGTAATCATCATTTCTGATAGACATTTTAAATTCTGCAAGCAGAATACTGTAATGCTAATCGTACTACGTGCAAATTATATTAATGCAGAGACATCAACACGACACCGAAAGAACTCAAAACAGAGCGGGATTGTAGCCATAGACAGCTGTTTCGCTATTATTGTAGCTAACTACAGCTGACATATGAGTAGGGTTATCATAAGAGGCATTAATTAAAAGAGAAGTACAATAAAACTGCGCGTGCAAAGAGCTGAGATAGTAAAATTGTTTCTGATCACTGTCATCAGAAAGAGTATCGAAAACCGAGCAAATAAATCATTCCACAAGCGGCAAAGATGAAGCGAATCCTGCCCTGTTCTGATTGGCTACCGAGTTGTCAGGATGGGTCTCTCTTGCCCGCACGGGATTTTTCAGTTTGTTTCCACAAGTGGATCAGCAACGTTATTTCATCGCTAATATAAACATAAGAATTTATTTTCGGAGGAAAATCGTAAAACACACTGTGCATAGACTGCGGGCAGCCTCTCTTTTTCTTCAGGTTTAGTGAGGAGCGTGCACTCGCGCCAGAGCGCCGAGCGGCGAACGCGCTCTGTGGTCAACAGGGCGGATAAAGGCACTTTCGTTTCTCGCGTGTTTCGCTCCACAGACTACGGAGAGACTGCTTGTAGTCTACACACTGCATTTGTGTTGAAAACTCTTCAATATGCGTGCATGTGATGGAAACACGGGTGAAAAAACATCCTACAGTCCCTCAGTATTACGTAATTACGTCTTGCGTGATGGCATTTCCATTGCAGGACTTGTGTCTTTTGGATAAAGGCCCCTGGGGATAAAGTTCTGAAGGTTGAACTAAAGCAACGTTCACACGGCACTAGACGAATTGTCGACTAGTTGAAAATTTAGGTGTTCGGTCCACACGGAACCACCTTAAATGAACGAAAATTTAGACGCCTCAGCCGTTCAAAAGAATATGAACGCCAAAATAGAGGTCAAACTTTTAGTTTTAACGTTAATTCAATTCAATTTAATTCAACTGTTTAATACGGTCAACAATTTGACCGGCGTGGTGTGAACACCATAACAGTCTAAATTATTGTACAGCAAAGGCGTGGTCAAGGATTTGCTTAGTGAGCGCACTGCGCAAGGACAGATATTAAAACCACTGACAAAAGATAATATTTATTTGGTTTCTCTGTTTCGTGTGAACAAAGCGAAAATATTGAACGGTCCTTGTGAACGAAGAATCGGCAGCCAGGGACTAAATAGAGGAGATATGGTGCTTAATAAAATATCTAGTGTTCTTGGCCGAAGAGGTGTTCGCCAAAATGTGTTACGAAATAGCCCACGTTCGGTATATTAAAATTCTAACATGTCTCCAAGGCTTTCTGGTCATATTTCTATAGTTGGTTTGGTTTGACAATGCCGTCGTAAAAAATTTGCAATTTTGTCCCTAAAGCCTTAGCCTCCCACGCAGGCGTTCTTAGGGGAGCTCGTGGGAGACTAATAAAGCCTCAGAGTCATGTTAGAATTTTAGTCTAACAGATCGAACTTTGGCTATTGTTGAGAACCATTCATTTCCGATAACAAATATGGCCTAAAAACTTCTCGAAGAAGTTAATATCTAGCACATTATCCGAACCGTGCCAAAGGGGAAAGTGACTAGTGCATACCATTTTTACACTGCTTTCTATTCCAGAATTTTGTCATGTTTGTGTATACTCTCGACGGTGTACAAAGGTTTTGGTTATAAAGTTGTTTGCACAATTCACAAGCACACTGGGTTCGAATGCGTTGATACTGTTTCTTCCAACAAAAATATTCAACGCATGCGGTCTATGCCCGAAAGATACTGCAGATACTCTGCAAGCTTCCTTGGAGAGGCAAAGTTAAAGTAGCTTAAAGTTTTATTTCTTTCCAGAAAAGCGTTTATATTTCGTTATGTTTATCACCGCAGTGTGCTTTTTGTTTCTTCTTAAGCTGAGATGGCCAAAAACCAAATGTATCTATGATTTTGAAATGGTTTGTTTACGTCAGACGTATCCTAATCCTAGCTGTTTTGCCTCGGAACAATTAAAGACCACCTGTCATTGTCCTCGTTATGTTTATAACTCTAAAGTCCAGTTCAGAAGTTGATCTTTTCATGTACTGGACCTAGTCTCTTCAGTGAAGTAGATGAAGAGATCGAAGTTTGAATCAATAAAGTGCGACATGTCTAATTTGGGTCGACCCCAGCCTAATCCCTAGGCGTTCTCTCTTGCCTCGTTGTCCGTATCTCTGGGTGACGTCACAGCTCACGGTAGAGTCCAGGATTGACCAAGCCGAGAACGCCTAGGGACTAGGCTGGGTCGACCATGAATTAAGATCGAGTGTCCAACACGGGATTTCGTGACCGACCTCGTTTCAAAGTGGAAAAACGTCGAACTTCTTATGTGCCGAACCTAATGCATAACTCACTAAAATTTATTTTCACTTGTAAGCATTTTAAACCATTGAACATCGTGAAAATGAATTGAGCCCGACTAGTCAAGTTTGAAGTCTGAATCAACCGTCGAACTTGTGTTATTTAGGTCTAAAAAGGGTAATTACATTCGGTACATGAAAAGATCGACCTTTGCACTGGGCCTAAATTAATCAACTATCCTGCAACAAATTTTACCACTTGCTAATAAGACTACTAATGATGACTATTTAACTTCAAATATATTTCTTTTCCATCTATTAATTTACAGTCTACGTGATGAAGGAATATTGCTTGAAATAATGGAACCTTATAGATCCCTTCAATCCCTAATATTTGCATTCTTTTTATTCGCCTCTTTTTCGTATATAAAGGACGCGTTAGGTTTCCAGACACTGATCCATCTCTCTATCACATTTTAGAATCCGAAAATTTTAGGTTTCCCTTTTCTACGATAGTGTAACCTGGGTGGTAAAATATGAAAAATTAAACTGCAGAAAATCGTAGGGAATTTATTAGACTGATAAGCTTCGTAAATTGTACATGAATGGAACGTTCATCTACTGGGAAATTTTAAGTCGTCCCGTGGCAAAAGAATATTTTAGGCAATAGTGGCTTCTCCGAACAGCTTTTTTATAGAAAACAGTCGTTGGGTGCCCCTTTAATTTTATCAACGTCTAAAACCAGCTCCTCACTAACGACGGAAGCACAAGCTTTAGCATAAGCATAATTCAAACATAATTAAGGCCCGGTGCAGACGTCGCTCCACTTATGTACCGAACCTAATTGAATTAGGTCCGACTATGGACCAAGATTGGCGTACAGTACAGTTTAAGCCAGTCAATAAGGAGCTTAAGGCAACAAGGACGGCGACGAGTACGAAAACGTCACTTAAAAAGTGAATTCGCGCTGCTTCAAACTTTATCGCGCTTACTACATCTCGTTTACTTCGTCAAATGTTGGCAAATGTTTTTGGAGTTGAATTCTAAAGGACTGTATCAAAGTTCAGGAAAAGAAAAATAAAGTTGTTGTTTTGTGTTCCCGTAACGACGGCTAAGAAATTTACAAAAAAAAACGTGATGCACGCGCAAACTTGTTGTTTTGCTAATCTAAACCTATTGCTTCTTTGCCGTTCTCGTTGCCGTCGCCGTCGTCGTTGCTTAAGCTCCCTGAGAGGGCCAAAGAAAGTGTCCGTATAAAGCGGGTTGAATTTAGAGAAAATGTGAGGGCTTACTTTCACCAGGGAGGGACAAGGAATACGTTCCGTAATAAAGAGGTGTCTCTCCGTATTAAGCGGGTGTCCGTAACACGGGGTTCGACTGTGTAAGCATGAGCATAACAAGCTTTATGGGAAGCTAGGTGAAAAAGGCCGTGATATATTTAACAATTATTCGCGAAGGCGAAGTTAATATTGTAGAATAGTCCCCGAGACGAAGTCGAGGGGATTATTCATCAATATTAACTGAGCCTGAGGTGAATAATTGTTTTAGTATATTCACACGAAGTGATCTCAACCGAATCAGAAAGAAACCATTAAAAAACGACTAGTTTGATTGACGGTTGAATTTATGCGTGAACACGAAGCCGTAAACAGTGGATGCGCAAAAGTTAGATCTTTACAGTATCTTCAAACATGGCAAATGATAGTTTTAATCTTTTTGTATTGAGTTTTGTAAACTTTAGCATCATCGGTTTAAAAGAAAACGCCGAAAATCTAAGTTACTACCCAATTCGAGAAGAAAAGTAGAGCTTTATTTGTTTCGGTCAACTCACCGTGAATGAGAAAGTTTTCTTTGTCGCTTCTTGCAAATGCTGTCAACAGCGGCTACGATCAAGGTGAGCGTTGTTTATCTCCAATGTTCTTTGCCTTGTTAACTTGCTGGTACGTACAATTTTCCAAAATATTTGCCTTCCTCTTTTCTCCATAAATTAACCTCTATTTGTAGACAAAATTGGTCTTGCGAGAAAATCCCGAAATCACAAAACAGTGACAAAGCGACCTCGTTTTCCTCTGTCGTGGTAAACATAGCTTCGAGCGTACAAAAAGACAGCTACAGTAAACGGCTTCACAATAAATCACGCTGTCCAAACACCATGAAGTCTTTTCTTGCCTTGAAAGTAATCAGAACTTGAATACTCGCGTATTTTCAAAAAGGCTTTACGACGAAACTTTGGGAAAAACACCCATTTCACGACAGCGATTTTGTACTGCTTTATATTCACCGCCTAGCGCGGTGAATATAACGTCATAGTCCGAGATAGCTAACCAATCAGATTGCATGAATTACCAAGATCACTGAGTGCGTATATACTAAATAAGCATAGGAGTAGGAAGAACGCAAAGTTTTGATATTCTTCTGTTGAAACTTATCGCTGCTTATCGGGGGTGATCCTCCTTAACGCATGCAATGCTTGCGTCACCAGTGAAGACCAGGCTTTTAAATAAAGCTAACAGTTTTCATGCCTTGCAGTGAGTAAAGTAATAGATCATGATTGGTCACTACGTTCAATGCTCAGTTATTTAACCTGATGATATTCATGGCGCTAAAGCCCCGTGCAAACGGACGTAACAATGTTGGGAGTTGTTGCGTTCGTTTGCACGCAGCCTAAGTTAGATAGCCTGCGATCAAGGGCTGTATTCCTTTTTTTCTGATTTACGGAAAAAATGTTCGCCAATGATCGCAGCCTAGCTTTAAAATAAAAGCAGTCATAGTAAATATTTAAAGGATGTTTTGAGTTGACTCGCAGCATGGAGCACGTTAGCCAATTTTGTTTTTATCCTAGCTTAGGCTGCGTGCAAACGGACGCAACATTGTTGACCAACAACTCCCAACATTGTTGGATGTTACATGTTGCGTCCGTTTACACATCCTGTTGCATGTTGTTGGATGTCGTTTGCGTGTTGTTGCACAAAGTTTGAAACCGGTCAAACTTTTCAGCCAACAACTCCCAACATTTCTTTTGTTCCGTGATCGCCGAAACGAAGCGCAACAATGTTAGATCCGTTTGCACAGCTCTTCCAACATTGTTGGGGCCACGCACGCTCATTACGCATGGTTTACAACGACTTATGGGTTGTATCCTTCCCACGATGCACTGCAGGTCCCAACATTGTTCGGAGTTGTTGCATCCGTTTGCACAACACTGCCAACACGCACGCAACAACTCCCAACATTGTTGGCGCAACAATGTTGGGGGTTGTTGCGTCAGTTTGCACATCATGAATTACTGATCGTGAAGTTTAAATTTCTCAAGTCACAATCGCCGTTTACAATCTCTTCGCGAATTCTGATCGTCTTTTCTCAAGATGGCCAACAGCTGGAGTGTTTAGTTCGACTAAACTGGCAGATGCTAGTACCGACGGAATATTTAACGCTAATGTGTTAACAGTGTGGCTCCTAAGGCGAAATCTCTGACAAATCCATCCCCCAATTAAACGTAAAACTTGCCTGTACTGTGGTATTCTCCAAGCGTAGAGAAACGGGTTCAAAGCACAGCTAACACACAGCAGCGGTACGGAGAAGGCTTTAGTAAGCAAAAACCCTGGTTCGCTGTATTCACCGCTAAGCTCTTCTTGGCAGCGTTCTTGTAAATTTGTCACGAGTAAGTTAAGGTAAGGTAAGGTAACTTTATTTAAACCCGGTATTTCCTTCAGGTATACATTTACATTGAAGTATACAAAAACTAACTTCCTAACTAATCTAAAATAAAAACTAAAATAATAAAGATGAAAAGAAAACACCTGCTTTTCAAGGAGGCCGTGTGTAAAAACAGAATATCGCTAATTAAATTATTTGTCAATCCAAATTTATGTCTCTTAATTTTCCCTTAAATATACTGGGAGATGTCAATTGCCGCACCTCCAGAGGCAAGCCGTTCCATAACACACTTCCGCTGTAAGAACACTTCTTTTATAGAATTCAGTACGGGGTTGCGGAACAGCGAGCTTGTATTCATTCTCTCTTAGGTTATAACTAGTTAAATCGCAGCGACGAACAAAACGCGAAGTCAGATATTCTGGAGCAGTGTTATTTACAATGCTATGCATCATTATCGCCTTACTAACTGCGCGCTGATGGCAAAGTTTCGACCACTTTAAATTTTGAAATAGTTCACTAGTACTGCAGTCATAATTAGAGAAAGTCCGAACGCGAGAGGCGCGATTCTGCAATTTCTGCAATTTAGAAGATAGGTTTTTAGAACAGTTTCCCCATACTACATTACAGTAGTCAAAGTGTGGCTGTACCAGTGAATCTCAAAAGGGAGAAAATACCTAATACGCTTAATCGCACTTATGCCAGAAGCAATCTTCTTAGAGATTTCGTTAATATGACACGAAACGTGTTTAATCGGAGACTTGTTAATTTCAATTATGGGATTCCTTTCTAGCGTTGACAGTCTTTGCCTAGACCCAATTAATACCGCAATAGAGATATGAAGAGCACTGAACTGAACAGCCATCATATTTCTAAAAAGTTTTACCAATGAGGATATTATATTGGATAGATCGCCCCTAATTTTCGGCGTCGAGCAGAGCATGGTATCCAATGTTTGCGTTGTAAAAATAAAACGATGCGGATTGGTTGAATAAAACAGGAACACCCTCCTGTACACAAGACAGCACTGCAAAATGTAATGATATCCCAAACTCTCTCACCAGGAGCCCATCAGAAACTGCAGGCCTGTTGCAGTCACTAATGACACATGCAATGACAGCTGTTTCCCTTATTTTATTTTTCTATCGCACCTACGTTTTCCTGAGGATGATTTTAGAAAGAAACAAAAAGCACACTGCTCTGATAAACAAAGGAGATTATACCAGTTGTTCTCATTTAATTTCGCGAGTATTAAATCTTGCGAAAAATCATGAGCCATACATATTTGGCGAGTATTTAATTTCGGTATTTTTAGGGATTTATAGGGATTTTTAGTGAATGTTTAGGCATTTTTAGATTTCGCAAGAATCAAATTTTGCGTTTCTTCCCAAAACGCGAAACTCGCAAAATTTAATACTCGCGAAATTAAGTGAGAATATTAAAGGTAAATTAAACGCATCTCTGAAAAGAAATAAAACTTGAACTTGACGCGGTTTCGAATGATTGTTCCAACATACATCTTCAGAAGCATAAACCGTTGAATAATAACAGAAATTTAAATGTAGAATAAGTAACTAATTAAAGAAACAATACATGACATATAGTAGGAAATTTGTGTGTCATCTAAATTGTTTCTTTCTATAACATTTTTATTCTTTTCAATATTTCTTTTCTATTTGTGTCATTTATTGTTTCTTCACCACGTGACGTGCAAATAACTGCCTATAAATAATGGTCTGCTCATGCGCAATGTCATGTGTTTGGCTGCAATAGGAGCTGCTGCAAATAATATTCTGCTCATGCGTACACGAAACCACGCTTTTCTCCATCTTGCGATCGCCCTTGCTTGAAAAATGGCAGATAGCTTCGCTTCCCAAAGATATATGTTCATTAAAAAACAAATTTGGAGATCGAATGATAAAACAATTTTTCGACGGTTTATACTTCTGATTGGAAGATGTTTGT
The DNA here is from genome assembly GCA_964035705.1 of Porites rus. NCBI lineage: Eukaryota > Metazoa > Cnidaria > Anthozoa > Scleractinia > Poritidae > Porites > Porites rus. The sequence goes on from OZ037996.1 coordinate 33,448,466, forward strand.
TGGAACATAGGGAACACACGAAATATCAAGTTAAAGTTTTATTTCTTTCCAGAAAAGCTTTTATATTTCCTTATGTTTATCACAGCAGTGTGCTTTTTGTTTCTTCTTAAGCTAAGATGGCCAAAACCCACAAGTATCTATGATTTTAAAATAAATGTTTTGTTTCCGTCAGACGTATCTTAATCCTAGCTGTTTCGCATGACGAACAATTAAAGACCACTTGTCATTGCCCTCGTTATGTTTATAACTCTAAGGCCCAGTTTAAAAGTTGATCCTTTTATGTACTGAACCTAATCTCTTCAATCAAGTAGATGAAGAGATCGAAGTTTGAATCAATAAAGTGCGACATGTCTAATTTGAGTAGACTCATGAATTAACATCGAGTGGCCAACATGGCGTCTGTGGAGCGACTTCCTTTCAAAATGCAAAAAACGTCGAACCTCTCATATGCCGAACAACTAATGCATAAATTACTAAACTTAATTTTCACTTGTAAGCATTTTAAACCATTGAACATCGTGAAAATGAATTGAGCCCGACTAGTCAAGTTTGATGTCTGAATCAACCGTCGAACTTGTCATGTTATCTGTTTCTAAAAAAGGGAATTGAATTCGGTACATGAAAAGACCGACCTTTGCACTGGGCCTAAATTAATGAATTATACTGCAACAAATTTTACCTCTTCCTAATAGGACTATGACTATGCAACTTCATTTCTTTTCCATCTATTAATTTACAGTCTACGTGATGAGGGAATATTGCTTGAAATAATGGGACCTTATAGATCCCTTCAGCCCCTACTATTTGCATTCGTTTTATTCGCCTCTTTTTCGTATATCAAGGACGCGTTAGGTTTCCAGATACTGATCGACAGCAAAGTTCCGAAACTCGACAACTATTTGCTCTAGGATTTAGCAGCTATACTGTTCAAATGTCATATGAGACATCTGATCTACACGTATGTTGAATCAGCCGCAAACCCTTTAAGAATCAATTCTGTTTTTCACTCAACGCATGTCACTTAAAATTTGCCTATTCGCTAATAAACAAGTGCCTGATTTTCACAAAGCATCTTTAAGCTGAACTTATTTCCCACGGTAAAAACAACAGCATAATTTCTTAAAGATTACCTAGTTTAGGAGATAAAACGACTTCTGCAATCAACGACACAGTCTTATCAGACCGACCCGGTTTTTAGTTCTCCCAACATCTCTTAGTATACTAATTTCAGGGGCACCCAGCGGCGGTTTCTTCCAAAATACGTTGAAAACACTTTTTAGGCTATCCAGAGTACTTTTAGAGCTCTGTTCGGTCATCCTAGGGGAACTTAAGTCTTCTCCAAATTACAAGGACTTCAGTGTTATTTTTCCGGAAATTTTAGGTGCAATTTACCATTTTACGAAAATGAAATTTTTTCTGATTCCTCCCTCTATCACATTTTAGAATCCGAAAATTTTAGGTTTCCCTTTTCTAAGTATGTGTGACCTGGGTATTAAAATATGAAAACTTTAACTGCAGAAAATCGTAGGGAATTTATTAGACTGATAAGCGTCGAAAATTGTATATGAATGGACCGTTCATCTGGAAATTTTTAGCCGTCTGGAAGCAAAAGAAAATTCTAGGCAATATTTGCTTCTCTGAACAGCTGTTTACAGAAAACAGTCGTTGCGTGCCCCTTTAATTTTATCAACGTCTAAAACCAGCTCCTCACTAACGACGAAAGCACAAGCTTAAGCAAAAGCATAATCCAAACATAAGTTAGGCCCGGTTCAGACGCCGCTCCACTCACGTACCAAACCTAAATTGAATTAGAACTGACTTTGGACCAACATTGGCGTACAGTAAAGTCTAAACCCGTTAATAGGGAGCTTAAGCAATAACTACGGCGACGGGTACGAAAACGTCACTTAAAAACTGAATTCTCGCTGCTTCAAACTTTATCACGCTTACTATATCTCGTTTACTTCGTCAAATGTTGGCAAATGTTTTTGGAGTTGAGTTATAAAGGACTGTATCAAATTTCAGGAAAAGAAAAACAAAGTTGTTGCCTTGTGTTCCCGTCCTCGACAAACCGTGAATTTAGGCACTTTCATGTTGCAGTCGTGCAACGGCTAAGAAATGTACAAAAAAAACGTGATGCACGCGCAAAGTTTTTGTTTTGCTAATCTGAACCTATTGCTTTTTTGCCGTCCTCGTTGCCGTCGCCGTCGTCGTTGCTTAAGCTCCCTGAGAGGGCCAAAGAAAGTGTCCGTATAAACCGGGTTGAATTTAGAGAAAATTTGAGGCCTTACTTTCACCAGGGACAAGGAATACGGTCCGTAATAAAGTGTTGTCTCTCCGTATTGAGCGGGTGTCCGTAACACGAGGTTCGACTATATAAGCATGAGCATAACAAGCTTTATGCGGAGCTAGGTGAGACAGGCCGTGATATATATAAGCATAGGAGTAGGAAGAACGCAAGGTTTTGATATTTTTGTGTTGAAACTTATCAGTGCTTATATCAAGTCCATCCTCTTTAATAACGCATGCAATGCTTGCGTCGCCAGTGAAGACCAGGCTTTTAAATAAAGCTAAAAGTTTTCATGCCTTGCAGTGAGTAAACTTATAGATCATGATTGGTCACTACCTTCAATACTCAGTTATTAAATCTGGTGATATTCATGGCGCTAAGTTAGATAACCTGCGATCAAGGGCTGTATTCCTATTTTTCTGCTTTATAGAAAAAAATGTTCGCAGATGATCGCAGCCTAGCTTTAAAATAAAAGCAGTCATGGTAAATATTTAAAGGATGTTTTGAGTTGACTCGCAGCATGAGGCACGTTAGCCAATTTTGCTTTCATCCTAGCTTAAAGGTGAAAAATAATGTAACCACAGTTCAAAAAATTAGAGAGAAAATAACTCTTAAATTTTGACTTTGATTGTTGCCACACCTTTGAATTAATGATCGTGAAGTTTTAATTTCTCAAGTCACAATCGCTTTTTACAATCTCTTCTGATCGTCTTTCCTCGAGATGGCCAACAGCTGGGATTTTTTGTTCGACTAAACTGGCAGATGCTAGTACCGACGGAATATTTAACGCTAATGTGTTAACAGTGTGGCTCCTAAGGCGAAATCTCTGACAAATCCATCCCCCAATTAAACGTAAAACTTGCCTGTACTGTGGTATTCTCCAAGCGTAGAGAAACGGGTTCAGAGCACAGCTAACACACAACAGCGGTACGGAGAGGGCCTTAGTAAGCAAAAACCCTGGCTCGCTGCATTCACCGCTAAGCTCTTTATGGCAGCGTTCTTGTAAATTTGTCACGATTAAATACGGCAATAGAGATATGAAGAGCACAATGATAATTAAAACAACAGTAAAAACAATCTTTTTCTCCAACCCAATGTTTCGAAGAAAAATGCGTGACCGTCCGCCCGTGTTTGCTTGCACAAAAACAACGTTTCTTGAATAATGGCGAAATTCCATGTAAGTCGCGATGTATAGGGCACACATGATAGTCAGTGGAGTAGTCGTTTGAAGATGAAGATCAATTACGTGGAATACTTCCTTGTTTTCGTCCAAAGAATGAGAAGTTTCAAAGGTAATGCAGAAAATCCAGATTAAAGCGTTACAAACAATTACTTTTCGCACTGTTACAAGTCTTTTATACCTCACTGAAAGCTTGACAGCTAAAAATCTATCCAGCGATAGCGCAACAACTGTAAGAATTGATATCTTTGTGGTTACATGGCTAAAAATAACAGCGATTTCATAGAGTTTCTGCGCTTGGCCTCCGGTAGAGATGGTAAACATAGACGCAGCATACATTGGCTGCACGAGACAGCCTCCCAGAAGATCACTTAAAGAAAGACTAATGATAAAGTACGTGGTCGCGCGAGCTCGAAAATAATTGTACGGATCTTTGAATACTGTAAATAGAAGAAGGCCGTTTGTTAAGGCTGCAAATAAACCAAATAGTGAGCTACAAATTCCTGCTACCAGTGCAAATGTTGCAGTCGGTAAACCCTTAACATGGTCATGTTCATCGACTTCTTCGCTCATAATTATAACAAAGTGAAGCACTCTATGCTTACCCGAGACACTCTGTAACTCACAAATTACTGCTTAAGACTAATGAATCGCCTTGGATGCATGAATAGTTAATGCGTTCTAGGGGAAAATAATGAAAGTTGTTATTTTGCAGTAGTTATGTCTTAATGACAAACGTTACGTCCACGTAACAATGAAGTGATCAAAATCTACCGCCACGAAAATAACAAGCATTGTCAGATAATGTCAATAAACTAATAATGGTGAAGGCAAAAATTTCATAACAAAATCTCAGTTTAAAATTGCTCTAATCATTTGGCCATCTCGCAAACGTTTAATGACGTTATTACTGAAGACTCAGAAATGCTATTTCGAAAAGATTGATTAGAAAATGTTCACTAATTCGAAAGCAGCTGAATCGTTAAACAACAAAGAATATTGGCTTTTGTTTGTTCAAAACATAGGATTTGCTATAAGAACATCGGGTGCAGTGTGAGAAATTTGAATATTTCAGCGGAAACTATGTTGTCCTGTTTGCAGTAATCATTGTTAATCTTCGATGGTCGAAGAGCTTACAGTTAAAATCGACGTAACAAAACGAGAGAATCTCTTTTGTTTTAGGGTGTGATGTGATGAAATAAGATACTTACGAAATATTTCTGTATAAAATGAAAAAGCTCTCTGGCAATTAACTCGTAACTAATGGATTAAAAAGGTCGTTAAATGGGCCTTCATGTCGGAAAAATAAAATCCGGAGCTTTTAAAAATATGGCAAAGTTTTGAATAAGCTTAAGACTAGAAATGAGATTGGAAATCAAATAAGAAAATGTGCATGAAAATTGTCCATGGCATAATCGTCCTTCGTGGGCATACGAGTTTGCGCCGACTCTTTTCACTACCAATACTGCCTTAACTCTCGTAAGAGAAATTTTGACCATATATCATTTTCACCTTCCTGTGATTACAATAACATCCGACATAGCTATAACTAATAACTACTCAGAGATCGTCTGGACATTTTGACTGACAGACAATATTCTTTGCACTCTTATAAACTCTTATTTTACTGCTACAGCCGCCACTAAAGCGGCAGTTTTGATGCAAATTAAGAGAGCATTTCTCCTGATGATTTCTTGCGTTTTCTTTGCCTGCCTACATTGCAATTAATTTTGAAGAGAAATTTAACAAGCGCCGGGTTTTGTTTGAAGTTTCATCACCAATGCAGCGATTGAAACATCTAAAGAGGAACGGCTTTAAATTAGAGCTTAATTAAGCACTACTGTTGATTTCAGTTTCTCTGTTTATTACTAAAAAGACTTAAGCAACTATCGGTTCACAAAGTCACGGAAACTGTTACATCGAGCACTTTGACATTACAAGTAAAGAGTTACCTCTCCAAAACACCCTTTATCTGGCAAATTCTAAAAATTTATGCAGTAAGCCGGGGACTTTCGAGACGTACTCGTAAAATGAAAAAAAAATTCTGGTGTCCTAATCTATCGCAACCAATAATGATTAGGCAACGTAAGGCTTGATTGAATATTCATAAACTGGAGAATTGTTAATGACTTTTTGGTAAGCGACTGTAAAGCAGTAAGTAATCATCATTTCTGATAGACATTTTAAATTCTGTAAGCAGAATACTGCAATGTTTATCGTACTACGTGAAAATTATATATATAATGCAAGACATCAACACGACACCGAAAGAACTCAAAACAGAGCGGGATTGTAGCCATAGACAGCTGTTTCAGCGCTATTATTGTGGCTGACTACAGTTGACATATGAATAGGTTATCATAGGCGACATTAATTAAAAGAGAAATATAATAAAACTACGCATGCAAAGAGCTGAAAATAAAATTGTTTCTGATAACTGTCATCAGAAAGGTATCAAAAACCGAGCAAATAAATCATTCCACAAGCGGCAAAAATGAAGCGAATCCTGCCCTGTTCTGATTGGCTACCGAGCGGTCAGGATGGGTCTCTCTTGCACGCTAGGGATTTTTCAGTTTGTTTCCACAACGGATCAGCAATATGTTATTTCATCGCTAATATGAATCATAAGAATTTATTTTCGGAGGAAAATCGTAAAACACACAATGCATAGACTGCGAGCAGTCTCTCTTTTTCTTGAGTTTTAGTAAGGAGCGAGCACTCGCGCCCGAGCTTCGAGCGGCGAACGCGCTCTGTGGTCACTTTCGTGTCTCGTGCGTTTCGCTAGACGGCGAGACTGAGAAGAAGGAGAGACTGCTCGTAGTCTACACAGGTGGAAACAAGTGATGGAAACACGGGTGAAACAACATCCTACAGTAACTCAGTATTACGTAATTACGTCTTGCGTGATGGCATGTCCATTGGAGGACTTGTGTCTTTTGGATAAAGGTCTGAAGGTTGAACTAAAGCAAAGTTCACACAGCACTAGACGATTTCTCGACTGGTTGAAAATTTAGGTGTTCCGTCCACACGGAAACACCTTAAACGAACGAAAATTTAGACGCCTCAGCCGTTCAAAAGAATATGAACGCCAAAATAGAGGTCAAACTTTTAGTTTTTACGTTAATTCAATTCAGTTGTTTAATACGGTCAGCAATTTGACCTGCGCTGTGTGAACACCATAACAGTCTAAATTATTGTACAGCAAAGGCGTGGTTACATGGACGCATGGTAACTCAGCTGCGAGACGCCGTTTAAGATTTTCTTAATGAGCGCTCTGCCCAAGGACAGATATTAAAACCATTGACAAAAGACAAGAAATTTATTTTGTTTCTCAGTTCCGTGTGAAGAGAGCGAAAATATTGAACGTCTCCTTGGGAACGAAGTAACCGGCAGCCAGGGACTAAATAGAGAAGATATGGTTTAATAAAATATTTCAGTTGGTCTTGGCTGAAGAGGTGTTCGCCAAAATGTGTCACGAAATAGCACACGTTCGGTATATTAAATTCTAACATATCTCCAAGGCTTTCTGGTCATATTTCTATGTTTGGTTTGGTTTTCGTTGTGCTCAAGTCTCTTCAGGTAATTTAAAGACAATGCCGTCGTGAAAAATTTGCAATTTTGTCCCTGAAGCCTTAGCCTCCCTCGCAGGCGTTCTTAGGGGAGTTCGTGGGAGGCTACTAAAGCCTCAGAGTCATGTTAGAATTTTAGTCTAACAGATCAAATTTTGGATATTGTTGAGAACCATTCATTTCCGATAACAAATATGGCCTAAAAACTTTTCAAAGAAGTTAATATCTAACACAGTATCCGAGCCGTGCCAAAGGGGAAAGTGACTAGTGCATACCATTTTTACACTGCTTTCTATTCCAGAATTTTGTCAAGTTTGTGTATACTCTCGACGGTGTATAAAGGCTTTGGTTATGAAGTTGTTTGCACAATTCACAAGCACGCCGGGTTCGAATGCGCTGATACTGTTTCTTCCAACAAAAATATTCTTCGTATGCGGTGTCGTTGCCCGCAAGAAACAGCAGATACTCTGCAAGCTTCTTTGGAGAGGCGAAATCTTGAACATCGATGTACGAATTTGGAATTGCGAGAGCCTTGTAATCAGCCCCGCCCATTACTACAGGGACAACGCTGTTACCTATCGCGTTATCCCAGTATTTTTCAGTAATATAATCAGGACAGTTTCCATTCTCGAAAGCTAAATAAAACCTATGTCTGCTTAATAACGCGTTACAGATCAGCGAATGACGTTCCTTTGGGCAGGTTTGAGTGCCGCATTTTCCATAGATGGAAACGTTGATATATTTCTGTAATTCCTCCACGTACTCTCTTCGTTCTTTTGCGTTGCAGTTGCTGACCAACCAAGCGACTTGTGTGTCCTTTTCATCTGGTGCATGAATTTGTCTGAAGTCTCTTGCTTCCTTTTCTATTGATTTGTACATCCCGTACGGTATGTAAACCTCGGATTCTCGTCTATACGACATTGTCCAGTTAAATACGCCGGCGTAGCCATCAGGTTTCACAAACACATTTAAAGGGTTTTCCAAGACAAAGTAAAACCAGATTTGTTGGGTATTTAAACGTGTTGGAAGAATATCTGGCATGTCTCTTGCATGAAACCCTACAGCATCGGCTTCTAAAAGTTTACTCTGGTCATATGTTAGCACACACGAGGACACTTCGCAGTCGTGAAAAGTTTTTTCTCCTTCAACAAATTCAACTTTGTCTCCCTCTAGAGTCACATAGTCGGTCCATCTATTGCCAAAAAACGGCGTGTACAATAAAACCACCTTATTTCTTGCTTGGTTTCTCGCAGCACGGATTCCCATGGATATGTTTACAAAATACGTCGCCGTGAAGAGAAATAAGTCTTTGTAGAAAATACTGTAGAAGACAAAGCTGATGGCTGCGCAGAGGAAAACAATGTGAACGTTGGGGTAAAATCGACACAAAAAGGTTCTCAAAAATTTTAGCCTCGAGAGGTTCATTTAGAATCAGTTCAAATCAAAACTTTTAGCAGTGAGGAAATGAAGAGAAATATTGTGGTAGATACATGAGGCTAATCATGAACGGTGCACCGGCTGAACAAAGCGCAAAACAGGTAAGCTTTAACAATACCCGCAACAGGTGTTACTGAATACCAGCTAGCTGAAATCAAAGAAACTGATATAGTTTAGGTTACAAGCGTGGTGACCGGAAAGTTGATCCGTGTAAAACAAAAGTGAATAGGGGAACTGCCTACCTGTAACCAAAAAAATACATCCGATTACAAGCCCCCCGGATATAAGAACCCCCTCCAAATTTATTGAAAAGAATTCGAATTATCATGACGTTCTAACCCTTAATAAAAACCTGTAAATACAAAGGTATTTTGATCGGCTCTTCTATAATAGCTTACTTCGAAGCGCTTCTTATGTTCTGGTTACAACCTCCCTCGGATATATGCCACTCCATCTAAAAGCCCTCCTAAAACCCACAACTCTCGGCAGGTTACGGTATTCTGATAGCTATATCTGATATCTTATAAGCGTTGGACCATCAGAACAACAGAGTGGACCCCAAGAGATTGGACCAGAAAACAGAGTCGTCCAGATAGTTTGGACCCGTATGGTCAAGATTAGCCAAGCACAGACACCCGTGGGATCGATCCAGGGAGGGGTTGCTCTGTCGAGAGTAAAGGCAAACCCTGATGATGATGACAATGCTGATACTTCTCATGAGTGACAGCGCTGGTAATATTTCACGTGAACAAACCTCTTGCAGCTGTCATGAAAACAGAGAGCATTCTTTGTCAGTCACTTTTTTAGCTTGAAATAAACGACAGAGATACCGGTATCGAAAACAACCGATAGAATATTGCAAGGAAAGAAACGGGCATCAATACCTTTAGTGTTTAATTTCTATCCGAGTTCATTGAGAACAAAATATTATATAAATACAACATGGGTATTAACTGCGTTTTTAAATAGTTCTATTAATGTTTATACCAAATTTATCCGTAATCTGACTTTATCCAAAGAACTCTTGCAAATTCTACGTTCTCTTCTTGTAAAGCCTAAACAAAAAAGATAAAGACAACAATATTTTAAAATTGCTAGTTTTAATCGACCTTCACTGAATAATAATGAAGTAAAAAAGAGAATTGACAACTCAACTCAGGGACGTTTTACCACGACGGCGGCGGCCACGAGAACGTTGCTTAAAAAGTGACTTTGCTTTGTTTCAATCTACAACTCATTTACTTTGTCGAATGCAAGCAAGCGAACTCTCTTTGCTGCACTTGCAAAGTTATTGTTTTGCCTTTTTAACCTATTGCTTTTTTAACGTTCTCTCTTTCTCGTTTCTACAACTTAGTACATTTATAGGCCTTGAAAAGTGTGAGAAAGAATGCAATATGCTTGAAATTATTCTCGTACAAGGTTTTCGTCCACTGAAAATTAAAATTACTCAGTTTCCTAATGTATTTCAACTTAACTCCTAGCTCCTAACAAGAAACTGCGTGGTTCTGTTTATAAAGCGGACGAAGGCTACCCCACCCACCTGTGACAATCCACAAAACGTTCCCCCCTCTCCCCCCCATGATAATCCACAAAACGTTTTGTAGTTTAATATTACAAAAGCAAATCATGTCCTTACTGTGAGTTTCTTGACAATGCGCCTGTATTTTCTCTGGCTGACTTCAGCTTCAACATCCGTAAAGTAATCTGATATCCCAATATGCACTTCGATACGCTCTAATCGCGGACAAGCCCCTAAAAGCCAGTAAAAGAAAAGTCAGCGAGAAGTCAACTAGTCTGGCCGGAGACCATAAGTACTCGCCTAATCTAGAGTGGTGCTTGTTACAACTTATCAGAGCAAGAAAATAACTATTATTCTACCCAAAGAAAGAACTTAAAGTTTTTGTAAATCAGGGGAAACTGTCACAGCTGTTAGTTCAAGCGCTATAATAGCCTGTGACAGGCTGTCGGTCAGTGAAGAAGCAGGCTGGTGCAGAAGAGAGAAAAATGCAAGCGAGCAGCGAAAAAGGGAGCACTGCCCGTCTATCCTAGCCCCCACGCGGGTTTCGCGCAATTTTTTTTTTCCGATATGCTTTTCCCGCCCACTATATGGGATCTGGAATAGGCTTGCAGTGCTATCATTAAACGCCGCATTCTTCAGTGTTGAAAACTGCGAACCATACTTGTAATTATGAAAAATTTGAACAGCTAGAAAAAATTCTGAAAAAAATCTACTTTAGGCTCCGTTTATATGGAAAAAAGTTATACCGGGTAGAAGGGTCATCCCCCTACCTGAGTTACCCTGGGCGACTAATCCAACTTAGACTGCTTGCAGTCCACCTTTTCTCTTAAAATCCGTCTAGTTCTTATCTCAGCCTAGCCTGCGCGCAGACGAAATTAAACTCTGGTTAACTCCGTCTGCGAAACAGCGCCAAAATCCTTGTTCTGAACTTCGAACGGTTTACATAAGATATAAAATGTTAGCCTTGCTAGAAATCAAAATAACGTGGCTTTACATTACCTAGTAGCTCCTTAATTGCGCCGGGAGAGACTGGAGTGAAGGTGAAGGAAATCGTTTCCAGTCCTCTTAGTCCACACAAGCACATGGTGTGGGCGATTTCTTCATTTATTAATATTGAACGATCCAGCTCTAGTTCTTGAAGTCTCAAACAACCTTTGGCTTAATAATGTGATTTAAAACAAGAAAAGGAAAGAAAACAGTGTTAAAATCTCATATAAATAGTTATATCACAGTAAAAAATCTCATATAAACAGAAAAGAACAGTTGACGGTTGAAGAAAATGATTCAGAAGTACTTTCTGTTCATAAGGACAGTTGACGGAAAAAGAAAATGAAGTACTTTCTGTTCGTAACCGATTCTTTGAAAGGGCGAGTTATTACATTTTCCTTGAAGTATTCCTGATATCTAGAGTTTGAAATTTCAACCCATGGCCTATCTTTAGTTCACAGGAATGATTCTTGATCGTCCTCCTAGACATACATTCTGAATCTACGTCTGAAGGTTTTTACAGCGCTGTTAATATTGCTTGTCAAATTTTGATCGTTCTACTTTTTCCTGTCTTCTACGCGAATCGCCAGCTAATGGTATATAATCATCCCCATCTATTGGAAAAGTTTTATCATATTGGAGCTTTGCTGAAATGTTTGCTTACTCGGCGTGGAATAATAGCAGCTACTGTTGTCTCTGGTTAAAAATAATTAGAAGATGCCAGTTTTAAAACCTATTAGTGGCACGAGGAAATAAATCTGATTTAATTCGATATGATTTTGCGAACACGCGTCCTGCAGAGTGACGGATGGGAGTTGTGATAAGATAAAATAGTTTAGTGCAGTTTACCAATGTGAATTAGTCCTGCAGAGGTGATGCTGGGGCCGCCGACTGTCAGCTGGCGCAAGTTTGGCCAGCAGTTGGATATCATTTCCAAGCTCTTGTCGTTAAAACGTCCTGGATGATGACTTGTACGAAAGAAAATGAAATGAATTCAGTATTAAGGGAAAAACAAGCACATTAATTACCGCCTTCAGTTCTTGTCGGTTACTCTGTTTGTGGGAAATCGAAGCTGCGTATTTCAGAAAAAGCCAACGTCCAAAAAGAGATTTGTCGATTGGCTTCTACATCGCAGCAAAACGCCAGATAATTCGGAGCCATTGGAATATAAAAAAGGAATCGACGATCGTGGGAAAGACACATTGGTCTTGACTCTGACTGGTTGGCCGGAAAATGGCAGGGTAAATCAAGTTTCAACTAGTCAACCCAGAGCAGGGCTGTAGCCGTAGACAGCTGTTTTGCCGTTAAGGTGTTTACGCAACGACGGCGGCGACGGCTACGAAAACGTCACTTAAAAAGTGAGTTTGCGCTGCCTCAAACCTTATCACGCTTATCCCATCTCGTTTAATTCGTCACATATTGGCAAATTTTTTTGGAGTTGAATTCTAAAGGACTGCATCAAAGTTCAGGAAAAGAAAAAAGAAAGTTATTGTCTTTTGTTCCCGTCCTCGACAAAACGTGAAATTAGGCAGTTTCACGTTGAAGTCGTGCAACGACGGCAAAGAAATGTACAAAAAAGCGTGATGCACGTGCAAAGTTGTTATTTTGCTTGTCTAAATTAAACCTATTGCTTTTTTTGCCATTCTCGATGCCTTCGTCGTCGTCGTCGTTGCGTAAACTCCCTATCATTGTGGCTAATCAGAACGGCGCAACTAAACAGAAAGACTCTGCTGAAAAGTATACCCCCACACGTTGTTAAAAGCCCTAACATTGGGCTGCCACACACACCGAATTGGCCTCATTTTGGTAGTAAGATGTTAGGGGTTTTTTTACGTCATACATGGCCTGGGAAAACATTAAGAAAAATTTGCGCTCGTAATTGGGTCTGAATAACCGGTGTTTGGAGGTTTAGAAGTCACTGACAACAACAACGAGTCAAGTCTCACCTCGGGAACATTGGCGGTACGCGAAGGGTGTGAAGCTGTCGACACGCCCACAAGGCCCATAATGCCTCGGGGCATACGGGAAATGTATCACTGATGTAAACCATTTCTTTTAATTCTCTGCAGTAACACCCGACCAGGGATAAACATCTGCGAGAGAAAAGTACAGTGACGGCTGAGAACGAATAATACAGTTTAACTGGCTATGATTGTTAATGCTAAGATTGAGGAGGACTCGGAAAAAAAATTCCGAGTCCCAGATGGGATACCCACGACCCTCCGTGATCTAGTCGGATGTTCTAACCACTTGAGCTACTGGAGACTCTATGGTGAGCAAGGGCCAATTTGTGGGTCTCGACTGGAACCGCATCACGCGGCTACACAGCCAAGTAATGACTGGCACACAAGAACTCACTAACAGCATCGCGCTGTCACATTAAAGCATATCCAAGATGCAGCCAACCAACCTCCAAAGTGAGTATATTAAAGATGAAACAACAACAACATGATATTAATTTTGAGGAGGACTCGGACAAAAAAATTCCGAGTCCCAGATGGGATTGTGTAGCCAGCTGTGTAGCCGCGTGATGCGGTTCCAGTCGAGACCCACAAATTGGCCCTTGCTCACCATAGAGTTTCCAGTAGCTCAAGTGGTTAGAGCATCCGACTAGATCACGGAGGGTCGTGGGTTCAAATCCCATCTGGGACTCGGAATTTTTTTTTTCCGAGTCCTCCTCAAAAGTAATATAATGTTGTTGTTGTTTCATCCTTAATGCTAAGATTCCTTCCGTTAAACAAAGTCACTGTACCTATCTGTTAAAAAGATACCACAGTCTTCAATATGAAGGCTCTGCATACTAGATCCGGCAGCTTTTAAAAGAAACTCCAGGCCTCTTTCTAAATAACAACTTGAGAGAGAAAACAAGAACCCAAATAAGACTTAAAATGAGTCAGTCAGCTATCCCAGACTGGTCTGCTTCTAAAGTAAACTGAGAAACTTCAGTTACTACAGAGTTTCACTTGCAAAATTGTTACCCCGTCTAGGAAGAACGATCTTGTCACTACAATTTTGCACCAGCACAACTGGCTGCTTTTCAAACAGCTTTTACACCTGAGAGACTTGGTTATGACATTAAGGTGTTTAAACAACCTTGCCTCTACTTATTTATGTGACAAATTTCGCGAACGATCCACCATCTATAGCCTGGCTAGCTGTAGGCGTGATAATCCCGGAGGGTGTACTCCCTCATATGGCCTATACGGGATTATCCCGCTGAACAGGGTATGGGTTTTAGGGTGTTTACGTTTGCGCGAGTCTGTACTAAACAGGGTTTATTATATAAACACCAATGAAATACCAGGAGAGCTGTCGCGCAAAACATGATATCTTCACATGTGAAATATCACCGTTGCTATGGCTACATAATAAATCGCGCCTTTCACAGCAAAAAAGTATTAATCAAAAGTGTAATGGATTGGTATTTCATTAGTGTTTATATAATAAATAGCACATTATATACCCGCTGGGAGATACGGAAGTTCTCTTCCCGTGTTGAAAAAATATTTCACTCGTTCGCTGCAATCACTCGTAAAATATTTTTCAACACTCGAAGAGAAATTTCGTATCTCCGCGCGACCATGTAATATCCTATATATATTATGCAGTCTAAAAGTATCTTTCTAGTCTAAAGAACATATAATAGGTGGCTTCCTGTTGAAGTCTGTTGGACGTGCACTTGCAATGGTACATGTTAATTGGCATAAAATTTGCGTTGGGTTCGAGCAACTAATGGTCTTAGCAGTCCATAACGTAGCAGTTTGCAGTCAAAGCCGAAGGAAAAGGATGAGCAAGGCTGCCCCTAGCCTTACCTCAAGTCATCTGGTTTGGAATCATGGTTTTTGCCTCTTGATTTTGTTATCTTCAGCCCTAAAAAATGGTAAAATTTTTCGGATTGTTATTGAAAGATAAATACTAGTTTTAATGGCATAGATTGCTTAGTTTTAATTAAAGTTTCTGAAATCATATTTTCGCATTTACTATAATAGAGAGATTTAGAGCCACGTTTAGGGCAAACGACAAACGTGAATTTGTACCACGTGACCAATTTCTCTCTTGACATGTGCTTCACTGTTCATTACCTCTGCTCCAATAGTAGTAGCTTCACGTCAGTTTTGTCTGTAACAATTGTTTTGGATTGTTTTACCGACGGATAGCGCTATCCGCCTTTTTAACAAATGGAACCAGACTGTGGTGTCACTTTGTGAGTAATCTTTGGAAAAAAGTTTGCCGGCTAACGCGGGACCTTAAAAGTGGCCCACATATACCGATAGACGAAAGCGAAGTTTTATTAATATCTCTGCTGAGTAGTATCTCTAGGCCGTTATGAGAGTGCATTCTAAACCTGGAGTAACCAAATCTTGCACTGGCATCTTTCATGTGCTTACCATGAGTTTTGTCTTGGGAAAAATTTGGAAAAAAAAATCGTTTTTTGAACAATACCTTTCAGCTTTAAAAATTGCATGCAACTGCATCTTCTGGAAACGGCCTGTAGCGCCTGAAACAACAAGGAAAAAAAATTGTTTTTCACAAACTCCGGTTTTAAGTTCTTCTACTTCCTCTTCAAACATCTTTTAACTTAATAATACGGTATATGCAAAGAAAAGAACGCAAAATGAGTACCACAAGGGTGGAAGATACAGTGAATAACTTATACCAAAGCCGATCATCTTTCGAGACGATGGTGGAAAAAAACTGTCCGTTTTATATACGGGTGTCCGTAGGGCGGGGTTCCACTGTATAATCAATATACTTTTGCTCTCTTTAAAAAAAAATTACCTTTGTTACTTGGTTTCTACTCACCATATTATTGACTGGTATATCCTCCAACGTCACCTGCTTCCATAGCGAGGGATGTTCGCTTATTTCGCGCCATTCACGGCAGACTCGAGCCAGACCGCACAGTTCAATAGGATTCAAGTGTTGAAATACAAGCCACAGACAAGCCCTTCTATGTCGATCAGAAACATTTCTTGACTTACGAGAGACACCACCTGCAAAAATCCAAATCAATGTTACATGGTTCATTAGAGGCCAAATATTTTAATAAACGCGCACAAATACTACAAATAATTAAAACCATCTAAAACCATGAGAGGTTTTTGATAAGCTAATGTCGACTTAAGATCTCTGTAGCTTGATGTTTTGTTTCCTCATTACAGAACATGAGTTGTTACAACTGAGAATTCTTTCTTTCAAATGTCACGCTATCCACGTTCCCAATAGTGATAATAATAATGACGATGACGACGATGATGATGTTGGTGCCGATATTCACAATAAAGGCGTAGCGAAGGTGATAACGATAAGGATAACAGTGATGCTAAGTTCGCGATTATGATAATGATGACGACTATAGTGCTTGTCATGCCCTCGGGACAACCTCAATATGTTTCCACCAAAGAATGTGTCTTAACGGTAATTAGTTAGTTTAAGAGGAAAACAGAAAAGAAAATGATAATAGAGATAAAGCAATAGAATCAACCGAGACACGAATCTTCTACCTTTTTTATAGGACGTAGAAGTCGTTCTTGGAGACTGACTCCTCCCCCAGTCGAACGGCTCTTTGCCTATATCAGACACGTCTTCCTTATCGCTGTTCAGTGGAGTAATAGTTCTAAAACTTTCCGAAGCACTGCTCAGGCTACCTATTGAATTTCTGCGGCGTTTCCTCCTTCGTAACAATGGGAGCTTCTGCTTAAAAAGTCCCTTTTTAGTTTTCCTTAGGCTGTCAACATCAACGTGAGTACCTGTTTAGATATTACAAATTTGCTTCATAAACTGCCGGAGTTGATAAGATGAATTTAATCTACAGATTCAGCCAAGGAAAAAAGCGAAGCACTCTTGGATCTTTTTAGAAATTTTGTTCTGAAGTAATTCAACTTTCGCCAAAAGCAACAAACTGAATAGGCCTTTTTAATACAGTAGAACCCCGGTAACTCGAACTCTGAAGGGAAACGAAAAACAGGTCGAGTTAGTGGGGGTTCGAGTTATCGGGATCGATGGAATACCGGTATTCAATTTGCTATGTTAATAATTGAGAGTTACTGATTCTTCGGCACTTCAGTGTATAGTACAGTACAAATTTAACTTATTTCATCAGAAACGATAACATGACTATGCTTTTTTTATGATAGAACGAGATCTGTTCGCGGCACCAATTAAGATCAAATTACTGTTCAGTAGTGTTAGTTTTAGTATTTTTACTGATTATACAGCAATAAGAGCAAATGGAAAGGCATCCGAGTGGAGTTGGAAGAACCAGAATTCGAGTTATCGGGGTAAATTTCACTAAAATTTTGATCAAGGAAAAAGCAATTTAGTTCTAGTAAGCGAGGAATTCGAGTTATCCGAGCTCGAGTTAACCGACTAAAAATGACTAAAAAGTGGGTTGAAATCCAAGGGAAATGGAACTTACTTCGAGTTAGCGCGGAGTTCGAGTTATCGGGGTTTTTCTGTAGTTGGTCACGTGATTAACGTTCTGTAAAAACGAAAACAGTTACCGTTGAAAAAATGATTTTTACAGAAACTGAAAGAGCACATTAAAATTACGAATCCTTCTGAATATAATGAAATTTAAAAAATGTCGTAGAATCTTTCCCTAAACCTTTATGGGGGCTCAAATTTTCTTTGTTTCATAACAGACAATTCGTGTCCTGTAAGGCGTAAGAAAAAGATTTAACGACATGGATTTGTATGGAAAAACACTAAACCTTGACTGGTTGGCTAAAGTTGCTTTTCGCATACATTTTGGTCGGCCACTGCAATCACTACTTTTGAAATATACGGCTGAAAAATTACAGGTTACCTAATTTTGATATGCTTTTTTTAGTTCCTACAAAAATCATTTTTCCAAAATGAATCGTTTTCGTGTTAACAAAAAGTTGATCACGTGACCAACTATTGCAAAAGGCGTATCCCTTTAGGATAGTCAATTTATTTGTGATCTCGCTGGAAAACCGACATTCGCCATTTGCACATCTCCCATAATACACCTTGTATGCCCCCCGCCCCACAAAAAAAGCTTTGCATAAACGTTGTTTTTGATTTCGCTTGGGTATTACTGTGGTCCCTCAAGAAATAAAAGACAATGCTTCTACAAAATTTTGCGGGCAAACAAGGTGAAATATAGGAGATGAGCAAATGGCCAATTGACTTTTTGGAAACTCATTACTAGGGTATGGTCTTGCTTTTGGCAGTAGTCAATCACAGCACGGGATTTAGCCCACGTGATCCAAACAGTTCAATTTGATTTGATCAACCGGTTGGGATTGCACCTGATCCGAACATAAAGGCTCTATTGGCAGATCGATTTTTCGGGAGTAACAGTAAAATGCTTCTATCGGGAAAAATGGACTGTACATGTACTTATAACAACGAGTTTTATCAATTTATTCTTTACCTGAACTTTCCTTTCCTTTGCTAAACTTTCTCCTAAAGCTGGAGAAGCTAAACGTGTGGCTTGCATGAGAAGGAGAAGTGGGGTCGTTCTTCTCGCTTTTACCGAGTCCAGAATCTTGGCTTTGATTATTTACACTTCTTGGTCCCTCCTTAACCTTGTAAATAGACATGACACTGGGTGGTTCTGTAGCAGGCCTGTCCTCAACAATACTTTGCTTACTTAAGTTAATTTCCTCACCGCTGGGGACTGGGGGAAGACGTCGATTTGAACCGCCACCAGAACCTCGACGAAAACGGGCATTATCACGTGACATGTGTGATTCAAATGACGTAACAGACGCTGTTTCGTCTGATCGCGTCACCAAGCTGTCTGTGCTATGACCACTTTCTGTGCTCAGCTTTCGGGTAATGTTTGGAAGCTTCCGTCTTTTTCTAGAGTCGGTCTTCCTAGGTGGACGTTTCGGTGTGTTCTTGTCCGCTGCGTTATCCATTCCAGGAGGAGAATGCGGGCAGACAAACCCGTCTATTGTTGTTACTCTAGCCATTCGGACTTCGTCCGGTTGCACAAGGTGCCGAGCAGAGGATCGGAAACGACTGGCAAGCTCAAAATCGTCCTCTTCATCCATGTCATCAGTTAAATCGAACGGGTCATGATCACTTACGTCTCTCATAACACCTTGCTCATCGAAATCTGACTGAGAACTTTTTAAGTAACGCTCAAAGTTGGCATTTTCTGCTTGGGTTCGTTGCACCATTTGTGGAGAAACTTGGTAGTCCTCTCTTAAATCTTGATCAGTATATCCCCTATCATTTTGTTTGACGGCTTCTGATGAGTAACCATAATCGTCGATCGAGATTTGTCGATTGTTCTTTAATTCATGTAATTGCTGTTCAAGCATTCTAATATAATCAGCTATTTTGGTCCTGGCTTGTAGTTGCTGTTGGTTCGCATCAAGTGCATGGTCGTTCATGGACTTCACGAACCTGAAAGATTGGGAAGAAATAGTTGATAAAAATATGATATTATATAAATTGAAAGTGTGTCTTCCATTTATACATGGGCAAACTGATCGATCTACGGTTTGAGAAAATGACAAACCAAAACAAGGAACTGTTGCTGTTGCAGGCGTTCAGATAATGGGACCCGCGCAAAAGAAGTGAGCAGCAAAAACAGCGAGGGGGTGGGGTATATTGTTTTTTTTATCCCCCCCCCCCCGCCCCACCTCTCTGACTTCGCGCCACACTCAGTCTGAACGCCTGGAACAGCTGGCTAAGAGACTGTTGAATTTCGCTCGCGAATCGCGTCCACCATTGGCTCAAATCAGTCCCATTTGTTGGAAGCCGAAAACGGTTATTTTAAAAAAAAAAGGGGGGGGGTTACGGAAATTGAAGACGAATTTGCGTTTGGAACATTCCGTCCGGGAAAACAGGACTATCTTTTCAGACGATCTGTTGTTCCCGGAAATTTAATTTTCCTCTGTAACGACCCTAATTTCATTCTCCGTTTTCTTTCTAACTGAATTTTGAAAATTTTTTCTAAGCGGTACTCCACCGTTGTGTAAAAGTGTACACGATTTTTTCGTTAACTTTTTTATTGGTAGTGCTTGCTGGATGAAAGACTTGAATTCTGAGATCAGCGATTTAGTCATATTTTGAAAGGTCAATAGCAACAGTGGACAATGTTAGTATGTCGATAATAAAACGGATCAAGGCTCTAGATATTTTTATTATTAGTCGATAAAAACAGATAGATTTTTTGTTAAATTCACGTTGTGATGATAAAACTTTAGTATTGTATCCAAGAACGTAATCCGCATAATCCGAGAACTTAATTCTGACCGAAACAGGTTAGCTTTTGGAAAGAGCTTTCTGCAATGAGGGTCAAAATGCCAACAAATTGGGTACGTCCCGTCAGGGCACTTGACAAGATAATTCAGTTTTCTTTTGCAAAATCAGAGAGTTTTTCTTACATCTTCACATTCTATTCAGAAGAAAACGATCCATTATTTTCCACTATTTTTAGCTCTCAGGGCCGTTTTCAATTGTCCGATTACTATAGGCCATACCTCTGGCCAGTTTTTTAGCAAAGCCGAATTACCACAGTCTGAAGGGTCTCCGCAATTAAACCTTGTATCTTTTTCATCATTGACAAGACTTTTACAGTATATATTAACCAATAACAAAATAATTGACGCATTTTCAATAAAAGAGCAATATTTCAAGGCAGGTCAAGCTAATCAAAATGCTTCGTATTTTCCCTGTTATCAATCGCGCATAGAACGACGAAGTTTTTGCAAAAATTAAAAATCTTCCCAATCAATTTTGAATAAATCACTTTTTTCGTCAGGATTTGATAAACAAAGACAAAGGTTTTGAACGAGTGTTTTTGACATACACGTCAAGCTAGTGTACTCGAGTGCAACATATGAAAATTTGATTAAGATGACTTTTCATTTATAAAAAAGAAAAGATTTTTTCTGCATATCTTAGTTTTTCTTATTTCATAGGAAATGGGATCTGAAAAGGCAAAACACACCTCAGAAACAACTATTAAAATTTCTTTGGGTCAGTTCATTACCGTGTCGAGTATTTCAAAACAGGATCAATACAGCTGTGAATATTAATTTAGATTCAATATGGTGGACAATACGATATTGCATTCTAGTAAGTCAAAGCAATATCTATGTTAAATACAAACCTTTCCCACTCTTTAAGCTCGGAACTCAACTCCTGGATGATTTTCATGTCTTGGTTATGTCTTGATTCCAGATACTGCATTCCCCTTTCAAGTCTCGTTTCATCCCTAAAGAAGTTCTCCGTATTTTCCTCAACATAGCTGACTTTCCCGTCAGACTGGTCAAAAGTTTGACTTTCCTGCGTATGACCTCTACCCTTAGTAAAACACTTCGCATGTTCCTGTTTTGGAAGCGATAGCTTTTGTAATGTTTCTGTCAGAAATTCGATTTCTTGCTCGCTCCGAATCACTGCATCGCGCAGATTATTTTTCTCGTCACTGATTTTCTCCATTTCCTCATCTTTCGTTTTTATTTGTAGCTCCAAAGAAATTAACTTGTCCTGAGCTGAAAATATTTTAGCATCTTTCTCTTTGATATCAGCTGTTAAATCGTTAATGTAGTTCTGAGAAATCTCGAGCTCTCTTGCCCGCTGATCGCTTGTGAGCGAGATCAGTCTTCGATCGCTTTCGCTCTTTCCGAGTTTTTCTTTTAATTTGTCGCGTTCCTCTATCATTGTTCGCAAATCTTCTCTCGTTTTAATGGATTCTTCTCTTCTTAAGGCAAGTTGAAGTTCAATAATTTTACTGTCAGGTGATGAAAGGCCTTCAGGAAAACCGTTTGTATCAACGCGTTTGCCGTTGCAGGTAGACAAGATTGCATTCAGCCTTTGCTCCCGCAATCGGAGATTCTTGATGTCTTCATAAGCTTTTCCCAAAGCGTCCACGACTTCCCAGTTGCTTCTCTTTGCTTTCAGTAATTCGTTGTTTAGTCTAAGGATGGCAGAATTGTCATTGCGACGGGAAACAAACGACGATGAAGGCGATTCGCTATTTAGACTTTTCAAGAGTATAATCGCAGAGTCGGCCTCTGTATCGGAAGCAGAGAAACGGTCAATTTGAAAATCCATGCTCGCATCGGAACAGTTTCCTTCCGTTGCTATCGAATTTTGAGAAAGCTCTAATGAAGAGCATGTTGAATCGCTATTGAACAATATCGAACTGTTCAAAGGCTCTTCAACTTCTTGTCCAACAGGGCTCATAACACTTGCCTCAGACATTGAGACTTCACGCAAAATTTAAATCATACTCTTTTCGTTTTTTTTTCGTTCGATAAACGTCATAGAGACCTTTTCAATGACGCCATTTCGCACGCGCTCAATGATAAAACAGCTTGGGCGACAAATTAAGCCTTTAAAGCTTTCGAAAACGTATTTTCAAAATAATAACAAGAGGCATTTGTCGTATAAATGAAGCTGCTTAAGAGGAGCTCAAATTATTCATAACCCAGGTTAGTTTGTTGACGAAACACACTATACATGCCACTCGAACGAACTAAAATCCCTGGTTACAGTTTACATTCCTAGAGCACGTGCCAAAAACGCAAACCGAATAAGTTGTAAGGCGTCAAGACGCTCTGTTTTCGAAGTCAAACCAATATACACTTAGCCATCAAGTGTTTGTTTTAAACGCTTGTGACTGAAAGCAAGGCATTCTAAAGAACTAAATCCTTCTAATGTATAAAAGCTCCCAGATTTAAACGATTCAGATATATTTTCAATGGTTATTTAATTTTTTTTTGTTTAATTGTTTTATAAACAATATTCTACGTATTTCACTACCTGACATAAAATCAATTTTCTATAAATGAATTTGGAGTAAGCCGGGGGAAAAATGTTCTCAGATCGCGCCTCTACTGAGTGGCAGAATTTGTCTCTAAAAAAATTACAATCAGAATAAACGCTAGACGTTCCGGATTCTTAGATAAAAATCTTAAAACGGACATGAAATATTCCATAATTAAACATCACATTTGGTATAAAACATTTGTCAATCCAAACAACCTTTTTAACCACGATTGTCTGATGCCCTTTTGCCATTTTCAAGAAAACCAAATGCAATTTGTCTTGCTGCATGGGTATGTGACAGGAGGTCGTCGCAAATAGTTCAAAAAGGAATCCAAAAACCGATCATTTTCGACTCTTCCTTTAATAGAATCATTTGATATCTTTTTTTCTTTTAGAGTCGAAGTGTGAGAAAAGATGAATGAGAATAGTTAGTTAAATTCTCAGCACAACTTTGATCAAAAAATATGAAACGTGCCATGACACACACCCTTTAACAACCAGGGCCGGGTTGTTCGAAGCTGGGTTAAGATAACCCAGAGTTAGTGCAAATTTTGAACTCAGATACCGTAAAATTCCGAAAATAAGCCCCTCCATGTATAAGCCCCTCCAAATATAAGCCCCCCAAATTCGTAACCCAAAAAACCCTCCGTTAAATCGCCCCTCCAAATATAACCCCCCCCGGGGGCTTGTACTTGGAAGTTGCCCTCAAATACAAAGCAAAACAAAGCAAAAACCGTAAATTTCTTTCCAACTATAAGGCTAGCCAGATCGATTTTGAAACGCAAATTTCCCTCCGTAGATGAGCCCCTCCGAATATAAGCCCCTCCAAAAACAAGCCCCTCAAAAAGGGCCTTTGAAAAATATAAGCCCCGGGGCTTATTTTCGGAATTTTACGGTATGAGAGCTTAAAAAGCCAATTCAGTTGAATTCTCTTTGCCTACAATTTGATGATTGGATATGCCAAAAAACAGAGAAAATTATCCGCAAGAGTGCTTTTCATAAAAAGAAAACCCGCGTTAGAATTTAACCACGGGTTATCGCCAAGTTCGAACAACTGGGCCCAGGGGCCCGTTTCTCGAAAGTCCCGATAATTAACGGGCCCGGTAAGCTGTTGCCGTTTACATTAAAGACCGGGGCTGCAGTAGTTTTGCATCTAACATAATAAAACTATCAGTTAATGAAACAAAATGGAGTAGTTTTTTAGCCAGGAACCGCGCTCTTACTCTTTTTATTTCTACTTGAATATTTGATTTCGGGCCCGAAAAGTTACCGGGCCTTTCGAGAAACGGGCCCCAGACCTTTTAATTCGTACACAGCTCCCTGTAATACAAATATGGTCATTGTCTATCTCATTAACCTAACAATCTGCTAGTCTTTATATCTACCAGCTTGCAGTCTGCGTTTTTTCATTAACTCCCGTAGTTTACTCGCAAAAACTGGAATAATTCTCTTAAATTCTACGACCACACCTAAAAGATGACTTCCTTCATCAGCTATGCATTGCAGTTATGTCGCTATTCATAATGCAATTTCTTCCTTTCGGCAATTGCCTGATCCCAATCTTTCCAATACCTCTCTTTCATCCGGTCACAGTACCCAGCCAAGTTCTTGAACTCGCTGTGAACCATGGCATGTTGAGCTGATGATTCATCTTGCCATACAAACTGCGCCAGTAAACCAAACACTGATGCATCAACAAGGCTAGGTTCCTGACCCATCATAAACGGTTTATCGTGTAAAAAATCAGACAGTGATTGCAGGTCTTTTCTAGCGATGCTGTGCACTTCAGCGATACTATGGCGACCCAAACCCTGAGCATGTAACTGCTTTTTTGCTACCCTCTGTACCACAGAGAGGATCAAGGCGCGCTTTCTTTCAGACAGCTTGGGAAATATAAGTTTTGCTGTACACTGAGGATCCTCAACCCAACGGTAATACACCATTGTCCTGCAATAACAAACAAAAGTCGAAAGACGACTATTATGGAGGGGACGAAATAAAGTATGACACCACTTCTGGAGCAAAAGCATAAAACTTTGACCCTTTACAATACCCACATACAAATTCTCCAGAGAGATTTTTATAATTTGTATTATATCTCCTTAAAGAAATAGCTCTTTCTGGTGATATTTTATTAATTCTCATAAACTTTTCTCTTGACAGTGTATGGAGAATTTTAGGAGAAAATGATATAATTGGCCACTATTGGGACTAAAAGGATATCACTAGGAAAGTCTCTAACTTTGCTTACTAATGTATATATTTTAACTTTGACAACACTTTAATCAATTAAAGGCGCTTACCACAAAATCCCAAAAAATATTTTAAAATCATCAATCACAAAGTTAACGTTGTGGCCCACAAATAGGGACGGTTTCATGTCAAGCATTTCAGGCAGCAACGTTAAGCCACTGGCCTTTTATCCCTCATCCTTCTTTCACTAGTTAATTTGAAGGGGATGTAAAAGAAACTACTCTACCGTTTGAAAAGAACAGGGGAGGGTGGTTTCCCCTTTGGTATGGTCAACCTCTACCTCTGATATCACTTCACTTATCACATAATGGTGAGTTTACCCAACAGGACGGCTGGAAAAAGAGGACAGCAAAATGCTTGTGTGTGACAAACATGACAGGGCTATTACTTGCATGTTTTGTTGTGATCTTCACGTAAAAGTTTGGCAGACAGTTTATTGAAACAAAATTGTTGTCACATTTGTCACACATGGTTTGATTTATTCTATCCTCTCCCGTCCTGTTGCATAAGTCCACAAATAAATACAAAAGCTTATAAATGAACTGCTAATGGCTTCTGTTAGTGACTTAGTACAGCTGACATCTGGGCTTTATGTTCCATAATATTTCATTCATTTTTTTCAGACATCTGTAACATTATGATTACCATAACACAACTAACAACAATTAAGCCAATGAGTTTTCACAGTACAAAACTTGAAAATGGAAATAAGGTCATGCATACTGCACCACATACTGTAAAATACTGTAAAAAAGACACTTCAAAAGAAAAAGAAGTAACCAGTCATTTTAGAAGTGATAAACTTGAATAATTGGAAGAATTTTCATATTTCTCATGCTAGGATCACAAATGAGTCAGACTGTAACACTTAGACTGCTTACTGCTGGTCATATTGAATTTCAGGCAATGAAGTTATCTAGTAGTACTTAGTAAACTTACACCGAGGATGAGTGCTGTGATGAGTTAACTATTTCCAAAGCAATAATGATTTTAAGGTTACTTTGTAGTACACTGGTCCAAGAGGTTTCTCTTGCCATTTTTCTCTGCCTGAGAAGAAACGAGTCACAAAGTGACATAAATGATTCACAGAGAAAAATTAAGAAAAACCTCTGGAACCAGGGGCCCATTTCGCGAAAGTCCCGATAATTAACGGGCCCGTAAAGCTGTTGTTGTTTACAAGCAAGATAGAGGTTTCAATATTTTTGCATCTAACATGATAAAACTATCAGTTAATAAAACAAAATGGAATAGTTTGCTAGCTAGGACCAGCGGCCCTATTCTTTATATTTCAATTTGAATATTTGATTTCTGGTCCGAAGAGCCCGGGGGGTGGGGGGGGGGGGGCTATATGGGTATGTGCTGCTGTGAAGGGTACGGTTTTCAAGCAGTTTACTCTAGGATAGGGTATATAAATCAGAGCATTTGGGTCTAGAATAGGGTATCATTTTTCAGGAAACTGATCAGTTGGTTGAAGATTTTATCTAGACTGGGGAAACAGTTACTCTAGGATAGGGGTATTTTGGGAGTTTACTCTAGTATAGGGTAGCAAAATTCAGCTGAACTAGCTCTGGTATGGGTCAAGGGTTCCAGGGTCCCAGCGGCACATCCCCACCCAGAAATTTCTAAAGTTCCCCCCCCCCCCCCCCGGGCCGAAGAGTCACCAGGACTTTCAAGAAACTGGCTCCAGGATAACTTTTTGCGGAGCTGTCAACTCTCCCAGATAATCCAGGAGACTCCAGATTTTGAACTTTTTCTCCCAGTCACCAGATTAGAGTCTGAAATCTCCCAGGTAATCGCTGAAGTTTGCCGTTTCTTGTAGATTCGACTTTCCGACAACGAAATTTCAAATATTTTGCCTTGTTTGGGCTTTTTTACTGTTAACAGTGAATGTTTCCTCACAAACGCTGGTATGCCATCGTAATATAAGCAATAATGTGATTAGTGGAAAGTAAACCAGTTAGGTCAAATGTTACAAATTCCAACAACATCTTTTTTTTTTTTCTTTTTTTTTTCACAAATGACGCTGTGTGCCGCGCATTATGACGTCACCTATCATCCCTTCCCCATCAATTCTCAATATTTGAAGACGTTGGGGGTTGACAGCCCTGTTTTTGTTTTTAGTGTCAGGAACCTTACCAATATGTGTTCTCTTCCACCATGGTTTTGATAGCGTGAGAAATAGCCCTCTCTGTTTTGCTTAACTTGTCGTCCAGGGCCACTTTAAATTCCTCGTTCAAAAAACTAATGCAGAAGTTAGAATCTGCGATCTTCTTTCCATTGTATTTGATCCAAGGTATTTTTCCCTTAGAGGAAACCTTGAGGCCAAAGGAATTCTCGTAAGGTATCTCTGTCATTCGAAGGTACGTCTCTAATTTAACAACAAAGTTAGAAAGCATAGGAACTTTGTCACAACTTGGAGGTTGGTGCAACAACACGACACCGTCAGGAACAGTGACTTTTGGGGCATTAAGACCTGAAAGAGCATCTTTAAAGAAGACCTTGAACACCGCAAACGCCACACGACGCGCCATTTTGTATTTCGGTAAAAAGCTG
Organism: Porites rus; assembly: GCA_964035705.1. Lineage (NCBI taxonomy): Eukaryota > Metazoa > Cnidaria > Anthozoa > Scleractinia > Poritidae > Porites > Porites rus. The sequence continues at coordinate 33,476,014 of OZ037996.1, forward strand.
CTGGGTAGTTTGTTGGCAGGCTCAACATGTACCATTTAATTTTGAAGTGCGGCGAGTGCTGCAAAGGGAGATATTTTTGCGGTCATTGGCCTTTGCTTTACGACGCGAGCCTTCCTATAAGGGTGCAAGAGGAGAGGAGATTCGAAAAGGCGAAGCAAGGAGAGATCCCCGCCCTTTTTCCCTTTTCTCACCTTTCAAAGCCCGATGAGCTAGCCAATTTTGATTAGCCTCCGCAGCTGTTCTTTGTCATCACTAAACGCTTCTTTCCAGAAGGAGGCGCGGAAAAACCAAGAATATTAAACCCAATATCGTAGCCTGTTCACAGACCCTCTATTTTCTCTTCAAAGTCCGTCGAGCGCGCGTGATAAAATATAAACCGCGGGGCATTTATTCACCGGAGGTGCTGAGGTGTAGTGGTGGGGGAAGAAGAAATCGTTCTCGCGCGCTAGCTTCGCTTGCGAACTCGCCAAAGTTTCGAAAAGATCGGAACGAAAAGAAAAATAAAACGTCTGTGTACAGGCTACAATATTGAGCAGTTTACCAAGATTTGGGACAACGGAAACCGTCAAAATTACGGTAGTCTTGTAAAACCTTGTGACAAAAGCTTTTATGGCGTATTTGAAAGTCGTTAGGCTCCATTATCTTTAAAAAATAAACAGGGAGAAAAATTGTGTAAAATTCGCCAAAGGATACAACAAGAAATTGTCAAATTTTGAAATTTTGAAATTTTTGCGCAGCCATTGCTAACAAACTTTTAAAATTTTGTAAAATTGCATCCGCCTTCAGGTTTGGATTTAAGTGCAGAGGCATCGCCGTAATCAACAGCTGCGATGACTGATCGGTTACACCATGTATTTGTCGACCAAACAAAAGAACCCTTTCGCCATCGGACTGTATCAGCAGGGGTATTATAAAGAGGAGAGGAAGGAGGAGAGGGGGAGATGCTAAGAGGGATTCCTTTTCCTTCCCAACTTTGCGAGGATACTGGCAAAAAATGCAAACTGATACCCTATGCTTTCAAGGTCACCAATTCCTCTCGTTTGAGAGCGGGCCAATAGACAAGCTTCTCTGAGGTAAAACATGCAATACTAGAGAACAAAATACACTTGCCTGCCATTCAAAACGAAACAACTTTTTTATATACATTCTGTACAATACATAGGCTGAAATGCTAAATTAAATTCATTTCTCAATTTCTTAATTACAATTTCCCTCCATTTATATATTTTGTAATAAACTTAATGTCCAACTTTCTTAACGACCTGTTAAAATATAGTCTCCCAACCACGTTCCCAGGTTCTCTCGCGCGCGCGCGCTCCGTAGGGACGGGTAGGAGAGAACCCTGGGAACGAGGTTGGTGGTCTCATTGGTCAAATGTGTTTCCTAGCAACGACAAACTCTGATTTGCCCCGAAACGATCTGTACTGTACTACAAACCTATAAGGTGATCGAATCTCACTTAGCTAGACTAACGTAAGCGTGAAATTTTTTTAAGAAAGTTTAAATGGTGGTTTTTTTCCAACAAAAGGAAGAAATAATAACGTGTTGGCCGGCAAGTCAGTCTGAAGACATGCAAACCTCCCTCCCTGAAAACACTAAGCTCACGATTTGAAGGTGGGAACACGTGCTGAAAGTGTCATCTTATGATTGGTTAAAGCATATCACGTGATGAACTTTGAAAAGAAGGCTTCCATTGTCGTTCAGTAATATCCTATTTATTTTTTGCTTTTTAGGTGAACTAAAGAAAGACAATTAACGTTACCAGCGCTCAAATTATCACATTAAATGCGATAAACATTTCTTTCTCCCTGAGTAAATGTCCATGACGTCTATTTGCACGTCAAGTTTAAAACTTCGGCAAATGAGTGAATTATCGCATGAAGATTTTTTAGTGTGCCAAAGTGTTCTGCCACTGAATATAGAACCATATTTCCTATGCTAAGCTTTTTGATAAAGATGCTGAAAGAATCTGAAAGAGGAATCGAACTGAATAACGATGCCATCTTTTCCACAGATGCTAATCAAACCAAAGAGATAATAAAGCGGAAAGTCAGCTGCACCGTACGACTCATGATCTTCTGGCTCTCCGTAACGTTTGAAGTTGTTCGTTGAGTCGTGTTATCTCGTCTCCCAATGTGTCAAGGTTCTCCTGTAGGAAAAATGTAATTAATGCACATATTAGCTTCGCCGGGCATGGTGGAAACACTATGTGCCAATTACAGTAGTCCTATAGCAAGCAGTTATCCCAAAAGAACCATGGAAGATACACCACACCACGGGGCTCTAAGTCCCTTACTCTTTTCGAATAGCAGTGAGGATTATTTCCAGTCACGACTTTTCAAGCTAATAAAGAGGGATAAAGGAGACAAGGCGCGCGCACTACTTAGTATTGAGAAAATCTCGTTCTTGTAGTCGTCCTCGTCTTAGAATCTAAAGCTCTCTAGTGGAGTGCGGCGCGAAGTCACCTCTATTTCCTCTCCACTCTACCCACAATTTGAATACCTGGAACAGCCTATTGTTCTTCCAGAATAGTTCTAAAACATCTTTTTTCATTAAAACAGTAAACACAGCTGGGGGTAACCTGTACTGTTGTTACCTTGAGGGTAATGTTCTTCAGAATGGTATCCTCGAGTACAGCCTGTAACTTCCGGTTAATCTCAAGGGACAACTCTAAGGTCATGTCAGGGTCCGAGGCCTTGGATGAGTAAACAGACGCCATGATTCCCCCATGACGGGCCACCTGGGCCTGCAAAATAATTCGCAGTTTACCCAAAAGGAATGTAAGCTAAAATCGCACTGGTATTCATTCTCCTGAACAGAAAATCCGAAAGGTAGATCTCCAACATATAATTACGAAGGGCTGTAAAAATTTGCTTTTTGTGTTTTATCTAACGGACATTTTCGAGACAGTAGGGACCTTTTAATTACTTTTAATTACTTAGCATTATTATTGCATGAGATGTCACAGAACTTTTAATCAATTTTTTTTCAATTAATATTATTTTTTAGGAAGCATATTTTTGTAATTAATTTTTATTCTCTGCAAATTGTTCTCCTTATCTTACGTAGTTAGGTTGGTAGTGTTTTAAATTTCATTCTTTGTGAATACTTTTCTCATATTAGTCCACTAAGTAGTTATATTCATGGTATCTTAATTGGTGTCTCCTGTTAGTAGGCCTTACCAGGCCAGCTAGAAAACCTAGACACTGCCTAGACACTATAATAAACTTCATCATCATCATATTCAAAACTACAAGGTCCTTGTAAATTGATTAAACAGTCATTTATGATAAAATAAAATTGTCTGAGTGAGTTATCGATCAATGATTCGTTAACGCGACCTAATTTCGTTCCTATCACAGTTGTTATGGGACAGCGAGGAGCGCTGCAAATCGGTTCCGCGACATTTAACTGCAACGCGTCACTTTGTAGCCTGCGAATTCCTTTTGTGTGAGGCGAGAGGCATTAGAATGCAATAGTTTTCCGTTAACACAGTGCGCAAGCAACATACTAGCTTAAGTCAAGGGAAAGGAAGAAGTACCGTTAAAACCTTTTATTCTAACTTAGATGTATTTAGGCTTAAAGTGAAGGTAAGGTCAACAAAGGCACCTGTGAATTATTCCGCGCGAGGAATGGGGAGGAGGCGCTAAAACGGGTTCCACGCTCGGGGCCAGCCTTTTATGGAAGAGACACGGAAAGAGAAAGTGCAAGTTTAGAGAGTGCAATTTTTAAAACTTTTATGTTGAAAGCAATGTTACAACGGCCATTCTGAAAGGCAATTTCGCCTTGGGAAAATCGGTCAAACACAAAAAGTTGCTTCCCCGTGCCGGGCAAAAGCCATTTGATGGCTAGTGTAACCGCACCTATTGCATCTATTTTCTTTACGCTCGTAACCATTACAGAGCAGTGGAAATAGACCCTTACTGACAAAAATAGGGCAAGGCTGTTAAGCGCCAAAACAGAGGCAAAAATCCCGACTTTATATGAGTTACATTGCCTTGGTCTTTCAAAATGGCCGTTGAAATATGAAAGAAACTTTTATCAGTTTAGGCAAGCGTTAATGTATCATGGTACCACCTAAAATTATAACTACTAAAGACAAGCAATCGTATCGTTAGGTTGCAAACAACCATAGATCACACAAATATCAGTATTATAAGCCATATGAGGAAATTAAATTTGCAATTCAACGGGTTAAATACAACCTTCTTCCTGAACTAGATTTCTCAATAGCTTCAAAAATTAAAGTCAAATAACTAGCGACGAAGAGCGAGGAGAGAGGGCCGTGTTCGGGGGCTAGAAGTGAAAGTGAACCGTTCAGTTCAAAACTCTTTTATAGCTTGTTAATTTTTAAAAAGGGATAAACAATTCTACATATCAAATACATTCAGTAACTGTTTTTCATGCCAGAGCATTGTGCATTGTTCAGGAAAATAAACGAAAGAGGTACAGAGGTACGGAAGGACGGAGGAAGGAAGGGAAGAAAAGAAGGAAGTTGTGCAATGGAGAAATCATTTCTTTCTTATGTAAGTTCCAACCACAATCTCCACCTCCCTCTAGTCTCTCATGCAGTCGTTTTTGTCTCGTCACGCAATGCTCCTCGTTGCGTTGCGTGACGAGGCAAAAACAGCTGCTTGGGAGACTACACCTTCCTCTAGTACAATCGAAAGTTGCTTCAGTGTTATGGGGTTACAGTTATAACGTACCTTATGTATGTCTGATTTAGGTGGGGCCAGTGTTCCAGCCTGCTCTCGCAACACATAGTAACTGATAATTCTGAAAATGATATACGGTAATAAATATTTGGGTAATTGTGAATAACCACTCCTCACAACCGACTGTCTGTCTACTGTAGGCCAACTAAGGGAAATGGAGGTTTCTTGTATAAAGATAAGCGAATTTAAAAAGAAAACAGCTTGGTTCGAGCAACATATTTGAAATAAGGGGGTTGGGGCGAGGATGGCGAGGTTACAATACATGTACCCATCACAGCAATACACCAAATTCAACGAGGAGTTATTATATTAATGTATAAATACGCTAGGAGATCGTGGATGGATATGAGCTTAAAATGGATGGGGTAGGAAATATGCGAGTTGTATCAGGTTTATGAGAAAAAAAAACTTACCAAGAGATCACAGACACTCTCAGTCAACCAACAATTTACAAACTCCAACAAACTCAAACTCAACCTACTTTTGAAATGACTCCTGGGTTCAAACCTTTCACAATTTACGAACTATTAGCCAACCTTCGGCCGACAGATGGTGAAAGTTGTTAGTGAGCAGGTTCAATACTGAGATTGTTGACCCACCGTTGGTCGATTGTCGGTTGTGGCATAGTTGTTGTGGGGAGTTGTTCTTTACAAAACAACCAGCCACTGAAATCACAGATTTGCTTGTGATAAGCATATCAAAAAGAAAGCAAAATAGATATTGCACCAAGGGTAGAATTGGGCCTCAGAAAACTGATGTAGTGTGCTTTCATACCTGCTCTTCTTCTGTATTTCCTCCACTAGAGCCGATACATGTCCCTCCATGAATTCCAGCTTCTCGTTCTTCTTGGCGTGTATTTTCTGTAGTCTGCAGATGCGTTCAACAAGTACAGCTTTGTTGGGTTCCAGTTCTGTGCTCACTCTGTGCTCTTTTTGGCTGTGTGGCAAAATCTGTACATTGTCACCACTGGAGGCGTCGTATGATGCCTGTGAAGCAAACGACATTGCGTTATCAAGAGCGTCCTTCCGGAACCGGTCGTTTCGATACAAGTCGCTTCAATACCAACTCAAGCAGTGAAAATGCACAAAAATTTCGTTCACTTCAAATATAGTTTTTGCGTGAACAAGAAAAACATTTAGTGTAAATATTCTTCGCTCCTTAAGACAAGGGCGTGAATCTATTTACACCTCGACTGAATAAACTTGTATCGAAACGGCCGGTTTTCCTTCCGCTTTCTTTCCTATTCAAGATTCAGGGCTTAAGTGATCTGCCTGGCTTACCCGATCACTTGATGACTGACAGCTGTTTACAACAACCCACTGAAAACACAAAGATAATACGTACAAAGTTTAGAGCAGTTTGCAAGTGAGTTTCCACTTATTTTCATAATTTCTTTGATTTTGTATTACTACCCCTTATGAACGGATACAAAAATATCATTCCACTAGAAGAAACAAAAGTAGGGTCAAACTTGATCAAGAGCAAAATTGAAAAAGTAGACCTGTCCAGACACAGATATTGCCAAGTTATTTTATTACTTGGCGTTGGCTGAATGTGTCCATTTTAACTGGATTACTCAATTGTCCATAGTATTTGGCCAAACATTTTATTTCTGGTGTTGGTTTAGTTTATTGCGACACTAACTGTGCGTGGCATGATTGAACGTCACCAATAAGAGTATTAAAAGTATATCTTGGTCCCATCTATATTATTCTAAGTAAATTGAACCTGCGCAAAAAGGTGATTAGCTCATTGATCGATAAATATTTAACAATTATTCCACGAGTGCGCGTTGGATATGAGTTGACTATAATCATCTCATATCCAACAAGCGCGAGTGGAATTATTGTTTTATTAAAGCGCCCACAAAATATCGAGAATTCTTCCCGACTTTATTCGTAAAAACAACCGATTTTCAGCTTGTTTTTAATTTTGAGCAGACGAGCACAGTTACCATATTTAGAGAGCATGGAATAATGTCTCATATACCATAATGGCTAAGCCAATCAGAACTCGAGAATTGCATTATACAATAATTCAGTTTTTAATAAATAAAAACTAACTATCTGAGTACGCACCCCACCGTCTGTTGATGATGTGACTGACACAGGTGATGTAACTGATGTTGGAGTGGTACAGGAACTGGTTATTTTATCCAGGGAGTTAGTGGATGACGATTTGGACTCTTCACTTAGATTCTCCTTAGAATCATTTGTTTCAAGTTTTTCCACTTGCCTTAAAAACAAAATAACAAATGATCGTGAGAATTATTTTCATAGCCTCAAAAATCTACACAAGCACTGTCATGAAGTAAGCTTATATTGAGGAAATTATAATTGAATGTATATGGGCAGCGTACATGTAGATAAATGCAATAACATAGTCAATTAGGTTAAAATTAAACTTTTTTCCTCATCAAATTTGCCATAAATCTGTAACTTACTTTCTAGTTTGCTGCAACTGTCTGGTTAAGTCCTGAATATAAAAAGCAAAAAGAAAACAACTACTTAGGAAAATTGCATCTGGGCTGAGTTGAGGTCACAGTTAGAACGTTATATTAAAAAGTGCAATGAGACTTGTCATGCAACAAATTATATCACTAGTCATGGGTGCTTTCAACAAACAGTAAAAGAAAAAATACAAGGAACAAGGAAAAAGACTCCGAATAATCATTTGGCAAATTTTCCAAAGACAAGGTGAAAACCACATTGACCAATGGCAGAGAGGCAAATTGAGCACCGGTGTCACGTTCAGTACTTCCCGCTCACTTTTACATTTTCATTGGAAGTTGCGCTGTCTTTGCTAAACTTGCCCTTTTCCGTCAGGATTGAAATATATAAGCTAAAAGATCATTTATAAACTTACCTTTATGTGTGCTGCGTTTTTCCTCTTTAACACTTGAAACTCATCCTGTGATTCCTCTAGTGATGCAGTCAGTTCAGAAACTTTAAAGGAAACAAAGCAAAAGATTAGTTAGCACAAGAAAACCATGAACGTAAACATGAATATTTATTCTTCAATCTTACCAACTTTTGTCTTCTCTTCTAGAGAAACGTTCAAGGACTTAATTTCATTTTCAAACTGTAAGGTCTTCTCCTTAACCTCATCCTCCTAAAAACGAAAATAATCACAATCAATCACATCTAAAGCTCGAGATCATCTTCACTCTGGTTTAAGACAACAATGTAATAATAGACTTACCAGTTTCTTTTGTTTTGTTCCTACCAGCTCAAGCTGTTCCTCGACTTTTGACTTCTCGAGAAGAACTGCATCAAGCTATTCAAATGTGTTTGAAGAAATCAACATGCACAGATTAGAAATATACATAGGGTATTATAGGATGACAACTTTTGGCTAACACAGCACTACAACAAATTTCAGTTTGTAAATTAAATCTATCTAACTGAAAAACAGAGGTATTAAATTTCATACTGGAGGACCACTAGTTGTTACGCTGATAGCCAAGTAGATTAAGCCGAAGGCTAAGCAAGTTATGACTGGAGAATATCTCAATAGAGTCATACAGTGTACACTCACAAAACTACAGCTGAATTAGCACTAGGTAAAAAAGAATTAACGTTATAGGGGTAACACAATTACTGGTGACCCAGTAGTTTATATATTTTATCTCAGTTTATCTTTATTTTTCCATTGTTTTGGGTATAGCAATGTATGCTAATGAATTTGAAACAATGGAGAAATAAAAATTAAGTGCAACATAAATATAACAAGGTTAAGCATCCCTACCGAGAGGCAAACCAGTTGATTATTTACAAGCATGACTGAGGAGCTAAACTGAAGACTACCAAGAACAAATCCAGCTAAGGGTTAAGGTGGGAATTGAATTTGGCGCTTCCGAATAGCAATTCCAGCGCTCTAACCACTCAGCCACAGTGCCTCCTAAGTCTTAAAATATTACTCTGTGTTACTATAATATCAAAAGGTTCAAAACGTTTAAAGCAACAACGTGAAGAGCATTAAATTTTATCAATGAAACTGCCAGTTTTAATACCTTGGATAGGGTGCCACTGGCTTCAGACTGAAGCTGAGCATTCTTAGCTGTCATTTTCTCAGAGAATGCCAGTAACTCTGCCTCTTTATTGTGGCAAGCCAATATATCGGCCTCCAGGTCAGATATGGTCTTCTTCTGTTCACTCTCTAAAGTTTGTAAATGCCTCACCATTTCTGCTTCACTGTCAAAATGAAGTGAAAATTTTTAATTTTGATGGCTGCTCCTCACTACTTCTGGTGCTTTGATAACAGGCAACAGAGCTACAAACAGTTAAACAATGGCTAGAGGAACTGTAACTTGGGACAATTGAGGCTAAAAATAGTTACTTTAACTAGACTTCACATGACTTGTACCCCTCTCCCTTGTTATCAAAGATGTATGAATTTCAATAACAACTTTTTTGAGAGGGAAAGAATCCCTTGTACACAGAAGATTCTTTTCCTCTGAGGTTCACTGAAGAGAATATTTTTTGCAGGTAGGGGGTAGTGACAAACGAATCCCAACCACTTTGTATAAGAGGTTGGCAAAATAAAAAGAAATGAAAATCACAGCTTAAGTAAAAACAGGGGTCTGAAAACAACGTCAATTCAAACATACATGAGCTACTTGGAGCTTGAACAAGGAAAATCAAGGTGGTTGGTTTGCTTCTGTTTGCCTACCTTTCATACTTTGTTTTGAAAACTTGACACTCCTCAAGCTCTTTCTTGAGATTTTGCTGTTCCTTCATGTTCATTAATGCATTTTTCTCGTGTTCTGCTACCTTCAAGGCATACTGTGTGATCTTCTCTTCCAGTGAACTAATCTACCGGTGTATGATGTAATATATGCCCAGTTAAAAACAAAATTACAGTAATTGCATTGCATAGTTCAACTTCTTCTAAAAAGAAGGGGTGTAATCAGTGTTTGATAGATTATGTTTGAAAAGGGAACTTGAAAAGCAGATTTCTACCCACTATAGACCTTTCCCGCATTCCGCTCCAGTAAGCAGAGAAAAAGAAATGAGGCCTAGGCTTGGGTAGACAATTAATAATAGAGATCATTGTATTTTGTCCAGCAAAGCCTCAAGTTGGTGCATATTCACACAATAAAAAATTATGAGAAATTTTGAAATCAAATAAGCCAATAATACGGGCTATTACAATATGTAGAAACAAAGGACAATGAAATTGACCCAACATGTTATTCACTCTGATGTATGTTTATGTATATACCTTGGCCTTTAGAATTTTAGTTTCATCTTGACTTTTCTTGCACTGTTCTTTATACTGCTCTAGCTCTAGAACTTTCATCTTGTGAACCTCGGAAGAAAATGATTTACAGAACATAACTACCTTGTATTTCCTAGCCATACCATGCTACGGACATATATGTGCAAATAATACACATACATCTGCAAAAAAGTGTTGCAACTAAAGAGCGCTTAAAAGGTGTTACCTGTTATAAGAAACGGTTAGAATTGAGTCACATCTTTTCCCTCTTGATGTTGCTCTCAAGAGTTCTACCACTCAATATTTAGACCAAGCTTAACAATCAACAGTGTATTATCTTGATACCCAATAACAGAAAGAAAAATACCTCATCTTGATCTGCAATTTCCTGTTCATGTCTTTTGAGTTCCACTTCCTTAGCTTTTAGTTTACTGTCTAGTGAATTGGATCTCATTTCTTCTGATTCCTTTCAAAAGAAAAAATAACTTTTTAGGAGAAAATGTTGTTTCTTATATTCTTAGGCCAGTTCCCTATCAAACAAACACACACAAATTAATTTATCTGTTACAGGTCAAAATTATATTCAGGTAGGAGCCCATAACCCGGAGCGTCTAACTTCCATACTGCGCTTATGCAACGGCGTTTTCACAAGTAGGTTTATTTCTGGATAAGCCTTTCCCGCGAATTGCTTTCGAAAAACCAATCACAAGCAAGTGCGTGATCAATAATAGACGTTTAATACGTAACCAGGACAACTCCTTCACATTGAAAAAAAAAGCATGGCAGACGCACTTGAGGAATCTTCCGAGGATTCTTCTGACAGTACTTCAAGCAACAATTTCAGTATTTACACGGAAACTAGCAGCTCAGAGGAAGATCTGCAAAACGTAAAAGAGACCGGGACGTCTACTTCATCGGCGACAACGCATAATTCACGCAAAGGGAAATCGAAATCATCTCCGAAACAGCCGACTGTGAAAAGGTCCAAGCGACAACAGTCATTTTTCGCGGGAAAAGCTTATCTAAAAATAAACTCACTTGTAAAAACACACGAATTTATGGCAGTTGCACGCTCCGGGTTATGGGCTCCTGATTCAGGTTAAAATTTTTTAACCTAGATTGATTCTCAATTTCCTTTGTCTCCTAATCCATGAGCAATTACAGCTAGGGGTTGAGAATCAACCTACATGTTAGATTAAAAAATTTAACCTGAATTTAATTTTTTATATTGTTCAAAGGCCCTTTTTGAGGGGCTTAATTTTGGAAAGGCTTATCTACAAAGGGAAATTTGTGTTTCAAAATAAATTGGGCTAGCCTTATAAATGGAAGGAAATTTACCACTTTTGCTTTGTTTTACTTTGTATTTGAGGGCAATTTCAAAGTACAAGTGCCTGGGGGCTTATATTTGGAGGGGCAATTTAATGGAGGGTTTTTTCGCGTTACAAGTTTGGGGAGCTTATATTTGGAGGGGCTTATAAATGGAGGGACTTATTTTCAGAGTTTTACGGTACATGTATCCAATGTTGCATTCTTGTTACCCACAGTACCCCACCAACAGTGCAACACTGAGGAGAGGATCGGAAAAGGTGACTTTTCACAATAACTGCCCGCAAAATAATTTTAAATAAGGGGATGTTATTTAAATCAGTCAAAAGAATCCATTACATGCTGAAGGGACAGAAGCATCAAGTCAAAATGTACATTGTATAACCAGGAGAAACATAACGGTCAAAAATAAACAACTTTACCTGATACTGTTTAATCATGGCCTGGCAATCAGCTCTGATTTGAATGCCTTCTTCTTTGGCCTCTTTCAGTTTCTGTGTAATCTGCACAAGCTTGGCTTTGGTTTCCTGATTGACATGAAAAAATAAATGAATAAATTAATTATAAATTAAAAGAAAATAAAATTCAAAACTTTCTGTAAAAGATCGGAACAAAATCAGCTTGAGTTAGCTTCCTAAAGTATCCCCTATCTGTAAGAACAGAATAATCAAAGTTTGGAACAATTTACCAAAGCACCTATCTGAAAATGATATAAATATCAATACATGTAGATTAAAACAAAAAGTCAATTTAAAAAGTGGAAAAACATTCCATGATTTCAAGAAAAAGGAACATTAATACATCACACTTCATATTTCAATATTATTACACATTTTTTTACATTGTAAATGTCATTTTCATAACATCAGTTCATATCTATAGATAGTATTTTTTTTTGTAGCTTATAACTTCAGTTAGGGGAGCTTGGTAGAGATGATTAGAACCTCATGGTCTGCCTTTTCAAACACATCGTTTATGTATTTGAATATTTTATCAAAATAAACAATTAAAGTTACACAATGTAGTGAGATCATGAAACCTTATCGCCCACTTGCTACCAATCCCCTTTGTGCTCTTAAAATTTTTTATTTATGTTAGCTGCTAATTTCAACTTCAAGCATTTACATGAACAGGAAAAGGCCTAAATGGATCTGCCAAATCCCAAAAATGTAGTGTTACATTAAAAACAAGGGATTTCTGTTAAAACTAATGTATGTACCTTGTGTGCTTCTAACTCTGTCTTCAGTTTGTTTTGTGCCCACTTGACCTTCACAGCTTGTGAATTCACTTCCTCAGATATCTTGTCTGACTCCCGCAAAGCAGCTGTAAGTTCCTTTCCCTGTTTAAAATTATGTGAACAAGTGCAATGTATGAAAGAACTATTTCAAAACTGACTATAGTAAAAAGATGCTATCCCCACATTGTTTGGTTCAATTGAGCTAGTTCAAAAACTAACGCTGACAAAGGACTTTTCTCTTCTTCAGAGAAGAAAATTCTCTAAAACTGCAGTTTCCTAACACAATAAGTTACAAAATTAATACAATTTAAAAAACATCCAACATAAAACAAACAAATCAACTGTTACTGACATAAATGTGATCTGACTTTGACAGTTTGTGAACAAGTTTGGTAACCTATTCATTTCAAGCATTTTTGAAGGGGGCTTTCAGTTGACTCCCGATAACTCAAATCCTTGCTAACCCAAACCAAAGTTGATTTCCCCTGGATTTCCTTCATACAGGTACTGTAATTTTACCCTCAGTAACTCGAACCTCCTGCAACTAAATTTAACTCCTGTAACTAAATTTTTGTTTCCCTTTAGATCATTTCTACATAATTGTACCCTTTATACCTCGAATCATGTTTTAAGCACATGACGAGCCAAAAAAAACAGTGTACTGAAGTCCGAAACACTGAATTTATTTCAACACAACCATGTCCATTCTTTGTCTTTAGTTTGACACCCCAGTTCAATCAAATTCAGTGTCCATCCCTGTATATTAATCAAACTTTATTGCTTAATTCCTTTTTCAAAATATCTATGTAGATCACTTGCTGCCCCTTAAAGAGAAGTGTGCATGATATTTGGATTCTCTCCCCATCCAATTGCTTATTTCCTTATTTCTGGTTATTTGCTTCAAACTCCAAAAAACTCAAAAATTTTTTTGATTTCCATAGAAGGTTTGAGTTATCGGGGGTCAACTGTATTTGATTAAACAAAGATGATGCCATCAATTTTACATAAAAAACTAGAATGCAAAGTGGAAAAGCTGAAGTATCTGAAGTTGGAGGTCATGTAGTCAAAGCTCAAAAACAAATGCGAACTTCCAGCATGTGAATAAGCCATACAAGATCAGTCCACATGAAGTGTTATAGTCCTGATTAACTAATACAGTCTATCATCCATTACTTTCAATGTGAATGATAATAAAGTGTAGGGAAGGGGGGCTTACATGTAAGAGAGAGGGGGACTTATTAAAGGGACAGGTTCACGGTTCAGCACATGCTCATTTGTCAAAATGCTCTTTTTTCTTCCCGGACATGCTGTATCGCCTATAAAAGCAATATGATCATGTCATAATGTTGTCAAGGAACCAATCTGCACACTCCCCCAGCAGTTACTTGCACTTGATCAACTTAAATATTTGCAAATAGCTGTAAATCAATCAACCATGGAATGAAACCTTCGGGTCAACAATAGATTCAGTGCTGGTAGTGTTGGCATAATCCAATAATTTTTAACAATTTGAGTACTCCTCCATCCTACTTCAGGTGACTCTGAAATACAATTCTACTTTGAAATACACTCTGAGATCGCTGAGATACATGTGAGTGGGATAATTAACCGATAGAATTAAAAATAAATTGGAAAGACGTAATTCAAGCAATGAGCATGCGCTTAACCGTGAACCAGTCCCTTTAACTTTGCTCCCTGAAAAAGTGGGGCTTAATATAATAGAGAGGGGGTCTTAAAAGACGATTCACAACAACTACCCTACTTTGTATTGCTCAAGGGTTTGGATAGCGCCTTACCCTTTCATCATATGCTGTCTGTAGCTTAGTGTGATCTGTCTGAACAGTCTTCAGCTTTTGCCGAAACTTCTCTATTTCCTGGATAGGGATTAACAACAAAGTCAGCCTCAAAAAAACCTTACTGGACTTCGTGGTGTCAATGAGCTTTGTAAATTAGCTATAGATATAAAGAGCAAATTTAAACTTTCTACCAACTCCTTACCTTTGAAAGAGTATAAAACTGATGTGGAATAGGATGATCTAACTACATGTAAATTATTAAAATAACCACAGTCAACTCCCTCATAGCGACCACTTCTCGCAAGCGACCACCTCCCATAAGCGACCACTTCACAAATAATCCTTTTGTTTCTTAGTCAAACACTGTTTCAAAAACTCTCTCGTAAGCGACCACTACCTAAATTTCCAAAGCGACTGCAACTGCTTTTTAAGCCAGAAATTTGATATATTCTTTTGTTTTCCATTTCTGGTAAGCCACCACCCAGCATGATCACGTATGATTGTAAGAAAACCGTTGCTCAAATGTCACAAAAGTTAATTTTGAATAGTGCTGACCGACTTTGCTGACAGATTATAGCAGCTGACTTACAAAACAGATGTCTGTAATACATTGTGCGATCTCTAGGTAAAAAAGTAGATTGTCACATTCATGCATAATGTTATGTACAAAGTTTCATCAGTTCCAAGCGCTATTTGAGTTAAAGATTATTAGAAGTTCTCTATTCGCCTCATTTTTGCTTGTAAGATAATAACTTTATGTAATTACGTTAATCTCTTTTTCTTGATTTTTCCCGTAGACAACCACCTCCTGTAAGCAACCACTTTGTGGTGCACCAAGGCTGGTCACTTAAGAGAGAGTTGACTGTATATCTGGTATGTTTTGTGATCTCCTGTGTGCAGTGTCATAACCAAAGCTGATTTTAGATGAAAAGTTAGGTTAACAAAGTTTGGTATATCTACCAGTATTCAGACTGATAAGAAACAAAATGTTCTACCTTTGCATTTTCAGAGACTTTTCTCCCTAACAACTCATTTTCTCTAAAAAGTTTCTTCTTCTCTTCCTCTCCCTGAGCCAGTTTGACTCCAAGGTTTTCCTTTTCCTTCAAAACATCTTCATACATCTTTGTCACCTTGATATAAACAGCACACAATGCAAATATATTAGTAAGGTGGGTACTGGGAAGGGGTGACAGGCCCTATTAATAATGTTATCGATCTGCTGTTGTCTTGAAAACCGTTTACATGACCAAGTATGTCTTTGTGGGAACAAGTATATATTTTGGTAGTTTCATGTCTTGTCTGCTTGTGGTAGACTGGCTTAGTAAATTTGACAAAACAAGTATATGAACATGTACAAAAATTTAAATTCATGCTCATTTTACGAGAATTAACTTTGTGTCCACCATACACATATGTGCACATGCTTAACAGCGAATATAATAATTCTATCATCTGGCACTTGAAGATTATTTCATCCACTGCTTTTTGAAGCTGAATTGAGTTGAATCTGTGTGGAACAAGATGTCAATTGAAGCCTTTTTATCAATCATCTCTTACCTTCATTCTCTATCTCTTTCACCCATTTCTTGTACATTAAGTACAAAACAAATCCGGTTCTTGTTCTCCTGCTGTACAATGTATGGCTTGGCTTAAAGGCAGACCTACACAGTACAACTCTGTCATATACAACAAGCTTGTGAAAATCTTATGACATGAATTGTGCCATGTAAATCAAACCAACTACAGTCGCAAGTGAGACATTTTATTTACAGGATACAAAAACCTGCCATAAACTTATCACAAGCACATTGCATACAAGAAAGTTGTATCATGTAAATCAGAATCAAGAGAGGTGTCTGCCTTGGTTAAAACACCCTGTATTTTTATGTGACTGGGACATTGACTAACTACTTTTGGGAGGCATCCAATAACAGAGGTTCGACTGTATCTACATGTTTATTAGAGAGCTTTAGATTTGAGGACAAGAATGAGTACGAGTATGAGATTTAACTTAAAGATTTTGCAAGTGTTCTTAAAAAAAGGACACCACGGAAAGCTTCATTTTCCTTTTTTTCACTGGAAAAGTTAGTAAGGTTATTTATACTGAAAGAGGGTTAAGCCCTCTCCTGATAGCAAAATGATAAAACTTCTTACATTTGATAACTAATTATTGTTCCTGCCACTATGACATTCTCGCTAAAACCCGTGTAGAATGACAATTACTATCACGTTTTCCCGCCAAAATGATGCTGGCTCATCTGCTTGCACTACTTAGTATTGAGAAAATCTCATACTCGTACTCATCCCCAAATCTCAAGCTCTCTGTTATATAAAGTGCTAATACAATATCCTTCCTAACCTGATCAACTCTCAGTGCCATTTCTTTTTGCAAAGCTGCAATGGCTCTCTTTGCGGCCTGATCATGTGCTTGCAGTTTTTCTTTTGTTTCATCCAGTTCCTTTGATTGATCACAAAGTTTATCTTCCAACTCTTTATTTGTTTCTCTAAGTTTTTCAATTTCCTCACTTCCATCCAGTTGCAATTTTGCAGCCTCTGCTGTTAAGCTGTTTCGCTCTTTTTCAAGTTCATTGTTTGACTCTTTAAGCCTGAGAAAAATGAAAGAAATCAAAAGTTAGCCTTTCTTTAATAACTATTCTAGTAAGATAGGTAGGCAACTTTATTAAAATGACTTGTGGTGCAATTCATTCAGCCATTTGAACAATTAAAAACAAAACTGAACTAACTATTGATTAGATAAGCCTAATTTCTAGAAATACACTAATAACAAAAAGAATTTCAAACAAAAGAAAGAGCTTCTTTTTTAAGATGCCATGTATGAAAATAATTCAATACTTTGGCCAGACAATTTTGCTTTTACGTCCTCAAACTGTAGTTCCGAAAGTAGGCGGTTCCATATTAAACATGGCTCCACCATAAGAAAAGATTTTCTTCTTATTATTTTTATTATTATTATTATTATTATTATTATTATTATTATTATCATTAATATAACAATTATAATTATTATTATTTAATTTTAACTGTTTTTTGAAAAATAAACAAGAAATGCACAGTTAACTGACTGACTGATCAACTGACTGACTTAAAGAATGGATGGAAATAATGGATTGAAAGCAACAGATAGAAGAAAGAGGGACTGCATGGATTCAATCTGGTTCTTTATTTACATTAGGGGCAATTTTAATTAAAGAACATGATTTAATGTATAAGGTTTTTCCACAATATTTTCAAAACTGTGGAATGTTTCCCTGGAATGAAGGTAGTAAGGAAAAGTTTGACCAATTTCTCACAGAAAACCTTTTTTCTTCATTTACCCGATAGATGCTTGTTTGATTGAAAAGGAAACCCACACTCAAAGCTAATGTGCTGAACAATTCAAAACTTCAACATCCACCCTCCAGAGCAAAACCCAGGGCTTCTGACCATTGATTACACCAGGGGAGTAGGGAATTTGACACGTAAGATGACTTTTGCCTTGGTGAGGTGGCAATTTGAATCAGAAGTGATGAGCAAATCCTTTGATTGACCCTTTGTACCATGTAGAGTCAGTAGTTCACCTGAGAAACAGTCAAACGTTTTGTTTAGTTTTCCGAAAAGTTCAAAAAAGTGATGACTCCTTTAATTTTTGGATTACAATATTAACATTGCTAGGGTGAATAATTTGACTATCATAGTTGATGCGCCTGTACTTGTACCAACTCGAGGTCTGAGAAAACACTCAGTGTGGTGCGGTCACGGTCAAGAAACATGTTACCACTACCTCACAAAGAATATCAAACACCGCATTTTTTAACTATACAATGTTGCAGGGAGATGTGAACCAATTTCAGATATCTGGAACATTCACTAAAAAAGCCATCCACCAGAAAAAATTATGTGCGAGGTATATTTTTTAATTATTTTTTTTTTCCTTGGGAGAAGCATTTGAAAAATGAACTTGGCTTTCTGGTAGGGCATTTGACCACTATCTTCACCTAGTGGGCCTGGCATTTGAACAGACCTGTTTTAGAAAGTGCAAACCCCCAGGGGGTTGTCCCGGGCTGGATGTTGAAGAATTGAATTACAACTGATCAGCACAAAAGTCTGCAATATAGACACCTTCTGAGGGCAGCACAATGGGAGTTATGGTGAATGACTCACAGGCAGGGAAGGGAGCCTGCAATATCATGCATACTTAAGTTACGTGACAGTACATGTATATTGGACAATCTTTGATCACAATAATAAATTATTGAGGTTTCTTTGAAACAAAAACACAATAAAAAAAATATTATGCTAAACTGAACAGAGACCAACAATATTAATGGATTCTCTGAAGGAAAACTATTACAGAGACATATTTCCATAAAATTACTGCTGATGAAAACAAAACAGGAGAGAGATGTATAGAATTTTGATGTTGTCAGAGGCATAAATACTGTGATCTTCTGATCTCATGACTTAGCAAAAAGGAAATATCAGGTCCTTATAACCACAGCAGCCTTGGTCCCATATGACATAACATGTATAAAATGAAAATAAAACGAAACATCATTCGGGGTAAACATATTTGAATACAAAATATCTCAGGTTCAAAATGATATAAACCATTTAAAATAATGACAATATAGTACCAACACCCGATACATGGAAAAATGAAAGTATGCATGTACGAAATCTACATAATCGTTTACCTTTTCAGTTCTTCTTTAGCACACTTTAACTCGTCAAGAACTCTGTCTAAATTTGATCTCAAGTCTCCGTTTATTCGGTTTAAATCAGCCACACTCGAATCCTCTTTACCATGATAATCCTGTAATTTCTCACACAGACTCCTTTCGCGTTGAAGCGACAATTTGTACTCTGATTGCAACTTGGAAAGTTCCCTTTTAGTCTGCTCATATTCGGCTACAATAAACTTTAATTCCTGATCCGTCTCCCGTTTGATTCCATTCAAAGGCAAAGACAGATTTGGGCTCCCATTAATCAAGCTATCTCCTACCAATTCATGATGTTCACCGCCGTTCAAATTCTCGTGTTCCGTACATTCACCTCCATTGACAAGAACAACTTCTTCATGTTCCCTGTATTTTGTTCCTAGGTCCTTTTCCTCTAGATCGCTGGTGATATTCTCATTTCCATCTATTTCTTCTGTTGTGAAAGACATTGGAGATAACTCCTGATGTCTGGCTAGAAGTTGCCAAAAAACGACATAAGCTGTAATAGCCACATAAGATCATTTCGTAGAATCTGAAGATCCATCACCACACGCCATGTTGTTTATTCCACAGCGCCATGCCATCTTCACCCGTAGAGTTCTCATTTATACGCTCACTTCAACCGTATACACAAGATGTCTTGTTTAAACGTGCTCTTCTTTTAAACTGTCACCCTATACTTGACCCGTTTAAAATCAATGAACAGGAGCATAAGAAATTGAAGCAAAAGCGTGTCCCAAGTTCTCCCGGCGGTGATATGCTGCTGTATATTTTGAAATTAATCTCTTCCTTGCGCTGAAGAGAAATTTAGCTTGAAAACACTAGGCAGGGAAACGGGACAGCCTAGTACTTGGTTTGAAAAGAAATTTAGGTCAAACGGAGAAGGAGAAGCAGACTTTCATCAATGTTTTGCTCCGGTAAAAAATCCAAAATGGCGACTGCTCTGCTACGTCATCAGTCAACACGTGACCACAGATTTGAGGACGACGTGAGACTCTTATCTGCTCTTATGCAGCCCGAGCTCCAGTACGTATAGAACCCAGAAAAATTAATAGAAATAGATACTCACGTCCGGCATGGCATCCATAGCCTTCAAATAACCCCACTGTGTTTGTTTGATCATGCACTGGCTGAATCCTATTCAGATAAGCTTATGCACTTGCTTCAGTAATGTGTCCATCAGTGTCTAGTACACACCTTTTTTTTTTGAAGTCCTTTCATTACCTAAGTAGTTCTCGCAGTCAAATAAGTAAACTAGTAGAAAAAACAGATCAGTAAGTCTCATAGGTTCTCGCATGGAGTTTTGAATTGCATTATGAAATATTAAGCGAGCGGTTACTTTTGTAGAAATGCACTAGCCCTATTAAGAAAAAAGGGCTTGATCTGATGAAAACTCGACTGTGAAATAGAAAGGTGTTTTATAAAGTAAGAACCAGATTTAACAGCCAGAAAAGCTCCAAGCGCGACATAAGCGCTTACATGTTCAGAGTTGGTTTCTGTGAGTTAAAATATCAAAACAACCATGAAGTCTGAAGAGCATGACGCGTACAAGAAGAGAATGACACGTACCTTTTAAACAAGTTTGTGGTTTGCCTGCGTGCAGACGTCTCCTATTTCCTTAATTTGTTGTACGCGGGCAACAAAGGAAATAGGAGACGTCTGCACGTAGGCAAGTTTGTGGTCTAAACTGTATCAAAGATAAGGGTGAAAATATTAACGAAAGTTGGATTGCTTCTTACAAAAAAAACATTACGTAATTCAGCAGATCTGCGCTGTTTGTTTGTTTGCGGGGGCGAAGAGAGTTTACAATTTCGCGCCAAAAACAGGGTGTCTCGCTTAGCCTTGCAATAAGAGGTCACGTGACCAATGCTTCCTTTAAACAAAGAGTTGGAATCTTGCTGATGCCAAAAATTGACAGAGCACATAAAAGTTATCTTACACCCGAAATTGGAGAGGAAACACATTTAAGGGAGATATTTTATGGGACGTTGATTTTCAGTCAACGAAGTAGTATGATTTGTATTGGCCGCCATGGCGGCCAAAACTACTTTTTGCTTATATTTTGTTAAACCTTTGATAGTAATACGCTCAGGATGTGCTGTAAACGTTACCACATCATCTTTTCAACATTTGCCTTGAAGTTTAAGTGCACAACAGGAGCCTATCAGTGTTCAGAAAGAGGTAATTCATAATTCTAAAAATCACATTTTGGTCACGTGACAAGCTACGAACTTAATCATTTTAAGAAAATGGCGCGGGTTTGAAAAACCAAATCACTATATTTTGTTTAAGATATGACCCACTAATCGTTTTTCGAAGGCAAAATCATATAACTTTCATTTTCCTAAAAACGACGTCAGATGACCTCTTAGTGCACAGGGCCTATTGTCGAGTTTTGCGTCGCCATCACTTCATCGTATATTGATCGATCAAGAGGAAAATGGTTCATTCAAGATATGACAAAAAGGAAATTTTTCACTTCGAAAAAGTACATTTTCCAGAATATTTTCAAAAATAATTATAAAACAGCAATTACCATGATTACCAGCCCGTGTTCGGTATTGTCGTATAAATCTCTTTAAAACAGTATTTAAATACAGCTTTTAAATTTCCTTTTATCAGTTTCGACATAAGTGTTTGAAAGTAGCAGTAATTCATTGCATACTTGCTCTCGCCTTTGACACCATTCAATACGGACTTCACTTTTAATTAGCATCAAAGATGTGGTCACAGCCACCACACTTTTAACTTCATCTTCAACGTGCGTAAAATGCCAGAAAAGTCAAAGTTACCACCATATAATAATAATAATAATAATAATAATAATAATAATAATAAAGTAAATTAAATTAACTCACTTGTACATACTGTCCGGGTGTTCAGCAGTCACATTGGTATGGATTTTGGAATCGAGAAGTGCGCAACGATGGTAATGAAAAGAGGCAAGCTGGATAAGTCAGAGGGCATAAGATTGCCTGATGGAAGAATTATCCGAGGTATTGGAGATGATGTTGAAGGTTATAAATATCTGGGGGTGTTGGAGGCCGATGACATTATGCATGACGAAGTGAAGAGAAGTGTGAAGAAGGAGTACATTAGGAGAGTGAAGAAAACTTTGTCCTCAAAGCTAAATGCTGGTAATATCATAAAGGCTATTAACAGCTGGGCTGTATCTCTACTTCGGTACAGTGGGGGTATTGTAAATTGGACAAAGAGTAAGCTTACTGAATTGGATCGTAAGACCAGGAAACCATTAACCATCCATGGCGCTCTTCACCCCAGGTCCAATGTAAGCCGCTTGTACCTACCAAGAAGAAAAGGAGGGCGTGGACTAATTAGTGTTGAGGATGCCATTAATATTGAAGAAAGAAATATCAATGTCTACGTTTACCAGAGCCAGGAACGGTTGTTGAAAGCTGCATGGAAGAGGAAGAATGTCAATGAAATTGAAACGCCAAAGGAATATAAGGAAAAGATGAAAAGGAAAAGAACTGAGGACTGGTCTGGAAAGCAGCTGCATGGGCAGTTCAAGAGAGAGACAGATGACCTATCTGGTGTGTCTTGGGAGTGGATAAGAACTGGTGAACTGAAGAAGGAGACAGAAGGGCTTATTTTTGCCGCGCAAGATCAGGCACTAAGAACAACGCCGTAAAAGCCAGAATCGAAAACCAAAATGTATCATCCAAATGCAGAATGTGTGGTAGCCACGATGAAACTGTGCAGCATATTTTGTATAGTTGCCCCAAGCTTGCGCAGACAAAATATAAAAAGAGGCATGATGTTGTTGGGCGGGTCATTCATTGGGAGGTGTGCAAGGAATATGGAGTTGAGTGCAGTGACAAATGGTATGAGCATTCCCCCAAAAGCGTAGAAGAGAATGAGGAGGTTAAACTGTTGTGGGACTTTACCATCCAAACAGACCGTGAAATCCATCACAGGAGGCCAGACATTGTAATTCAGAAAAAGAAGGCAAAGGAAACAATCATTGTGGACATATATAGCTGTTCCCGGAGATAGTAATATTCTGCAGAAAGAAACTGAAAAGTGTGAAAAATACCAAGACCTGGCAAGAGAGATTCAAAGGATCTGGAAATCAAGGACAAAAGTGGTGCCAGTGGTTGTAGGTGCATTGGGTTCAGTGTCAAAGAAGCTGGCAGGCCACTTGGAGCAACTAGGAATTAAAAACCGAACAAGAACGATGCAAAAGTCGGCACTCCTCGGATCGGCACATATCCTCAGAAAGGTGCTGGAAGTCTGAGGTCTCGGGATGAGACTTGACTGGATATTTCTCCCCAGGGAAAATCCCTGTGCTAAATTTTACATAATAATAATAATAATAATAAATCCTAGAGAAGCCTCATGTAGACACAGTCACTACCAACAAATGGTTGTCAAGTAATTTGAAAGGAGAAACAGAGGGACTACTTGTTGCAGCTCAAGACCAGGCAATAAACACCAGAAACTACCAGAAAGTAATATGTGGCCAGCAAGTGGAGGGCAAATGCAGATTGTGTTCGCAACATGAAGAGACAGTGAACCATATTGTATCTCGATGTGAGGTATTAGCCAAAACAGGGTACATCTCCAGGCACAATAATGCTGCAGCATATCTCCATTGGAGCATATGTAAAGATCATGATATAGAGATTACAGACAAATGGTACGAACACGAACCAGAGACCGTGATACACAATAAAGATAACAACATCACCATCATGTGGGACATGCCAGTCAATACTGATAGAACTATAACAGCGAACAGACCAGATATCATCGTTAAAGATTCAGTGAATTCCACCTGCAAACTTATTGATATGACTATTCCATCAGATAGAAATA
The DNA here is from genome assembly GCA_964035705.1 of Porites rus. Classification (NCBI taxonomy): domain Eukaryota; kingdom Metazoa; phylum Cnidaria; class Anthozoa; order Scleractinia; family Poritidae; genus Porites; species Porites rus. Next base: position 33,499,865 of record OZ037996.1, read on the forward strand.
TCGCACTGAAGGAAACTGAAAAAAATGCAAGTACAAAGACCTAGAACTAGAAAAACAGAGAATGTGGCATATGAAAACCGTAGTGATCCCTGTGGTTGTTGGTGCGCTTGGTACAGTGAAGAAGGGTATGGTAGAAAACATCAAGAAAGTATCAGAGAGAGCTAGTATGACAGAGATTCAAAAGATCTGCATGCTGGGATCTGCACGAATCCTTAGAAAGGTGCTCAGTGTATGAACAGAATGATTGACTTGAGTGACTGACGCTCTAGGTGCATGGTTTGCGTCCGGCTGATGCACAAAAAGAACACCAGCAAAGACTGTGATAATAGAGACAATAATAATGATAATAATTCCATTAGTACAAACATTAACCACAAGGGACTGCAAAGGACCGCAAACGAAAATGCCGAAGAACGTAGGACCTATAAAGACCTGATTAGCAAAAATAATAATGTAGACATATTAAAGTTCTGCAAGCAGAATACTGCAATGCTGATCGTACTACGTGAAAATTACTCTGCAAGACATCAACACGACACCGAAAGAACTCAAAACAGAGCGCGATTGTAGCCAAACAATCGATGTCTTGCAGAGTTAATTTTCACGTAGTACGATCAGCATTGCAGTATTCTGCTTGCAGAATTTTTAAATTATTTAGACATATTAAAATATGTCTAATAATTCCATTATTTACCCTCGGCAGTATTTATAGCACTAATGCTAGTGGGGCTGGCAAATGCCTGAAACAAACAATTCAAATTGAACTTAACAGGCTTAAGAATCCCAACTGGCCGAAGGCAAAGAAGCTGGCTATTTACAAGCAGTGGCCGAGGATTTGAACTCGAGACTACCGCATTGCAAGTCCGGCGCTCTAACGCCTTTGACAAGCCTTAAAAGAACAACAAAGCGTTAAAACATTTGACTTCATCTTAGACGCGCGTCAAAGGTGAAGTCAAGGTTGTTACCCATTTGACTTCGCCTTTACCAAGGTCAAAGGAGTGAGCAAAGAGGCTATATATTTGGTTTAATTATAAAAGAAAGGAGAAAAAAATTGCCCAGAGAAACAGTTCGGATATTTATAATTTCTGATTCATTTCATTGGTCCACACGTTGTTCAACTTCTCAGCACTTCACCATGCATGCCTAAAATCCATTCCATTCCTCTACTTTTCACGGGATCACTTACGGGTCGACAATGGGGATCATTTGCGGTCCATTTTGGGGATCATTTGCGGTACGGTACAGTTGTACACATGTATTACACATGAACGTGTGTCTCTCTCGCACGCCCTCTTCTTTCCTACGCCCATTACTTCCAAGCGCCTGCTACGCAGGGTACCCACTTGCAGTCGGGGTGCATCGAGAAACGCAAGGCTGGAGATCGAGCTTAAGTTAAACATAATTCTTCCCGCTAATTTCCTTCCATTTACAAGTTAAATTTCAGCTGAATGACGCTTCCTGGTCCTTAGGCCACGCGCGGAGCTCTTGTTCGCGGGATATTGGGAAACCGGAAAAACTTGATTTTTGTCGAAACTGCGCACAATCAGAAATGAGCTGTGAATTTCTGAACGAGCAGGTATCACCAATGAAGGCGTTATCTGGTCGGGTTCGGGTTCTCAAGAATTCAAAGCAAAAATTTCGTCTTAGTTCAAAGAAAAGGCTTGCAATGAGTTCAGATTTATCTAAAGATAAGAATGAAGCGTTCCTTAGTGGTGTAGTGGAAGGTGAGTACTGTTTTATTCAGCCTTTTTTGAGGTCTACTATTCTAGATCTTCTTCCTTTGAACGTCTCGGTACTGAATATTCAGCCATAATTGGAAGACTTGCTTTATGAATTGGCGATGAAATTTCTTGCTCTCTCTTTTTAAATCGTTAACAGGTTTCTATGGCAGACCGTGGACTTATGACCAAAGAAAAGAGCTCTTCTATAGGTAAAAGTTTTAATAGAATTAAGAAGATACAACTACAAATTAATATTGCCATGAAAATCAGGCTATGATTCTACCTTGATTCTCCTCGTTTGACTTTATGTTTTTGTTTTAGGTATAATTTATATCCTTCACTCTGTATTTACTTATCTTAAGTGCCTATAGACTTAATGTAAGTTGTCCGCTTTTTCAGAGGACTCTGGCAAATTTTATTCTTTGAATGCCAAGTTCAACCTTCCAAGCGTAATATGAGAGTTTGTTGCGGGCGACAAGAGGAGCCCGCAATCCTAATCTCCAGGGGGCCCGTTTCTCGAAAGTCCCGGTAACTTTTCGGACCCGAAATCAAATTTTCAAATCAAAATATAAAGAATAAGAGCGCTGGTGCTGGCTAGCAGAAACGGGCCCCTGGGCCAAGTTGTTCAAAGCCGGGTTATAAGATAACCCAGGGTAAGTGCGAAATTTGAACTCAGGTATGAGAGCTGAAAGGACAATTAATTCTCGTTGCCTACAATTAGATGATTGGATACTCTAAAATATATATAGAGAATTGTCCAAGAGTCTACTTTTGATGAAAAGGAAAAGAAGCCTGGGTTAAAATTTAACCCTGGGTTAGTGCCAGCCCGCGTTGAAACAACTGGGCCCTGTTGTTCGAAGGCCGATTAGCGCCCAGGGTGTAAGGTAAGCCGGGTTTCTTTTTTTTTTGTTCAAGCAAAAAATTTTTAGATAATTTTCTCTGTTATTTTTAAGAGTATCCAATCATCAACTTGTTGACAAAATGAATTAAATGGAATTAAATGTTTTAAGTTTTCATATCTGAATTCCACTTTCGCACTAACCCTGGGTCATCTAAACCCATCTTTGAACAACCCAGCCCAGGTTCTTATTGTGCATGCGTCACATGTCTGTAGCCAGTATTTGTTTGGACTTCCATTAAGAATTAATGGACTGCTCAAGATGCAATTTGATCACGCGTGTTTTGACTTTCTTCCCCTTGTACTCTTATCACGCGTGTTTTGACCATCTGTCAAGTGAAATCTACACAAAACCCAGGGTTGGAGCAAAAGCATTTGGACCTCCTATCATTGTCATCCACACTCCCTAACCTTTCGTTATTTACTAGTATAGGAATTAAACCCATCAACAATAGATGAGCATGGGGAATGGTGCCTGAACAAGGTGGAGCGACAACTACCAGGCACCGTCAAAAAAAAACAAAATCAGTAGAAACTAAAATACTTATCATGCCAAGAGGGATGGGCAGGTTGAAGGCAAAATCAATGAAAATTTGCAGAGTAGCGTGAAACAAACACAGAATGTTCTGGTAAAATAAATAGGGGCAGCTTATCAGCAGTCGCCTGTGCCACAGGAATACTCAATTAGGATGTGTTCTGACAAATGAGATAAAGTATAAATATTTTGTTTTAAATGAAGATATGATTGTCGCAGTGGTTATTTCAATTTAAGCAATGGCAAATAAATCCAAATTAAATCTTTGGGACTTTAACAGGATTTGAACCCATGGCCTTTGAGTCCCGAAAATTTTTTCAGGATTATTTACAATTGCTTGAATTGCATTAACCACTGTGACAATCATATCTTCATTCAAAGTTTGTGTTTCCGCAGTTCACATTGTCTTCTTAACTCAACAAATTGGCCTGCTCCCAATGTATGGGGTTTTCATAGCTCTAATGGTAGAGAACTGCAGCGCTAAGGCAGAGGCCATGAGTTCGAATCCTGTTCATTCAAAATCATTCAAAATTTGTATTTCTACAGTTCACATCATCTTCAAACTATTGATATTGTTGCCTCTTTCTTTCTACGAAGTTTTGGCATGATGTGGCATGATGTGAGCAGTACAGTATCTTCTTATCTGACAGTATAGTAGTAGAGTGTAGGGAGGACATAACCTCCCAATCAGCCTTCAGACCATCACTGCTTCGAAAACAGCTCCAAATTTCTTGTGGAAAGTGCATACACTTACCTTTTACACCACCTAAAAACTACATGTGTCATGCCTCAAGATCACCTTTCTGCAGTTAGCCTACGTCTAGCCGTACCCTATGTATCTACAAGTTCCCCATAGTTTTATGTTGATTTAAAATCATTTATTTTAATTTTTTATTAAAGGATAAAAAGTCTGGGAATGAATACTTATTTGTATGCTCCCAAAGATGATCTCAAACATCGGGCTTTGTGGAGAGACCTTTATGGTCCCGAAGAAACAGGTAGAGTTGTTTAACTTACAGCTGTAGTTATTAAGGAAAAACTTCATTTTGTGAAAATCATAGTTATTATATTCAATAATGATAATCATTTGTATTTATTTTAATACAATTGATAAACTCAATGTCTTAGAAACACAGTTTCATTAAGAATGAGAAAGAAGAGTTAAGAATTTAGAATTACATTGTAATTAAAAATTAAGAATTAGACACATTTTAGGCCGTAATGAGATTATGGTGCATACAATGTAAAAGAATACCTAAAAGAAGAGTGAAAATCATAGCTGGAAGTTTTTAAAATACATGTATACGGTTGAAATTTTACTTGATTGTTCTTGATTAAAGTTATTTAAGTTCACAAAGAGTACGGACATGAAAATAGCAAGATTGTTTGTTTGCTTGTTTTCAGAAAATTTAAAGCAGTTGATAGCATCTTCAAAGGAATGCGGAATAACATTCTATTATGCCTTGTCTCCTGGTCTGGATATTTCATTTTCAAGTTCAAGAGACATTCATTTGCTTCAAAGGAAAATGGATCAGGTATGACATATATAACTACAGGTGTAAAGCTACTTGTGTGCAGCGTTCAGTTGTTACAGAGCAGTTCCTGAAATTGGTTGCCCACTGATGAACTACATTTATGAATAGTTATTGCGGGCGCCAAGAGGAGCCCACAGCCTAATCTTGACTTGATCAGCAGCACTTTATTAACTGTATAGCGAGATTTATCTCAATCTATCCACATTCTTGGCATTGCCATGTTCTTCCCACTAATATGCGTGGTATGTGGCCGAAAAGGCCCTGGTGTTGAGTTCAAGGTCCCTATGTCAAGGTAATCATGTGAATGCAAATGCAAGTGATGCAACACTTGTTATTACATTCCATTACCAAACACACGTTATTGAGGTACACAAGTACTGTACTAAATGTGAGACTTAACAATTCGCTATGCCAGCCTGGAATCTATTTACCCAGGAAAATGAAAGTAGAGTGTGATCCAGACTTAGCGCGTAACAAGTTTTTGGTAATATACAAGTGTCAGCAAAGTCCAGAAATCGATGTAAGTTTGTTCAGGTTTTACAACAGTACATGGTTTTTACATTTTTATACATTTCCAAGCATTTTACGTTAGGTCACTTGTCATCCTAGCGAAAGCTTCAATAAGCTTTAAACTCCCGTGATAATTTGAGTTGTTTCATTATTTTCTATTGCATATCAATGGCCTTTGGTCATTGTACATGAATTGAATATTCAATTGAATTTAAATAAGATTTTGTGCAGTCATGACTGTATACATGCGCTTCTATGTCTTGTGTCACGCATTACTGTTTCGCCAGCGAATACAGCCGTCTCCTCACTCCTTACTATTTGCATGCTAATTGTATCTAAGCAAATGTGAATGAAATCATTGAATTAAATATGAGTCTTGTTTACTGTGTTGTTCAATCCAGTTTTCTTAGCTTTGCCATTGAGCATTATTTGAAAACAAGCTAAAGGTCATGAAACATTTTTAAAAAGGTATTCTTTCTGTGCTCTCAGCATGGACAGCTTCATATTTTAAAACGTTTTATTTCCTCCCATAAAAAGCCCTTTTTTGTCAAAAGATAAACGTATCACTAAAAACTTTCAAAAGCGTGGCAACCCCAAGAGTAACACAACATGAAGTTTACAGTGATCAATAGGCTTTAGCAACATAAAGATACACTGTATCAGGTGTTTTCTTTCTTTTTTAAATTTATTACTATTTTTTTTCATGTTTTGTCAGGTTCAGAAGCTTGGATGTGTGGCTTTTGCTTTGTTATTTGATGATATTGATCCACAGTTACATGGCCCTGATGTTGATGCATTTTCTTCATTTGGAGATGCACAGGTGGAAGTGACCAATAACGTATATAAACATCTGGGGTGTCCAAGCTTTCTCTTTTGCCCAACAGGTAACTTCTCTCCATATTACTTCAATTACAAGTGGTTTTTGTAAAATTCCGTCTTTGATTGCATGCCCCGTGAAAAGTTCAACATTATTTACCTTTGTATTGTACAATTTTCCTTAATTTTGTGTTTGACAGGTGTACAAATGAATATCTTAACTCCAACCATTAAATTAGCTTTAAGTGATGTTGATTTTCTGCAAGATAAAAGCTGGAGACTTATCCCCATTTCAGACGTCGTGCTGCTGCTGTGCCGAACTAATATCAGGAATTAAGTTCGACAAAAGCACGGCAGAAGCACAGCATCTGAATCAAACTTTTGAATTAAGTTCGGCGAGCAATTAAGTTCGACAAGCGCTGCCGTGCTACACGGCTCTGGCATGGCAGCGATTCAAACGTCGTGCTTCTGTCATGCTAAACAAAATTCATAAATTATATTAATGTATTTTGGCGAGATTGGGTTCCCAAGGGGAGTTGGGAGAAAATTGTTATGAGGCATCAGTAAATCCTGAATTTGGTTCCACTCCTGGCACGACGTCTGAATCAAAGTCGTTTTCCTGCTGTGCTACAGTTAAACCAAATTACAATTAAGTTTGGCACGGCAGAAGCACGACGTCTGAACTGGGCCTTAGAGGTTGTTATTGTTGTTGTCCAACACAAAAAGAGAAGTTTTGTATCTCCAGCTGATCATGTAATGATATACATATATTTTTATTTTTAACACCGATGAAACACCAAACTATTTCACTCTAATAACTTCTTGTGGCAAAAGTTGTGTAATTTATTATGTAGCCAAAGCAACAGTGATCTTTCCAAGTACAGGTGTATAAGGATAACATGTTATTTTCACAATGTTTTCATGCAAAGGCTTTCCTGGTATCTCATTGATAAAAAAAAAATTTATATTTCATTTGAAGATACACTTACATGTACATTTTCCCTACCCTTTTTTCCAATTTTCACCTAGTTTGTGTATAACTTTATTGGCGTAGTATAAGTAAAAGTGCTCTTGCCAACTTGTAGTGAGTGTATTAGTATTATTATTGGCATTTAGAGTACTGTGGCACAAGAGCTGTTCCAACAGTTGAGACATCAGACTACTTGATCACTTTGGGAAATAAACTTGATCCGAAGATCAACATTATGTGGACAGGTAAACTGTTTTGAAATGAAAAGATCTTGTTTGACTTTCATTTTGATTTATCTGTTGATGTGTTTTGGCATTGTTGTCAACATGTACTGTTTCATTTAGCAGTGTTGGTGATGGACATTCCTGATTCTTCTATGCTTGGTTGAAGGTACAGTTACATCTTAGTTTTTCCTTTCCTGCCAGCCGGCCAGCTAGCCAAACAGAATCGTCCAAAAGCTGACATATTCATGACTTCATGTGTTTCATTTATAACTTCAGTGCATTCTTTTGTTCAAAGTTCCTCTGATGCCAGTATTGGTTTGATCAGAGAAATTTTGAACCAATAAACAACAAAACAAGCTAGGTCATGTAACTTAACCAAGATAAAAAAAACTGTGTCAAATTAACCAACTCAAAGGAAGTTTAATTTCCTTAAAATATAAACTTTAACCCAGAACATGCCTGCTGGATTACATTTCCCTAGCCTTGTGACACGAGGTTTGACCTCTTTGAAGTCAAATTGCTGTGTATCCTTTATTGCTTTTCAAGCAACTTTTTCTGACAAAAAATAACAGAAGATTTCTGGCACACTTTTCATGAATAAACACTGTTCCCTTGTCTATTTGGAAAATTGTAGCACCACAGTATCTCCAATGAAATATGCCATCTTATTCTGATTTTCTCAAAAACAGGGGAAGTATGTCTTGCAAGCATGTTGATGTGCTAATCAAGTGAGCACAGTATGCATATTCCAGGTTTGGTTAGTACTTTGCAGTCTGCCAGTCTTAAAATGCTACCATCCCAGGCCTTTGTTTCAGGGTTAATTTAAATATCATCCCAAAACTGAATGCAAATTTTTGTAACCCCATTTCCAGTACGGCTTGCCATTTTGTTTTACAATTCCTTCACTCTTGACTAATTTAACTTAAACCAAATAAACTGCACCAATTTTCTCAGAAATAAAGCTCAAGCCTCTCATGGCTTTTCATTTGTCAGTTATGTCAAAAAAGTTTGACTGTCAGTGATGTTTTTTGCAGTTGTTGCAAAATGAGTAGACCAATACGGGTAATTATCAGTAAGACCTACAGTCCGTAAGGACCCAATTTGTTGATGCTTGGCTCAAAGCTGTTTTGTTTTGTTAATCATGAAATAAAATCTTTGGCCTTCTTTTTTGTAACTGCAAATTGACATTATGGCAAATAACAGTGAAAGTATAGGCTTCTTTTAACACGCAGAAGGCTATCTTGAGTTTATTAAATGAAACTCTTTTTGCTGAACAAAAATGTGAATGGAATGTTGTAACAGTGGGCTATCATACCCAATCATGTATACCGACATAAGTATCAACATAATTTATTATGGTGGCAGAAAGGTTTTATGTAGTAACAAAAGATTGGTCCTTCTCTGTGTCACAGAACAGTTGAAACACAATTCAATTTCAGTGTTTGTTTTCCCTTGAAAGCTGGAAACAAAGACAGATCCAGATCTTGTTCTCTTTCAAAATTGTGATTGGGTCAGACTGGCAAAGTCAACCTGAAAGAGGCATTTGTTTCATATACAATGTACATGTAGCTGTAATGTATTCCTCCAGAATGGCAGAGAAATTAAAAGTTATTCCTCTGTCAGTAAATTTGATTGTAGAAGAAAGAGATTTGCCTACATCTAATCTTCTTTGTTTCCACTTACAGAAGAACAAAGATTGAATACAATATCATTTTTATTTGCATTTTGCAGCATGGTGCTTTGCTTAAATGCTTTTTACATGTCTTGTGATTGTCCAGTGTTGTGTTTGTGGTTTTGTGGTCTCTGTGTAGTGTTTACCTGTTTTGTGTGGTAAATGGTGATACAAACCAACCCAGTGACAAATGTTCTACTTTTCTGGGCTGCAATATTGCAAGGTTAGTCCCAGATGAAGAGAGTGAAGGCTTTGTTTCATCTAATGGCCATGTCCATCTAAAATTACACATTTTTCATGATGGTATCATCTCATGAGCCTAGACTGCATTGTAACTGACCCAACTTTGAATATCAACTACCCTGCAGGGTGCAAAGAAAGTAGTGTCCAGTAGCCCGGGGCTAGTGGATTTTGCTACCGGGCTATTTTGTTCTTAACTTACCCGACAGGCAACTGAAGTTTTTTTGAGGAATTCAAATAACAGAAGAACTTTGAAATCAATTCTGCTCATCAAAATGCTTTGGGGCTAGTTGAAATGACGTTTGGGCTGTTATATGCTAGCTTCAGCTTGCCCGAATGGCAAGCTTTAAAAATGACTTTCTTTGCACCTGTGGCCTGCAAATACAGCCATCTCTCCTGACTCCTCCCTGCTTAGGACTTTTTGTTGGAGTGACTTCTGCACCTCAGCAACAGAATTACCATACTGATGACATATATCAGTGTTTACATAATTAATCTGGTAGTCATGGGGCTCTAAATGTAAATTTATTCACGTTTATGTTTTTCCTCCTCTAGTAACTGTGAATGAGTACCAGCTAAATGCAAAATGCTTCTTTTGAAGAAGAGTGTACTCCAGGAATATTGACTGTTTGTCAGTAGATTTGTCACATTTACATTCAATTGTCTTTTGACTGTCATAAGTGAAAATTTCAACAAAAGATCATTACTACTTCAACCAATCAGAGCTCCTGACCAGATTCTTGACAGGCTTTAGGTCATCAGTATGGCATTTCTGTTGTTGAGGCTCAGAAATCTCTCCTGCAAACTGTCTCAAGTGGCAAGGTGTGATGAGAGATGGCGATATTCGCAGGCTAAAGATCATCAAGAGAATTCATTTCACCTGCCTTCAATGCAGGAAACTAAAGCTTGAGCTTGATGGAGGTTGTCATTCCTGGTCGGAGAACTTAGTTTTGACCATTTTCCGAAGTCTTCGCTTACCGTAGCTGATAAAGTAATGATTTCGTGAAACTATTAATTGTGATCCAGCAGCAACAAACTCCATTGGCTCTATGCTCTACTTTCACTGTTTGCAGGGAATGAATTGAGTTGGTTAGTTTTTTACAATTTCCAATTACCAAGAATTAGTTTTCTGATGTGAAACAAAGTGCTGGCTTAGGGAAAGAAAGACTAGACGTGCCTGTATATAGCAGCCTGTGTGTCTCTCTGTGTGTGTAATTACACATATCACAATATTACTCTTATCATGCTGCTTCACTTATTTTTAGGACCAAAGGTAGTCTCCAAAATAATTAGCACTCAAACTATTGAGACCCTGACAAATGTGCTTAAACGAAGACCTGTCATTTGGGATAATATCCATGCAAATGATTATGATCAAAGACGAGTGTTCTTGGGTCCATATGATGGCAGGCCAGTTGAGCTTTTCCCCATGTTGAATGGTGTGCTGACAAACCCTAATTGCGAGTTTGAAAGTAACTTTATTGCTGTCCACACTCTTGCATCATGGCTGAGGGATGCGTCATTAGTTTCTGCAGAGGAACCAATGAATATTGATCCTAAGTCAAGTGGTTCTATGGAACCAATGGAAGAAGATCTGTCTAATGTTGAAGGCAGTGTTAATAGCGTTTCTGGTGAAAAGGCTGATCAGGAAGATTCTCAGGATGGTGCTGCTAGTGGAACAAGTAGTGAGGTTGTTAAAGTTGATGGTCAAATGGACACAGAAAGTGTTGCTTCATTGGGTAAAAGTGTCTCAAGTCGCACATCATATGATCCTCAAAGTGCTTTACAAGAAGCAGTGTCTGCCTGGCTTAAGGAATTTTCTAAAGTAAAGAGTGCTTCCTCCAGAACCTATGCTAAGAGTGGTCCCTATAGTATGACCCCAGAGCCCATGCCTGTTCAAGCACAAGCTCCCATTACAACGAGTACAAAAACTACAAGTGCCACAGTTCCTGTGTGTTCCCCTGTGGTAACTCCTTCCCCTATCAAGGTTGCAAAAGAGAATAGTAGAAAAAAACTTAACAGCTCATTGTCTCCAGGTAAGGTAGCATCTTATTGCATGTCAGACTAAGATTTTGATACTTGGTAATATGACAGTCACTATAGGCCACTGTTTTAGAAAAACCCTGCATACATGTAAGTGTCCTCATGTCACCTACCAGACTTGTGTTCTGAGTATTTTTTAATTAACTTCCCAAGCAAAATGATTTTTAATACAAACTTAAAGATTCAAAGAAGGAGTATTAATAAGTACAGTCAAACCCCTTTAATACGGATACCAAAGGGACAGAACTGCTTTACAGAGGTGTCTGTGTTATAGAGGTAGGGAATGTATGATTTTTGGCTTTTCTGGGACCAAACAAACTGTCTGTGATAGAAAAGTTGTCTGTATTATTGAGGTGTCGGTAAGGAGAGGTTAGACTGTATTTGACAAACTTAACTGAAAATTCCCTTGATTACCTGAGCGCTTTGTCAGGTTTTAGTGACTTCAGTGCATGTACTCATCAGTCAGTCAGCTGAGATTTTTTGGAAGCATGGGTTGTCTACCATTCAGTTTTTTCATTTTCAACGATTCTGTGACAAGTCACTTCATAGGTTCATCCGACATAAATATGTATGTTCAATGTTAAGAAGTGTTTCTCTTTCAAACAGTGGGTTGAGTCATCCATGTGGCATCCCTCTGGTTCCTCATGTTAGAGTTTTTAAGTCTATAATTGTTAGTATGTTTCTGCACTGCATTTCCATGATTTCACCACAACTACACACATGTATGATTACATGTATGTGGACCCCCCCCCCTCCCCCCTCCTCCTTGCTACAACCACCTCATTATTGCAAACACATTCTTTCAACCTAAATGTAAAAACCACTGAGTCACCTTTTTTTTACTTTGAAGACCCTGTTAATAGGACCACCTTGTTATTCAACCAGGATTTTATTGCCCAATGTTGGTAAATTTATGGGGTTCTACTGTATTACTATGAAAACTATTTAATGTTAAGGCAGAACCATCTACAGATTGGTCTCTGTTTTCACTATACCCTTGCTTTGTAGTACGAGTTAATCCTCTAATAATTTATTGTATTGTTCAAAATCACATAGAAAAGAAAGTTGAAGGGAATGAAAAGAAAGAGCAGGAGATGATGCCAATGGATATAATTGAACAAAAGGACAAGCCTGCGATGACACCGCTCAGTGCTGATGACCTTCTGCTGTTGGTAGATTTATTCTACTTACCCTACAACCATGGTCAGAAGGCCAAGCAGATCATAGCTGATTTTAAGTGGCTCAAATTTAATGCTATTAAGGAAGATTCAGAGGAGTTTATGGAACTTACTGAACAAGAGCAGAAAACTAAGGTATGATCCCCAGTGGTGCACATCCAAATACCCAAGGCAATCAGGAGTTGTCAAAGTAAGCAGCCAGACCAGGGATGTTTTATTTAAAAAACACCATCCATAAAGAAATGCTAAGCAGACTAGCCAGCCGATGCTAACCAAGTAGGCAGCGATTTTCAGCGGCTGCCGGCTGCTTTTGACAACCCTGGGCAATATACATTTTTTTGTAGTGACATATCAAGACTGTTAAATGGCATTACTAACCTTTTAAAATTTGCATTGTTAAACAGTAGTAGCTTAACACCACTGGCTATGTAGGAAAACACTAGCCCTTCAGTTTGAATAACAAAGAAATCCTATGTGGGGAACATGTAAAATTGTAAACTTTTCTTGGCTATTGTTTTCAACTCTTGTGATCGGTCAAAATCTTTTAACACAAGAAAACACCCTTTCAAAGTGGAGTGTAAATGCATTTTATTGCGTAAACGGCCTTCATGTAGGTTTATGCATTCTCTGTGTAAAAATGAGAACATTCCTATGTGGTGAAAGCACCGTTGCCGCATAACAAAAGAAATTGCTATCCATCTTACCCGGATCATTACTTAAAATACCACTTTAATTGTTATTTGGATCTGAGACAGAAAAATTAAAACTAAACCAGTTTGAAAAATGCTAGGTTAAAGAGAGAGTTCCCGGGTTTCAGAGATTATGAAGTTCAAAGGGAAAGTGCAGCCAATGTAGTAACATCTGTAACGGCAATGATGATTTTCAAATACAATATTTAAAATTGTGATGACAAATATATACGCTAATCTGAGCTGTTGCACATATAATACATTTTGTAGTAAGTTGCAATATCTTATTTTGATGAGTACAAGTTATACTTAGATAAATTCATTGATTACTAAAACATTGTTAAATCTTACTGTGAACCCTAGTTGACTGAGTGGAATGACAGAGCTGAGAAGTTCCATGAAATCTGTCGGTCAGTTAAAGAAATGTTTTTGCGACTGACAGAGACATCCAACAGGGCACTGCTGTATGACCTTTATCCATATGTGTGGGATGTCAAGGAAGTCTTGCAGCTGCTGGATACATTTGTTAGTTGGCTGAGCACAAAGAATAGGAAAAGGAAGCAGAAAGAACAAAGCTTTTTCCCTGAGGACCCTGAAGCATGGGTGTTCAGGGGAGGACTGTGTGGAGAGCTGCAGGTATGTGGTGGTTGTGGGCATAAAGAGAGGTAGAATAGCTGAGTAGTTAAATTGTGTGTGACCCATAAGTTGCATACATGTACACAACTGAAACTTAGTTGTAATTTAATGCAACTACTAAACATACAGTGGCTGTATTTGAACACTTGCCTGAGAGACAAACAAAACACAACAGCATGACCAAAACTTGACCATCATTCATTTTATGTAGGTCAATGTGCTTGCTGCTGAACTAGAGCATAGTACAGCAATAAGGTGTTTCATGATACCATTCAGTACCATTTTTGTAGATGTAAGCCATTTTTTTTCAAAGATTAAGCAATATTTACAATTCTTGTTTCTTTGTTTACAATGTTGACACCACCCTTTTTCACCTGATAAGGAAAATTAATTGTTCAGACTAAATATGGAGTGACAAAAAACAATTTTACTTATTTAAATCTTGAAATTTGCAAGAATCAGGTCATACATGTGTATGCATGTATACAGCTATTTCAAGAAAGGTTGTCAGAAAAAGTGCATGCAACATTCCCAAAAGGTATTGTTGGTGGTTTTGAGTTCACCGTTCTTCAAATACAATTGCAAGAATGGCACGAGAGGTCATGGAATTATGTTTGCAATTGCAAAAGGAAAGCAACAAAAGTAAGTTTGACAGCTACAGGGTCAGGAAAAGTGTAAGTGGAGCAGTCCACTTACATGGGTGTCCGTTAGGAGGGCTTCCACTGTAGTAATTTACAATGTAAATGTGTTTTCTTTGCTTAATTTGTTTACAGCGGCTTTTACCCATTGATGGGGGACATGAAGTATTCAGCTTGAGGGCTCCAGAAGTTCCTACTACATGTATCTCTACTATCAGACCTTACCAACCTAATGACGAGGTACACACCCTTTTGATGTATTTATAATATTGAGTTGAGTGCCTGAAATAAACTCACTGAAAAAACCTTACTGAACCTTAGTGAGCCCTCTTTTTTTACTACTAGTGCAGCTGTAGTTGCTTTGCTCTTATTCAAAACACACAGGCCACACACATTGCCTATAGACAATACAAAAAACCCTTCAGCCTTATTGATGTGGATCCTATGATGTCTTATGCACACGGAAATGTCAGAAAGGCTGAGATTGCTCAAGCATTTTACAGTAACTGATTTCAGTGCCAATCAACTTGAGTTTTTATTTTCCAACCCAAAAAAATAGTGGTTTACTTGCACAGAAAAAAAGGACACATGACAGAGGAAAGACCTTTACATTAATGGCAATTTCTTTTCTCTCTTTTTTCAAATTAGAAATCACTGTATGAAATATGTGTGTCAACTTGTGATGATTGGCAAGATGGACATGATTTATTCCCTTGCAAACAATTCAACATGGCAGGAGACAGGTTGGTGATACAGTGGTGTAAGAAGTCATTTGCAGCTCTCTTACTGCAATTTTAATCAGCTTTCTCTGGTTCCAAATTTGTTGGTGTATGTCATTTTCTTTCAGTCATGTTTTTGAAACTAAAAAAATATAGAGCCATAAGAAAAAAGGGTGCGAGAAAAAAGACAGAAGATCCTTTATGTACATTGCAAACTGTACTGACTGATTCCAGAGTCTGCAGAAAGGTTTAAAGTTTATTCTTTACAGCTGTTGTTCAGTATGCTTGATTTTCAGCTGTTTGAGGGAACCTGATTTCCATTCCCTTTCCAACAATGGGCTAGTCTGCTCTCAACCTACATTTACATTTGTGTAGTTGTGACTCTCTCCTTTTTAGTAACATATTCCTTTATAAAGTAATATTGACAGGAGGTAAAATTTATGAGCTAAACCTGAGAAAATAAAATTCAAAGACAAAAAACAATGGGTGCATCATCAATTGATTTAATAGTTTTGAGATGCATCACCTCCTCACTCCCTGGAATCTTGGTAGGAGCACACCATTCGGCATTTTACTAGACCAGGCCCCAGTTGTTCAAAAGTGGATAGTGGATATCTATTCACCAGATAAATCTCTTTTCAGTGGATAGTGCAAATTGGTTTCCGTAATATTTATCCACTGGATAATGGTTTATCCGGTGGATAGCGCCATCCAGCTTTTGAACAACTTGGGCCAGAAGGCAAGTCACTGATTGGTTAAAGATAACAATAAGCAAGACTAGTAATCCACCCAAGGATGCAGGCACTCACAAAATGGCTGGTAATTGGGCCCAATTGTGTAGTTGATTTCTTGAATTATTGGACTTTGTTCTTATTGACAACTAAGCTATGTGTTTTTGTTTTAGGTTTGTTGGTCCATATTTGAAGCTCTGTCCTGAGCATGTGTTTGTTGTTGAGGATGGTGATGGCCTTTGTGGTTTTGCAGTTGCAGCATCTGATTCAAAACACTTTTATGAACAGTTCAAAAAACACTGGCTTCCAGAGGTACGTGTATATGTATATATTTATTTATTTTGCAGGGTTAGTTCTGAGGAACTAGCCTACATGTATAAGCACTGTTTCTGGGGGGTTTTTTTTAGTACATCATTGACAAGAAAAGCAAATGGTCTTTTTGGAAAAGGGTAATAGGACATTTTATAGGTTGATGTCATTTGACTGCAATAATGACGTGCTAAGAAGTAGCATGAGTTGTAAGGATGCTTAACCTCTACTGGTACTGTTGTGTAGCCTGTTAGGGTTAGGAACCAGAATTCTCCTAATAATTACCCTTTTATTTCACCAAGATGTCCCTCAACCTTGTAAATACAGTTTTGTGTTAACCCATAGTCACCAATATTCTATAAAATTATCCATAATCTTACCAACAAGGAATGTGAGAGTTGATCTTAGGTTCATTTCTAGGTGTGCAAGAAATACCAAATGCCGGAAGGAAATCCATCAGAGTGGACCTATGCGGAACAACTTGCCAATAGTTTCCACAATCCAAGTATCTTTCTTCCTCCAGACTTATGTAACAAGTATAGCGCTCATGTTCAAATTTATCTTCTGCCACGTGCACAGGTATGTCACAGTTAATTTGCATTCAGTTAAGCCCCAATATCAACATAAAAATTCTCTACACTGGTGTCCATACGTTTCCTTGAAAAGCTAGTTGAGAGAATTTGTTCTAAGATCAAAGCATTTTCACTCAAGTGATCATTTAATCAATTCTCAACGTTTCCAAAGAGTTTTTAAAACGTTTCTTCGCTGATTTACTGTCTGATATGAAATGTTTAATTTACAACATTACAGTGACTTCGATTTCAGTTAACCATTCAAAGCATGACCTTTCTATTCCTTCAGTGAAAAGTTGCCGACAAGTGTGGTCAAAGTGCTGGCTGCCGCTGGCAGCTGGCTGCTACTTTGAACCCTGCTTAAATAAAAAAATAATCCCTGCCCTAACCGCTAGTTGGATTTGTTCTCAGATTTGTTCGGTGGACTTGTTCTCGGTAGTCCTGACTCCACTCCTCGGCCATGCTTGTAAATACAGTCGACTCTCTCTTAACGGACACCTCTGTAAAACGGACGCCTTGAGTTGGTCCCTGCCTTTCTTGACTCCCTTTATTTTTTTGACTCTCTATAAGATGGACACCTTTGTAAAACGGACACCTAGAGTTGGTCCCTGCCTTTCTTGACTCCCTTTATTTGACTCTTTATAAGACGGACAGCTAGAGTTGGTCCCTGCCTTTCTTTACTCCCTCTATTTGACTCTCTATAAGACGGACACCTCTCTAAGACGGACAGCTAGTGCTGGTCCCAAAGGTGTCCTTCTCAGAGAGAGTTGACTGTAGTCAACTGATTTGCCTCCGGCCAGTTGGGAATCTTAGCCTTGTTAAAGTTCATTTCATTTATGTTTCTGTCCTTATTTATGGTCGACAATGAAAACTACTGTGTTACCAGTAATTTCGCTATCCCTATATAGTCTTTTTTTTTTAGTTTGTAAACATTTTTTCATACGGTTCTTTTTTGTTTTTATTCTGCAACAGGACCTTGGTCTTGGCAAGCGCCTCTTAGCTTGTGTTCTCTCTGCTCTAAAAGCTGAAGATTGCACTGGTGTCCACTGTGAAATTACACCCACAAACAACAATGCTCTTGACTTCTACAGCAAACTAGGATTTTACAATATTCAGCTCAAAGAGCAACCACCACCCGACACCATGATCTTTGCCAGAACGCTTTGAAAAATCACTTAGTTTTGTAGTTAAGTGTTTAATATCTTTTAACATATAAAACACCTAAGTACAAACAGAAATGATTAATTTAAAAATGTCTATGGTCATTGTGAGTATTTGTGTCAGGTTTAACAGTGGGGAAAAGCCACGTTAAAAAATTGTTGTTGTTGTGATTGTTTCATCTTGTCTAAAGTGTACAGTGTAAAGTGTTGGATATGGTAAGTTTGAAAAAAAAAAAAAACAGAAAAAGATGAGAGAGAACTTTAATCAACTGACTGTGAGGGACAAGACTTGAAGAAAATATGATAAGTCAGTCATCCTCAAATATATTTCAATTGTGGAAGGGACTAAAGGACGACAGTGGCGAAACAGAAAAGTGGGAGTTTCACCTAAAATATTGTACTGTATTGGCTTTTTATATTCTTGAGTACTTAAGGGGTTGAATTCTCTTCTCGCGAAAAATAATATAAATCTTCATTGAATCTTAAAAAAGACTAAAAAGTAAAATTTGAATTTTTGAAGTGATTCATGCCTGCAATACACAGATGTTTATGTTGCAGTTAAATTTTTATTTCAATTAATTTTTGTTATCCCTTTGTTTCAAACTCATTAGCATACATTATCATACCTAAAAAGAATGGAACATATATTTGTTTTGAAAGGTATCATATTTTGTGAAATTTAAATTTGGGATTGTTCTTCCTCAAGTTGCCCAACACATTACTTCTATCTACTAGTTTCCTGATGACCTATGCAGTTAATTACAGTGGAACCTCGAAAAAATATGTTCGCTATGACAAGGTTTCGTTCTATCAAGGTTCTTTTCCATATATTTTACTATTACTGGGGTGAAGAAAATCGTTCGTTATACCGAGGACTTCGTTATATAGGGGTTCGTTATATCGAGGTTCCACTGTAACTAGTGATGGTTATATTATTGTATGTCTGAATCCGTGGGTGGGCAAAATGAATCAAATTTCTACCTGAGCAGGCAAGCCCCTTGCCTACTCGGGATTTTGTGCGTTGGTCCTGAAAGAATAAAAACAAATCTATTGTGGCGGCACGCGCTTGAACAGGACACAATAGGGCCGTTTATACGAGAGAAAATAAGCCGCGGCTTACCCTGGCCGCAGCTTACATAAGACGCAAAAGGAACCATTTATACGAGTACGGCTTATATTAGACGCGAACTGCTCGTATAAATGGTTCACGGCTTAGTTCGCGGCCAGGCTGTACTTTTAATAATTAAGTGTCATTGTCACTAAGGACCAGGCAGGGTCCGCGGATCGAGGTCGTCCGATTACCTCCAAATTTTCAGCATTTTTTCTCTATCAGATAAGATTACGATCGGTGGTATTTTTAGTAAAATAAATTTAATTTCTTAGAATTTTGACCACCCCCCTAGTTTTTGGTGCTATTTTGCCCACGTGAGACGGAAAATTTGGGTAAACTTCCACGACGTATTTTACTTACTTGGCATTAGCCTTATTCATTTATACGAACTGTACATACTTTCCAGCCTATAACCAGCTCATGTCTCCAATATAAACGAATTTGGTTAAAAATAACTTACTTTGGAGCGGTTCCAAATATCATCACTTCGTGGCTATCGCAAGTAAGAAGAATTTTGGCAATTTTCCAATCTGGTTTTCTCTAAAGTGCGGCAGTTTATATCCAGATCAAAACTATTTTTTATTAGTCTGTCATAAAGTCTTTACAAATACGCAAACTCTTATTTGGCAAGTTAAAATCTCGTCGCGTGAGCTTTCTCACAACTTTAACCTAATTTCCTAATTTGCATAGTTGTAGTTTTTCCGGGAAAAATTTCACGCTGGATTTGCGACTTGTTGCAGGCGTTTATTGGCTTCTTTACTATCACTAAGAGAAAAACATTACTTTTTCAGATAAGTGGCCATAGTTCATCGGCCTATTTTGTCATTTGGTAGGTCAAAATCCCCTCCCGTAAGCTTTCTTCAAATTTAACTAATTTGCATGTTGTCGAATTTCCCCGGGAAAACTTCACCTGTCTGTTGATATTATATACAAGCGATGATAACCCTGCACGTAATTAATTATTAATTTTTATGAGGTTCTTGTTTTTGAAACTAATTGTTGTTTCGATCTTGCAGACGTTGACAGTCCACAAATTTGGGGCGAACATAACAATTCTGTCATTTCACTAAACATGGACATGCAAATTAATACGCCAGGCAGGCTCAAGATTGTGTTTGTAAAGTAGTGAATAGTTTTGGAGACTAACAGAGTTAATGTTTTCTCCACGTGTGATGGAAGGCAAACAGGCTGCCGAAATGACAGTCAATTCGTGGCAGAGGAAATGCAATTCGAACAGATGCGCAAATTAGTGAGTCGAAACTTAATGCATGATAACGTAACAGATTTGACACAACGTCACTAAAGTTGATCAATCCGTGTGCATTGCTGCTGAAATCTTGCGGCACTGCTCTTTTGTCTAGGAAGAAAACCGAATTGGTTTCATCCATTGGTTTCATCCGTCAAGCATAGCGACGGACAGCTGGTGTTTAGCAGTATCTAAAAATCCTTGCAGTTTTTTGTTTTACTGTGTTTACCATAGCATTCATTCAGTTTGCAGTCTTATATTGCTCACGATTTTTTAATTTACAAGTATTTATAAACCCTGTTATCGAAGGGTCTCCCTGTACCTATCTAAAAGGCCCCAATGGAGAAGATTGGGGTAGAAGCATAGAGATCCTCCCTACTAAAACCATGTAACGTTATTTTTGAAAACACGTGCAACTCTCAGAGAATTTTTGAATGGCCTCAAAGAAAGTCTTTTTTCTTGACAGTGGTCCGCTTGTCGTCAGGTGTAGCTGATTGCAGATTTCTTTCAGAGCTGCCAGTTTGAGTGAGTCAAGCTTCTTGTTTTTTACAAGTTCGCAGATATTGCTAATGCCCACGATGATTGGATGGCTTGGTTTGCCCATATCATCCATCACCAAACTTCTAAGGGTGTCAAACGCTATTTCCGACTTGGCAGCCTCGATGTCTTCCTCCGAGATTTCCTCCGCATCAATACCCCTATGACGCAGCGCCGCTGTCTGACGTGAAAACAGGCTACTGATCTGCTGCGCAGTCCTCCACTCTTCAGGCTTAAACGTGGGCTTTCCGTCCTCATTTCTGAGGGTCTTCATCTCCCTCGCTACCCGTACAGGATCGGCCTTGTTTCCAGTTCTTGTACCCTCTTCGAATTTCTTCGAATGTACCCTCTTCGAATTTCTTCATCAAGAAGGTCTTGACGTTATAAGTCATTCTAGTGGGTCGTTTTGTTACCTTCAGAGCCCACCCCAATGGTCTAGGGTCATGTTCTCTGAAAGCGCTGCCACTATTCTCACCTTGCGATGAGGTTGTTGGCACATCCGGAGCGAACGTCACCCCTGTCACAATTCCCGCCCATTTCCTCCTAACGCGGTCATACATGGACTCACAGTCCACCTCAAGACGGTGCTTGCCCGTGTCCATATGGTTGTCTGCCTCTGCTTGGGTCTTGAACGTGAGGACGCATCCAGTCTCTTGGCAAGAGTAGATCTCGGACTGGTGCCTGACGCTCTCACCCACGCTTCCCCTGTGTGTAGCTTGACCAAATGGCTTTACCACCCTTACTCCAGTATCTCCTTGTGGTGTAACTCCGAGACCGCTATAAGGGATGAGGCGTCCAGGGCCGATGTTGTACGCTTTCCACACACGGATGCCACACTCCTCATACTGGAAATTGTTCAACACACTAATGCCTGGTATCTTGCTATCTTTGTTTCTTTCCCTGGTTGTGTCCACCTCAACGACCGCTGCTCTGCACCCTTTGATACCTCCATGGGATTCTAGTGCTGCTTTCATATCTTCAGCAGTGACGACGTCGTGCTTTTCGTTGACCCAGCGCTTTATGTGTGCCTTCATAGCAGCAGTCTTCCTATCACAAATGTCCTTGCCAGCCTGTGGTTCTGAGAAATCATATCGCACTGGCCTGACACCGGTTCTCACCCCTACTTCTCTAAGACTTAACAAAAGAGGCCCATTGTGGTAACATCCAGCGTTATCCGTTCGGAGGTAGGCTGTTGTCACCCCTGGATACTCCAGTTTGACTTTTTGCAGCAAGTCCTCTATTATTGAAAGAACTGCAAAGCTATTTTGGGTGCAGTTGTTGAAAATGTGTACAAAACACTCGACTTCATGCTTGCTCTCCACTGTTGCTCTAGTGATTACTGCACTGATATGCCAGCTTCTTCCTCTCTTGCCAAAAAAATCACTCATGTGTTCTCTGTATTGCACAGGCAGAAACTTCATTGCCCAGTCCATTACGACAAGACACGAGTTGTCGTCTAGCTTCTTGAGAATATCCTGCTTGGCTTCGTCCTGGTTACTTGACCGTAGCAAGTGAGCCTTCCACGCTTGTATGTTGCGCACACTCTCAGTGTACTCAAACCTCCACCTAACCCTCTCCTCCTCCGTCATGTCCGCTTTGTCTTGCATCTCTGCCACCTGTTTCAGTACTCCTTCTAGACTCTCACAGCGCTCACATTCGTAGCAATGTTCATGATCACATTCGCCCCTGAACTCCCATGCACTACTGTCACTTAGTGCGTGGACCGTGCAGTGATCACTACAATGTTCTCCTCGTCCGATGTGTGTCTTGAAATCATTCTTTAAGTACCTTTTTGCATCCTTTAGAAATTTCTGAGTGGCAGTAACGTTGATACCCTGATCTGCTAAGGCCTCCAACATAGAAAAGAGTTGATCAAAAGCCTCTGTACCCTCTGCAGTGGTGTTGTCAAGTCCCTGAAGGGATTTCTGCATAGAGGCCGAACACACTTCAATCATTCGGTAGAGAGAACGCTGGCTCGCCGGCTCGAACTCTTGTTCTTTACAATAGCCTAAATATTGTCTGATGATGCGTGAAGGAATGACGGTCCTAATGACTGCTGGTATGACAATTTTCTCCCCCGAGTCAAGCTTGAGAGTCTTTGTCCCGAACGCCACGTCTTGGACAAATTCTGGTCTGGAGATATATTCAATGAAATGATCCACCTTTTCATGCTCAATTCTTGTACGGAAACTAGGAATTTCAAGGAGAGGCTGGCCTTTCCCTGCTTCTGTTGCATGTTGGCGAGCTTGGTCGATGCGCCATTTGGAAAGCCCAGGGATCATCTCTTGAAGCTCAGCTCTTGAAAAGTCCTCTGCAAAGAGGGAAAGGATCTGTCGCTTTGTTTGCCAATGACCTGCTTGCTCATAGGCCTTGACTAAAATGTCGACAAGACCAGAGTTGGGATCAAAACGCTTGCGCTTTCCTTGGTTGTCTCTGTTTGGATCCAAAAGTACCTCCGTTTGTAACGCCTTCCAAACCAGTTCCTCTTGACCGGGAGTAATGACAGACAATGAAGTCACTATGGTCTCCTTAGCTTTGCGGATGTAATATCGCTGCTGGGTGTCGGAGACGTCGTCCCAGGTCGTGTTCAGGCTGGACATTACGGGGCTGTAGCGGCCACCTGAGATGCTGTGGACAGCTTCGTTTAATTTCTGCCGTTTGTTGTTTTGTTCCTCCATCTCGTCAACCCATAAACTAATCTCTTCGTCTGGTATCGAGGCTTGGGACGAATGGGACTGCAAAGAGACTGTTTCTGACCCCTCACCAGTGCTTGAGACCGCCGCACACACCGTGGCTGGCAATGTGCTCTCCTCACAAACAGTAATGACAGAGACAGTGGCAGAATCAGACTCCTCGATCTCGTCTCCAATCACCAAGGTGTCTGAGTAAGGATCCTGAAGCGTAATAAAATAGATTAGCAAATTATGGACAAGATCGTCAACAATTCCACAAAGATCTCCAATACATGTAACTGTGGAAACTCTATATGTGTTTCCTAGCCGCTGCCAAAGGGTGCCCTCGCATCTTTTTTGTTGCTGGTCTCTTGAAGCACTGGTCAAGACCAATTTGTCATTCAGAAAACATTCAGATGTAGTCGAGTAATTGTTCTCGACGCGCGATCTGAAAACTCTAGACATGGCTATCATTATAACTAGGTCCCAAGCCTCTTGGAAATCGACCACACCTTAACGATTCTAAATGGCTACCCATTGAAGAAAAGACAGGAAAACCAACAAAGGTACGTGTTATTCATGTTGTCAGTTGTTATAGATATCAGTGCACCTGTTGGTGGTATCAAAACATCCCCTGATTATATGATCAGTTACACTACTATGCTTCGTTACACTAAGCTGTGAATGGCCAATGTGTACTAGCTTACCTGCTCTCCAGACACGAAACCGTGAGCCTTACAGGATTTGTAGTGTGCTCCACGGCAGCTGGAACACACAGCTGTCATAAAAAATGATAATGATAAATAGATTAACAATACTGACAACAATAACCAACACGATCGCCATCAACGTGATTGACCCTTTATACCGTCACCATCGTCTTTATGGTTATCGTTATCATACCCATCATCAATATACAGTCAAGGGACATATATATTCGTCTTTTTCAATATGGCGGCGTTTACGCGCGCTGTTTTAACTTCGTTTACGGTAAATTTAAGTTTAAAATCACCTTAGTATTTGGTAAGATGACCCGTCATTTTGATAACATTGTCTAGGCGATCAGGAATGGGCTGGTAAAGCTTTCTTATTCAATCTTATTCGATCTTCCGCTACACACTCTCGGTTTCACGAAGAAGGTCATTCTTGGTAGCGATATTTTCAGTGGACTTTTGTAACTCTCTCTTGATGTAAAGCCAAATATTTTCTATTTTATCTAAATCTGGAGACTGTGCTGGCCATTCCATTAAGGGTACTTTGCTTTATCTTTATAATTATTTACGTTGTGTGCTCCGCTGTGAACTGGCGTATTGCCATCCATGAACATGTAGTCTTTGTCTTCTAAGTACTAAACAACTACTGGCCATACATTATTTTCTAGGATGTCAATGTACTTGGCAGAGTTGCTGTTGCCTTCAACTGAAGTCACACCTCCAACACCATCATATCAAAAACTTCCCCAGATCATCAAATTTATCTTTTGTTCCACCTGTGATAGTCGTTCTTAGAATGTTCAACAGTCTTGACAGTTCAGCTTTGTTTTTCACGGATTCTGACAAAGTAACAATTAATTCTTTTGTCTCTGCAGACAGTTAAGCACTTTGTCGACTCACGAGTGCTGAATATTGTTTATCAAAAGCAAAACAAAATAACTGTGATCTTTTTTTGCGACCACCCGTTGCATTTACTGTTGAATAATGACTGAACGATGTGTCAAAACACAAACAGCTTTTGTTCGTTTCCTTTTGGGAAGTTTGAAATTTTTTTCTTGCTCTTAGTCGAATGTTTGTTTGTTTTTTTTTTTACATAATTTTCCCGCCTTTATTGACCGATGTCGCGCTCCGCACTTAGTTTTCCCCCGCGTAGTGTGCACAACGCGGGTAAGAATTTCGCGCGTTATTTTTGAAAGTGACGAATACTTATGTCCATTGACTGTAGTTTGTGTCACTCACGTAAGACCAAATTAAAGTGCGGTAATTTGCTTTCTTAACAGCTAAAGAAAGGAAGGTGAGTGAAATAAGGAGTGTTTGGGCGTCCCTTGCAGCCCCACCCAACTTCCCATTCCCTCTACTCCCCCTCCTAGTTCTCCTCTTCCCCCGTCCTCTCCCATTTGGCGTCATCTTGCAGCGGGGTGCTTGATTAGCAAATTACCACTTCAATCCACCTCGAAACACTACCCCAACGTCCCCTCTCCCTCCCCTTTTCCGAAAAAGTCAGAAGGATATCAGACAATGCAACAGAATTAGGCAATGCCTTTGTATATTTAAACGAGTCGACTAAAAGAGAAAAGCTCATTCAAATACAAAAAGCGATGGCATCGGATTACGTTTTGCTTCATTCCCTTAGCATATTCCGATAAAGAAATAAAATTTATGTACTTACCATATCCATAAGCACAAAGTAAAATAAGTACCTTCGAAATAAAGGGTTCGTTTGTATTTACCAGTGAAGTCCATACTACAACTCTAAGTATTAAGGCTGCGGTCTGGCTGCACCCGATTTGTACTTACCCGAGCCAATGGGAACTGTGGCTTGGTGAAATTGATAAATTTCTTCCGACAAGGTGGCGTTTACGCGGCGCGGTTTCTTTATAGTTTTCCGCGGTCCTCGATGACTTGGATACGAGCATGTGTTGCTCTTTCTGCCAGCCCAGTCTGTAGTTAGTTTTTTTCTGTGTCTCGGGCATATTGTCATTGACATTTTCTCGTTATCGGTTGTAACAAAGTATCCAGCTCTATTCAGGATCAGGTCAACCTCATTAACGTTTTCGTCTCCGGTTCGCAGTTGCCCTGAGCTGACTCCCAGGCTTAGTAGATGTGCAGTGATGTCTAGCTTGCACGCCAACAGGGGTACAACCTGCGACCCCGTGCCCTCCAAACTACAGGCAGAATCAGGAGAACTGAACTAACAAGTCAAACTAACATCCATATTGAAAACAGCAAAATCAGCTGAACAGGACAGCTGTCTGCAGGTAATCAGATAAGGGATGGAAAATTATCTTTCCCTGAAATGTACTTCTACCAAATAACAGAACCGCTCAATATTTCAAAGAGTTTGACAGTGAAGTATAGTATAATATGCAGGCCACCTATCTGAAAAAGTAATGTGTTGCTCTTAGTCACAAACACCGGGAATATGTCGCAAATTAATCAAGCGTGAAATATTTCCGGGAAAAACGACAATTATGCAAATTAGGAAATTAGGTTAAAGTTGTGAGAAAGCTCACGCGACGAGATTTTAACTTGCCAAATAAGAGTTTGCGTATTTGTAAAGACTTTATGACAGACTAATAAAAAATAGTTTTGATCTGGATATAAACTGCCGCACTTTAGAGAAAACCAGATTGGAAAATTGCCAAAATTCTTCTTACTTGCGATAGCCACGAAGTGATGATATTTGGAACCGTTCCAAAGTAAGTTAATTTTAACCAAATTCGTTTATATTGGAGACATGAGCTGGTTATAGGCTGGAAAGTATGTACAGTTCGTATAAATGAATAAGGCTAATGCCAAGTAAGTAAAATGCGTCGTGGAAGTTTACCCAAATTTTCCGTCTCACGTGGGCAAAATAGCACCAAAAACTAGGGGGGTGGTCAAAATTCTAAGAAATTAATGTTATTTTACTAAAAATACCACCGATCGTAATCTTATCTGATAGAGAAAAAATGCTGAAAATTTGGAGGTAATCGGCCGACCTCGATCCGCGGACCCTGCCTGGTTCTTAGTGACAATGACACTTAAATCGGCAAACTTACGCTTGCCGAGGTAGCACAGACATCGAGCTGCCCCGCAATCTCAAGCTCGCTGCATATGAGCAGGATTTGTCTTTCTTTTGGGGCACTCCACCCATTTCTTTTTTTACATGAATCTCTATCCGCCATTTTCCACAGTGTAAATGTAAACAAAACTCATTTTCCCTCCACTGCAACGCGCGTCTCTCGGCCGTGAAGGTGTGGGATATAATTGAAAACAGAGCATGCGCAGCAGTCGTTCACGGCTTCAGCAAGCCGCGGACAACGTTTGAGTGCATTTATACGAACGTTTTCACGTCCAAGGTAAGCCGCGGCTTGGATAAGCCCATCCCAAAACCCCATCGGCTAGGATAAGCCGCGGCTTGAGCTGGCCTTTAGTTGAATAAGCCGTGAACATAGATTTTGTACCATTTATACGGGGTGTTCGCGTCTTATGTAAGCCGCGGCTTATTTTCTCTCGTATAAACGGCCCTAATGTGTTTTTTGTTCGTTTTTGCATCTTTATTGACCTCGACTTCGTCTCAGTCCGTAAAGATGGTCCAAAAAAAGAACTTAACCAATACCCGGTTCCCTCTGTAGGTACCGTGGCACAGATCACTTACAACATAGGAAACAATTTAGCTAAACAATAGAGCCATCAGGAGAACTCTATTGTTGGGTTCCTTTATTTCTTTTGTGATGACGGTACCTGCGGATGACCTGTATTCAGCCATCTTGAACTCACGCTTGGTCAAAAACAATCATGCGTTTCTGAGAAACTGCTCACCTACCCGTCCCCCAAGCTAACATCTTGCCCTATGAGAGATGTAAGTGTTAATGTTAGCTTAGGGGAGTGGTAGGTGGGCAGTTTCGTAGACGCGTATACGGTAATGATCTCGTCTCCAAAACACGTATGTCCTGTTCAAGTGTGAGAATTTCCACATTCGCATTGCCCATAATAATTATAGCCTATTTGCCCCAAAAGTTTGCATAAGCGTGGCTTCAATTTCTCTTAAAACTTTTGTTATACCTATGTGAAATTTTGAAGTAATGGTGGTGCAAAATTTTGTGAGGCAAACTAAGTGTATTGTGAGCGGTGCGAAAGTGGCAGATGTTCCAGTAATGGAAATTTTACTATTGTTTTTATATGTGCAACTACCAAAGGGTACATGTTAAACAATAAAGATGGGCTGGGTTTTCCTGAGTGGCGACTGTTATTATTGGGATTAACTGCGATACCAAAGCGTGTCAAAAGAGTAGACAATCGATACCATAATGATAACAAGCATAAATCGTTCCTGTAAAAAAACCCTTATAACTCTCCCTTTTCTTGTTACTAAGTATGCTCCTTTTTCCTGTGTCAAGTGATTCACCAAGTTAACCAGGACCCAGTCGTTTGAAGGCAGATTAGCACTAACCTGGGGTTAGAACGATTTTCGTATGACCTTCAAATGAAAACGCGAACAAAACAGAAACAACGAATTAATCGAAATAGAGCGATTTGATTGGTTTATCGAACGCACACAAACGCGCGTGGCCTTTGGTTGGTTAAGCGAACGCTCGGGTGAAAAAACTCACGGGCCGAGAACTTTCTTAAAAATCAATCGATACTTCGCTTTGACGTTATAGTGCAGCACGATTAGCCAATCTTGAAAAAGTTGGCCCAACTTTTTCCAAGTCCTTGTCGTAAGTATCAACAGACGACAAGAAAAAGTCTTGAGAGTCGGGGTTCTATTTTGGGTCGGCGTAAGGTATATAGTTGGGTTTAGATTTAGAGTAATCGGGGTCAATAGTTAGGGCTAGGGTTAGGTTTAAGGATGGAGTTGGGGGCTATACACATGATACCGGAATGACTGTCATTCTGGATCGAGTTAATTCCACCTCCATGTATTTCTCAGTACCTCGGAAGCGACATTTCGATCCTGTTCAAGTCATTCCGGTTTTCAATCCGAATGAAATTCTCGTTCTGGTACGAAATTTCATTCTGGTATCATGTACTGACTGAAAACGAACTTCTTTCCGGATTGAAAATCGCAAATCGCGCAATCTGGGGCGAGTGGCGCACGCGTATCTGATCTGGGTCGAAAACCACGCGAGTGAGATCGTCTTAGGCTGAGAAGTTGGATTTTATCTCAGTGTGAATGCTGTATGAACTTCACTCTGGAACTAAACTCATTCCGGAATGAAAGTCATTCCGCTATCATATAAACATCTCCTTGGGGTAAGGGAAAGGAGGGTCAGTGTTAGGGTCAAAGGTCTGGGCTAGGGTTAACACTACCGTTAGCCTTAGGATTACTTTAATGGTCTAACCGTAATTTGGTTCCTCCATAGTATAGACTGCCCTCGGCCTGGCTCTTCTGACGGGAGGGGGCGGCTGTACACCAGCTAAAAAACGTCATTGAATTCAAACAATGGGGGGGGGGGGTTTATTATCGAATGCATTTTTTGTTTACTGCTATAACGGGAGTCTTACAGCGGCAGTTTACGGTACTATTCATAAGTCCTCTAAGAGGCTATTTTTACACCAATCCAGAAATGTTGAAAAAATGAGAAATTTCAATATCCACCATTTCGACTTCTAAGACCTGAAAAAAAGTTATGGATGATCCAGCCTTGTTCCCAGATTTTCTCCCGTGTCTCAAGTGCAGGTGTGAAGAAGGTTCCTTATAACTGCAATGCTGAACTCTGAACAAGTCGAGGAGATGAGGCTTATTAAAGGGGGCGGGTAACAGAGGGTAGGAAATAAAGTATTTTTCATCTCTTTCCTAATTTTAGCAAAATCTTAGTTTTAACACCTGTCAATCAATGTTTGATGACGTCATGGAGACGACTCATGATCAATTAATCAGCCCAAAACACACAAAAAATGTTCAAATGGCACTGACACCAGTTTTAAAGATTTTTGCCTGGAAGAGCCTCTTGACGATACGTGTCCTTTGCAATTGGATTCATATTCTCAACGCTAATCGTTTAGAGACTTTTGCTCCTGGGCCATCGTAGTTTGATCAAAAATAAAACACAAACAGTGGTGATAAACATTGTGAGCTTTCGCATTTTTATAAAACAAAACTTGACGTTTCGTATGCTATTCAACATACATTTTCAAAAGTGATCGAAAGTGACCGTTGAAGATATTGAGGGCTAGGATTAGATTAACCTGACAGATTGTAGATGAAATTTGGTACACTGATGTTTTAAGTCAAGAAGATGATAAAAATGTAATAAAAAGTGGGGGTCATCGTGCTCGTTTTCACTTCACAATGCGGACAAATACGGTATTTACAAAGCGTCTTGTTTCATGAATATTTCATCTCCATTGTTCGTTTTGACAATAGGACAATTGCAGGATGACGACATTTGACTACAACTACCAGAATTCAATTCGGTTTTGCTTTGTTATTTAAATTTGTCAATCCCGCTGAGGATTAAAGAACAATAGCCTTAATTTGCACAAGAAAACAACAAACTCAAGGATTCTGGTAGTTGTAGTAAAATGACGTCATCGTGCAATTGTCCTATACCTCTCGATCTTTCCTAACATTATGAGCCCGTGACTGACCAGCGGTTGAGACCATTGCATGACAGCCTGAATGTAAGATAAATTCGATGTCCGAAATTTCTGGCCATGATCCAGATTTCAAGTACATTATAGCCTGAGATCGCCTAATGCCTTTGAATTCAGAAAACCTCATCTTTCCGCAACAGCATGGGTACGAGAAGAAGCAAATGAGATCAGAGGAGAGGGAATGGAAGAAAACGCCAGCAGCTATGCAGAACGCCATAGGTTGCGTAGCGGTCCTTTTCTTTTCGAGGGTCCCAGTATCTTTTCCGCTCTTTCCCGTGCCCTTCTCGTTCACATTTGAACTCTAGTCTTAGAGAAACATGGTTTAAGTTTGGTTGTGAGCTGCTTCATTGATTCATTGTTAGATCGACAAAGTTATTACGACAAAGTTGTTGAGCAATGTGTGGTCATGATCCCGGCTATAACCTAACTGACTTCAAAATTTTGGGTTCACCTTCAAATCGGGCATTCTATTTCTAACCAAGCGAAACCCCTAGTTTAGAAGTAAGTTGCTGCTGGGAACTGATGCCAGGCTAATCGAAGATGATTTCCCTTAAAAAGTAACAAAAACTTGTGTCAAATCAATAACCAAATCGCCCAAAGTTTGTTTAACTCGCTTGCCTACTCGCTCACTAAATCGGTTTCCAACTTGGTTGCTAACTCGGTTCTTGACTCGGTTGTTAGTTTAACTCCCCATACAGTCATAGTTTCACTAGCGTGGTCCAACTTTTATGCTATTCTAATGAGATAAATATTTTACGCGCGTTTCTGTGTAGGTTCTTAATTTTCCGTTCTAACAATAGATTCTCAAGAATGCTTGCGAGAGAATACAACAATGATTCAAATTCATTCACCCCTGCGCAAATTCGGCCGAAAGAAAATTTTTTTAAATAACGACATTGTTGTCAGGTCCCACTTTTCCACTGAAAGATTGCGGATCGCTTGCGTTTCATGAAAACTGAAAAAAGTCAAGCTGTCAGGATGACTTTATAAACAACTTAGAAGATCTGAACCACTGCTAAGTCTCATGAACTCACTGAAAATGTATCTTGCGTCGACTCTGATCGCGAAAAGAGCTCTATGGTGGCCGATATTATGGTGGCCGATATAGGCACTACACACAAATAATAGATGGCAAAACGTACACAGACTTAGAAAAAAACATGCAAACTTAATTTACATCATGCAAACTTAATAAAACGCATGCAAACTTAGTAAAGAGTATGCAAACTTAATAAAACGCATGCAAACTTAGTAGAGAGCATGCAAACTTAGTAAAGAGTATGCAAACTTAATAAAACGCATGCAAACTTAGTAAAGAGCATGCAAACTTAGTAAAGAGTATGCAAACTTAATAAAACGCATGCAAACTTAGTAAAGAGTATGCAAACTTAATAAAACGCATGCAAACTTAGTAAAGAGCAAGCAAACTTAGTAAAGAGTATGCAAACTTAATAAAACGCATGCAAACTTAGTAAAGAGCATACAAACTTAGTAAAGAGTATGCAAACTTAATAATACGCAAGCAAACGTAATAATACGCATGCAAACTTAGTAAAGAGCAAGCAAACTTAATGATACGCAAGCAAACGTAATAATAAGCATGCAAACTTAGTAAAGAGTATGCAAACTTAATAAAACGCATGCAAACGTAGTAAAGAGCAAGCAAACTTAGTAAAGAGCATGCAAACTTAATAATACTCAAGTATATTAGTAAGTTCTCAAGTTTGCAAGCATTTTATTAAGTTTGTAAGTGAAAAACATACTAAATTTGCACTCACATTATTAAGTTCGCATGTGATTTGTTAAATTAGCGCACGTTTTAGTACGTTTGCACAAAATTAAGATTGTATGCTCTTTGTTAAGGTGGCGCATGTTCCTTTAAGTATGAAAGCGTATTATTAAGTTTACACGCGCTTTATTAAGTTTGCATGCGTATTATTAAGTTTGAATGCTCTTTACTAAGTTTGCATGCGTATTATTAAGTTTGCATGCTCTTTACTAAGTTTGCATGCGTATTACTAACTTTAAATGCTCTTTACTAAGTTTGCATGCGTATTATTAACTTTGAATGCTCTTAACTAAGTTTGCGTGCGTTTTATTAAGTTTGCATGCGTATTATTAACTTTGAATGCTCTTAACTAAGTTTGCGTGCGTCTTATTAAGTTTGCATGCGTATTATTAACTTTGAATGCTCTTTACTAAGTTTGCACGCGTATCATTAAGTTTGCTTGCTCTTTACTAAGTTTGCATGCGTATTATTAAGTTTGCATGCGTTTTATTAAGTTTGCCTGGGTATCATTAAGTTGACATGATGTTAATTAAGTTGGGGTGTTTTTGTTAAGTTTGTATACGTTTTGCCATCTATTATTCGTCTTATGTCTATATCGGCCACCATAATCTTCACTTACATTAATGTTTTCTGGTCTTTAACAAAAAGATCTGTTTAAAGGAGGATGAAGTTTGGCGAAACGTGTTTTCAAACAAAATTATTATCACCCTTGCCACAGAAGGTTTGTCGTCTTTTTTGTTCTACAGACCTGTTGCGTAAGAACACTATTAACGGACACTCAATCAACAATAAAAGCTATCCACAGGACATACGTACACCGAAAATAAATAACATTTAGACTAAAACAGGACAAGATTGGGTGCACCACGAGTCATCTACCAAATCAAGACAAGATTAATTTTGGTAAATCAATTTCGTGCTGTACGCGAAAGGAATTTGTCTCAACATCATTACATCACTCTATCAGCACTGATCACTATCTTGTTATTATCATCAACACCATCATCATTATCCCAATCAGTTTCATTGGCTCGTTCTGTGATAAACACATTTCTTACAGAAAGTGCAAGAGATATAGTAGTAAAGGGAAACGATTTCAGATAAGAAAGTTATTTACCTTTTATTAAAAGTTAAATTAATTGAGCTTAATTGGTAACGGTAAAATAAAAACTGATCTATTTCTGGAATTGTGAAAATTCCAATTCCCGATAAGGTAGTTAGTCTACGGACGTGGTTTTTCTTGTATATTTTATCACGCGATAAAATATTACTACGTAAGTCAAATTTAAAAAAAAAATCAAAAAAACAGACTAGATTCAACTTTTCCCATGCGCATTCTGTGACAGGTGAGGTTTACTTTACTTCCAAGCGGAAACAAATGTGTATGATCATTATTTGGCTAAGCCAAGCGGAGCTGAAAGGTGAATATTTATTGTCTCGTGCTCTTTGATTTTCGAAAGAAAAGAAAAAAACCCCTGTTTACAAGACTAAAGGAAACATGACCTCACTATCTAAAGAAAATTTTTCTTCTTTTGTTTTACTAAGAAATCGCACGCACGGGACTGTTTTGTACTAAGTTTTGGAGCTTTGTTTTGTTATTAAATATTTACTCAACTGTGTGCTCTTTAGCTACCTTATAGCAACTAAAAGTTGTTGGAAGATGATATCGTTATTAGATCAATTATCCCTAATATATTAAATTTTGGCAAGAGTATGCAGAAGTTTATACTATCACTGATGCCCCATCGTCGACGTTTACCGGCAATAAAAAAAAACCTAAATTGCAACATAAAGCACAAATGGCCCTGAGATTAATTTCATTTTTTCATGATTAAGAAGAAGGACATTTTAGTTCTTTGTTTAAGCTTTCATACACAAAAAGGGCTGCAATTTGCCATTTTTTAATCGGAATTTCGTGTTTACAATGAGAGCCTCTTATTATTCAGAGTTTTGTATCCAGGTTTTATTTAAAATAGGTAATGCCGTCATTTTGTTGCTATGATAACTCTGAAGTCATTGAAATCTTGATTATAACAACTTTTCATACTCATCTAACACAGCTGTAGTGGTATTTTTGCCAAACCTTTGTTTATGGTGACATAGTTTATGCTCAAACTTGGGAGGTGTTCACCCTGGAAAACACCATTGAGTTACCATTCCCTGCAAAGCACAGGGCTGAGAATTTTGAAGTTTGTTTGCTTATCCTGTTTCTCGAAAACTCGGCCGTCTTTTCCTTATATTTACAGGCGGTTGTGCCAGTTGTTCCAATTTATTTTTACGCACTTGTGGCCGTACTTCAACTTGTCTCCACCATTCACACCAACATCCTTATACAGCAAGTACAGTGGTGTATACCGTTACTTTTATTAATATCATGGACGTTATACCGTTACTCCAATTGATTATAATTTTTTTTTTTTTTTACAGGAAATATTGCTTCAAACATTACAGTAGGGTCAACGAATGCGAATTTCTAAAATTTATTACTTTGTAGTTTATGATCCATTTTCTACGACCTAACGTGTTATCAATGTATAACAGCCCCAACGGTGTCCACAGTTAGCAGAAGTTTAGCGCCTCTTTTAGCATCAAAAAGAATCAGAACTAAAAGTCTGCAATATTGGACAGTTTAAGAACGAGTTTAAGATTATCTCGTTTGCAGTCATTAAAAAAAATGATATTAAAGTGAATTTCTACTAACTGCCTTTCTATGGAAATTACCTTATATAAGCAACATAAGTTGCCATGCAATGAGTCACGTTAATAAGGGTCTGTTTAATTGTAGGTGGGAGACCCCAGGTAGGTGAGGTAGGGTTTAAAGACAAGAAACGAAAGAGAGGAACAAACGCCCTGAATAAAACCGCTTAAATAGTTTTAAAGAAGCTAGGTGCAAAAGAGGAAACCCGCGACAAGGTAGCTGTCACAACAGTTAGCAAGCTAAGTCTGGATCAGGTTCATAAAAAGCAAAGTTTTGAGACCCCTCAGATGGCAAAAAAAACCCTTTACTCAGTCCGTCAAGCAACGTTCAACTCGTCTCCAATTTGTAAAGAAGTACAGGAGCCTTACTGTGGATAAAAAAGGAGCCGGGATGATTAACTTTTCTTGGATCAATGCCCAAAATACTTTTTTATAGCTGCCTAATCTAAAAAAATTTATTCTTTGGAGGTCAAAGTGGTTCCTGCATACCAGCTGATAAAAAAGCTTAAAATGAATTATCTGGGCCTCTAGCCTGAGTATCAGGCGTTTCTTGGGGGAAAAGGGGAAAGATGGAAGCGAAGAAGGGAGAGAGCTCCCCCCAATCTAAAATCTCCTCTCCCTTAGCCCCTTAGGAAGGCCTGATACTCAGGCTACTGGGGCTCTACATGCTACATGACTTATCCCACTCAATGCCGCGACGGCTACAGAGAGTGATAAAAAAAGAAAAGGGGGGATGCCGGTTACTGAACTTCTGAATACAAACCCCATAAAGCAATTAACATCTTTTAGAAATTTCACGTAAAAATATAGTTGTTTCAAAAGCTTTAGCACATTGAATTAAGGGAGCGAACTTTTGGGACACCCTGTAGTTTGCGAAGGTTTTTGTACTAATAGTGAGAAAAAAATTACAAAAGCCGTATAAGCTGAAGTAAAAGGTTTTCTACAATCAACATAACGATTTTTTCGTACTTGGTAACCTCCCTCGTGCATCCTTAGCTTGATGGCTGCACGACTGCAATGTTTACCATTTCGACTTTCATTGGTTATAACGTCAATCTACCCTTGTCCGTCGTTGTACCAATGTAAAATGTCGTAATCGAGAAAACACTTCGCCATATTCCGCATTTTGGAGGGATAATTGCTTATAATAAGCAGTGGCAGCGCAGTTTGTGGGTCCGTGTCATTACTTATTGCTGTAGCAGCCATACGCAGTTCAAAGTACAAAAGGCACCCTGAATCAGGGCGGAATTGGTGATATTCCGCGCTTTTTCGCGAGGGCTTCCTCATTGCTAATACCTATCCTAACATCTAAGTTAATTTTTCTCTTGCTCTTTTTTTTAACCTCTAATCCAATTTTGGCTTTTCAACTAAGTTTCAGTTTTTCTCTTTTTTTTTTTTTTTTACTGTCATTTCATTTTATTTACTTACATATTTA
Organism: Porites rus; assembly: GCA_964035705.1. NCBI lineage: Eukaryota > Metazoa > Cnidaria > Anthozoa > Scleractinia > Poritidae > Porites > Porites rus. Next base: position 33,536,443 of record OZ037996.1, read on the forward strand.
TTTTTACATTTTTCCCCTATTTTCGCACTTTTTTGAGGTAGACACAGAGTTTGCCAGTCCCTCATTATTACTGTTAATCTTAACATCAAACTTTTTTTACTTTTTATACCCAAAACACTTCCAAACGCACACATTCTCCCTTCCTTATATCTTACCCACTATTTTAGTGAAGACTTGGGAACCCTTTTACTATGAATCTTATACTTTTTACACCTGTATTGCCAGAAAGGTTGCTACAGATGAACCTGCTGTTTTTTTTGTTGTTGTTGCTTTTTCTTTACAAAGCAAAAAGTGTACACATGTGTTTGAGCACATGCAGAAATGCACCTGTAGTAAATATTTTAGTAACGTGTCAAAGGCAAGGTAAAATATTTATCTTCACGCTGGCACAAAATAAAAATAAGTTTGAGCAAAAGGGGTTTGGCGAAAAAGATAAAAGATGGCACACAATCAGGTCACAAAGGGAAAAGGTGATAAACATCCCTGTTGTTGATATTTATAAGAGCCAATAAGATATTTATTAACTTCACGCCTAACGGAAAATAAGCAATAATCAGCAGATGTGTGTTTTTCCTCGCTTTTGTCATATGCTTCACGTTCATCAGCGTCGTTTGGGTGAATAAAAAGGGCGCGAATAGCTAAGCTGGTCACATTGTTAGCAGACGTTTAGCAGTGAACATTGTTTTGGAAATGAAATCTCTACTTTTTCTCCTGTTTCTCGGAGCGGTTGTCGCCACCTTGGCTGAGGAGCCTTTTGAGGATGAGGCAGTCGCGGAGTTGTTTGATGAACAGGATGATGAAACCATTGCCGAGCGTGCTGATGAAGAGAATGACCCCCGTCGTCGTCCCAAACCAAGTGGTCGTCCTCCCAGACCAAGCGGTCGTCCTTCCAAACCAAGTCGTCAAGGTAAGATCTTCGTTGTCTTTACTTTGAACCCTTGGACTTTGATGTCGAAACGTAGTTTTACAGCAAAAGTGTGTAGTTGACTTACATTTTTTTTATACAACTTGATTAAACACATGCATCCGGCGAGCTCTTTGGTTATTTTTTTTTTTTCATCCGGGGTACGTTGTAAAGAGTTAGAAAGATTGATTACCGTTTTGTCAGAAAAATAGTCATAGCTCAGTTTTTTCACTGATGATTTAGCGTCAAATGCTGATGAAGAGAATGACCCCCGTCGTCGTCCCAAACCAAGTGATATTCCTCCCAGACCAAGCGGTCGTCCTTCCAAACCAAGTCGTCAAGGTAAGATCTTCGCTGTCTTTACTTTGAACCCTTGGACTTTGATGTCGAAACGTAGTTTTACAGCAAAGGTGTGTAGTTGACTTACATTTTTTTTAATACAACTTGATTAAACACATGCATCCGGCGAGCTCTTTGGTTATTTTTTTTTTTTTCATCCGGGGTACGTTGTAAAGAGTTAGAAAGATTGATTACCGTTTTGTCAGAAAAATAGTCATAGCTCAGTTTTTTCACTGATGATTTAGCGTCAAATGCTGATGAAGAGAATGACCCCCGTCGTCGTCCCAAACCAAGTGGTAGTCCTCCCAGACCAAGCGGTCGTCCTTCCAAACCAAGTCGTCAAGGTAAGATCTTCGCTGTCTTTACTTTGAACCCTTGGACTTTGATGTCGAAACGTAGTTTTACAGCAAAAGTGTGTAGTTGACTTACATTTTTTTTATACAACTTGATTAAACACATGCATCCGGCGAGCTCTTTGGTTATTTTTTTTTTCTTCATCCGGGGTACGTTGTTAAAAGTTAGAAAGATTGATTACCGTTTTGTCAGAAAAATAGTCATAGCTCAGTTTTTTCACTGATGATTTAGCGTCAAATGCTGATGAAGAGAATGACCCCCGTCGTCGTCCCAAATCAAGTGGTCGTCCTCCCAGACCAAGTGGTCGTCCTTCCAAACCAAGTCGTCAAGGTAAGATCTTCGTTGTCTTTACTTTGAACCCTTGGACTTTGATGTCGAAACGTAGTTTTACAGCAAAAGTGTGTAGTTGACTTACATTTTTTTATACAACTTGATTAAATACATGCATCCGGCGAGCTCTTTGGTTGTTTTTCTTTTTTTTTTTCATCCGGGGTACGTTGTTAAAAGTTAGAAAGATTGATTATCGTTTTGTCAGAAAAAATAGTCATAGCTCAGTTTTTTCACTGATGATTTAGCGTCAAATGCTGATGAAGAGAATGACCCCCGTCGTCGTCCCAAACCAAGTGGTCGTCCTTCCAGACAAAGCGGTCGTCCTTCCAAACCAAGTCGTCAAGGTAAGATCTTCGTTGTCTTTACTTTGAACCCTTGGACTTTGATGTCGAAACGTAGTTTTACAGCAAAAGTGTGTAGTTGACTTACATTTTTTTCATACAGCTTGATTAAATACATGCATCCGGCGAGCTCTTTGGTTGTTTTTTTTTTTTTTTTTCAGTTTGGGTACGTTGTTAAAAGTTAGAAAGATTGATTACCGTTTTGTCAGAAAAATAGTCATAGCTCAGTTTTTTCACTGAGGATTTAGCGCCAAATGCTGATGAAGAGAATGACCCACGTCGTCGTCCCAAACCAACTGGTCGTCCTCCCAGACCAAGCGGTCGTCGTCCCAGACCAAGTGGTCGTCCTCCCAGACCAAGCAGCTTCCCGAAAGTGGTAAGATCTTCTCCCTTGTCTCTATTTTTATACAGATTACTTGGATTCGCAGAATCAGCTTTAAGCAGCAAACTTAATTTTTTTAACATTCCTTTTAACGCCCTTATAAGATGGGTGCTCAGTGTGGAGTCCTCGGGAATACGTCGAGAGAATCGCGCTCGTTCAACCCGGAAATTGCGTACTTTATTTGATTAATATGTGAGGGCGATAACTGTCAAAAATGTAGCCGTAGCTTATTTCTGATGATTGGCATCAAATGATAAAGAATGGAGTTATCTATTAATAAAATTCTAGCAAACGGTGTTTTAATATCAACAGTAACTTATCACTGAGCCATTATTTTAAAACTCACATAGTTTAATTCTTTTCTCTTAAAAAGTGCAAACTATATGCAAGGAGGTGCCTAAGGAAGCCAACTGGTCCACGTCCCACACGTCCCATCAGGGTAAGATCTTCCTTGTCTTTACTTTGAACCCTTGGACTTTGATGTCGAGACATAATTTTACAGGAAAAGTGTGTAATAACTTATATTGTTTTTATACGACTTGATTAAATACATGCACCCGACGAGCTCTTTGGCTATTTTTTTCAGCCTGGGGTAGGTTGTTGAATGTTAGAAAGAGTGATTACCGTTTTGTCAGGAAAATAATTACACTTTCTCTCGTAATTTTATCACGCGTGTTGTGACCATCTATCACGTGAAACTTACGCAAAGAACTACCAGTCTTTCTTTTTCAGCATGTGTGATTTGGAGCCTTTTCAGAAGTGAGCTATTTTGGCGCTCAACTTCTCAATTTGCCTGGGGCCATTTTGCTGTTACCCTGTGGTGTCTGATTCCCTGCTGCTCCATGTACTCTGTAAACTCTGTTGCTACGAACTGTGGTCCATTGTCACATGTCAAGCTCTCAGGTAGACCATGTCTTGCAAATATCTCTTCCAGATTCGAGATGGTTTTAGAGGTAACTGTGGATCTCATGATGTCTATCTCGTAGTAGCGACTAAAGTAGTCAACGACGACCAGAATGGACTTACCAGTGGGGAGTGGTCCAAGCAAATCAATTGCCAAATCTCTCCATGGTCCAGTCGGCAATGCTGTGCTCCTGATAGGCTGTGGTGGGCTGGGACGGCTGACTAACCGACATCCATAGCAGGGTTTGCAGTGTTTTTCAGCATCCTTTTCCATCCCGGGCCTCCACACTTTATTGCACAACTCCTGTTTAGTTCCGACGATACCCAGATGACCTTCGTGAGCCAGACACAACACCTGGGTCTGAGTTTCTTCGGGATAACGATTCTTGTTCCTCTTAGTATCAATTGTCCGATGCTGCACAGTTCACTACTACATGGTAGGTATTTCTTGTAAGCTAGATGGTCCCACGGTTTTCTGTTTAGGCATTCCTTGACTGCACAGAGTTCTTCATCGATTGCTGAGGCTTCTTCCACTTCTCGTGTAGTCATAGCACAGGGGGTCGCATTTATGGCTACAAATCTGACATATTCTTCGGCTTCAGCTGAGTGACTGCTGCTGGTTTTTAGATTTCCCACTAGCCTTGAGAGGGGGTCAGCAATGTTGCTCGGCCCAGGCTCATACTTGACCTTGAATTTGTATGGCTGCATTCGTAACACCCATCTTTCAATGCGTGCGCAGGGTTTTGACCTTGGGCTGTAAATAAATTCCAGCGGCTTGTGGTCTTTAACAAGATCAAATGACACACCATACACATAGGGATGGAACTTTTCGCAGGCCCATTGAAGAGCCAGCGCCTCTTTCTCTGTCTGCGAATATCTTCTCTCGGTGTCTGTCAGACTACGACTTGCATAGCTGATGACTTTCGGTCCATTCTTCTGCTCTTGGGTCAGTACCGCTCCCAGTCCAATTGGGCTTGCATCGGCAATTGTTTGGGTTGGGGCATCTTTATCGAAGTACCCCCAAAGTCTCAGCACAAGCCAATCGCTCTTTTAGCTCCTGAAACGCCTTCTTCTGTTCACCTCCAAACACGAAAGGGGTTCCTGACTTTGTCAGGCGACGTAAGGGCTCAGATACCGTTGCCAGGTAGGGTATGAAGCGGCCACAGTAGTTTACAAGCCCAAGCAAAATTCGGCTTTCTGATACCGCTCGAGGTTCTCCTGCCTCTTTCACGGCTTTCAACCTTTTCTTCTGTGCAGCTGATCCCGTTCCCGGACAATACCATGCCAAAGAATGTGAGCTTATCCATGCTAAACTGGCACTTTTATGCATCGAGGGTCAGTCCACGTTCCTTTAATCTCACGATGACTTTTTTCAACCGCAAATCGTGCTCTTTCTGGTCTTTACCATGTACGATGATGTCATCTGAAATGTTCTCTTGCCCTTCTATACCCGCAAGTGCCGTCTGGATCTCGTACTGATACTGTTCGGAAGCAGAGTTAACACCAGACAATAGTCTCTTGTATCTGAACAGACCGCAGTGGGCAGAAAACGTAGTAATCTCTCGGGATTCTGAGAAAAGTTCAAGATGGTGGTGTCCCCACTTAAGGTCAAGTTTGGAGAATACCTTGCTGCCACTTATGCTCTGAGTAATCTCTCAACAGTTGGGATAGGGTGTCTGGCTCTCCGTATTGCCTCGTTAGCCCTTCGCATGTCAATGCAAAGACGGATGTCACCCCCAGACTTTGGGACAACAACAATTGGGTTAACCCATAGTGTGGGCTCTTGTAAGGGTTCAATAATGTCTAGTTCAATGAGCTCTTTAATCTTTTCTTCCAACTTTGATCTCACGCTGAACGGAGTCCTCAGCATCGGCTGTGCTACTAGCGTCACACTGGGGTCGATGTGGAGCTGTACTGCTCGGTCTTTCAACTTTCCAACGCCACTGAAAACATTTGGGTACTTCTGTTGCAGGATCCCGCCAATGGTCGTTGGGTTTGCGCTTACTGCAGCGACGCCGATCCCTATTTTCAGTACGCCTAGACTAGTTGCAGTGTCATTCCCCAGAAGGGGGTCTCCTTCACCATTAATCACACAAAACTTGGCACTAGCAGTGTTGCTTCCTGCAGAGACTTCACAGGAAAATGTTCCTATCACATCAAGTGGTACTCGAGCGAGCTGATTCACACTTCACTCTGTTTTTCTTCAACCACTCCCATGTTTCCTTGTCAATGATGTTAGTGCTTGCTCCAGAATCTATGATCATGTTCAGCTTACAACCTCCAACGGTTACTTCAATTTTCTCCTCATTCCTACCTCCTACCGTAAAAGCATACACTGGTTCCTCTTCTTCGTTGTGGCAGCACCTCCCTTGGAGTTCCTGTGGCCTTTGGTTTCTTTTTGCTTTTCTTCACCTTTCTGCTTTGTCCTGCACTGCTCTTGAAAATGTCCTTCCAGCCCACATCGATGACAGAATTGACCTCTTGCTGGACAGTCAGAATCTCGACAGAAATGTCCGGTTCTACCACATTGGTAGCAAGTTTTCTCACGGCAGGTTTTGGTACCTCGTGACTGATTTCTCTTGCCATGGCCTCTCTTTGTTCCCTCTATGCGGTTTACACTAGCTGAATTCTCTCCCTTTTCCTCTATGGTCATTGCAGCAAGCTGTGCGCCGACTTTTTCGCAGTTCTCGGCGATTTCAAGCGCTCTAGCTAAAGTGCGGCATTGACATTCTTCCAGGAGTTTTCGTTTTATGTACGTGCTGGTGCACTTGCAGAGGATTTCATCACGCATTTGGTTATCTGTGTCTTCGCCATAGTCACAATCTTTCGATGCTCGTCTGAGTCTGGTTGCAAACTGTCGGATTGTTTCCCCTGGTGCTTGAATTAGCTGTCTGAAACAGTGTCTAGCATACGTAGTGTCTACATTGGGAGCGAACTATGCGTTCAGTGCATCGACCGCTTTCCGGTAATCTTCCACATCTCCCATGTTCGGCAGGGTAAGGAAAATATCTTGAACATCGGGTCCCGCGAGATGGAGCATTAATGCACGTCTCTTCTGCCTGTTGTTCTTGTTGTCTTCATTTAGAATTAAGCCTTTGCCGTCTGCAAATAGTTCGAAAGCTGTCAGCCACCGCTTCCATCGCAGGCCAAGCGTGTTTTGGTCCCCATGACAGTCGAATGTTTTGATATGGTTTCGTTCATTATCGTCCATGTTTCTCGCGAACTTTTCGTCTCGCTGACTTCTTGGGGTCTTGTTTTACCCTCTTCGCCAATGTTGTGACCGATCTAGTCGGCAAATAATGCAAGATTACAACTGATTCAACCTTGGGCGATGGCTTTATTTCGCCTACACGTGGTTCCTAATCCTATGGTCAGGCGTTCCAATGCCCTACCGAGAGGGAGTCTGGGTCCTAATACACATCAACCGGGAATTCACTGCCTTGTCGCGTACGAAGTAGGCGCTTTTCATGCGCGGTTTCCGGTTTCGGTTAAGTCTTGAAAATGCCGCTCGTGTCTTCGACCTTCGGCCGAAGACGTGTCGGCCTGTGGTCGACGAAGCTCCTCGTCGCAAGCAAAAAAAAGCTCTCTTGTTCCCAGGGTAGTACAAAGTTAGCAAAGTTGCAGAACTTTCACTGTTTTTCCACGGGATCGGGGGGCGCCCTGGCGTATTTTGATCTTTTGGATTT
>OZ037996.1:33546181-33598681 GCA_964035705.1 Porites rus
GAACAGCGCTTGTTTCGCTTTTGAGCTATAGACCGAGGAAAACTACATTTGAAGCGCGCTTGTTTTGGTTTATGGCTTATAGAACGAGGAACATTACTGTTGGAGCGTGCCCGTTTATGGCTCATACAAGCTTCTATAACGAGGAATTAATACGATCCGTATCAATGAAGCATACGGACCGTTACGATCTGTATGGATCGTACGAACCGCAGCACACTTTGCCCTGCTGTTATAATGAGATGCACGCTCCGTATGTGCTCAGAATACGGACAGTTAGCAATGCTGACGGTTTGACCGACCGTAGGATCCGTCAACTGCTCTTAACGGTCCCTAAAAGTGCGGCAGTATTGAACATGGAAAAGCATATAACTACAGCACGGGAAACACATATTATCTCATTTCTATTTAGTCTTTGTCGGGTGCAAAGTTATTCACTCTTATGTCATCAGCCGCCATGTTTATCTAACGTATACTTTTGTGAGCAGCCTCGTTTTGTTTACCACCTGTTTTATCGAACGCCGTTTCTTAAAACTTCTGTTTATATTGCACAGGACGTGAAGAAGATTAATATTTTGTTACACGCCCGTAACATATATTAAGTGAATTATTTACTCCAGGTGCACCGTCGCATGTGGTCAAAACCTCAGTACCCTTTTTTGGAGAGAGGAGCCGGTAATGAGCCGGGAATGGTTGTCACAGAGTAAGCGAAGTCCCATATAAATCATGAGTCGTAAACAATTACATAACTGAAGGGACAAGTAGACTTTTCTTGTCCCGAACTTTTTCGAGCCCTGAAGAAAGCGTCACCTGAGCCGACAAATAGTGAGTTCACACATCAGGAAGGCAGAAAGAAGAGGACGGCAAGACTCTTGTGTGTGACAAACGTGACAGGGTTAATACTTGCGTGTTTTGTCGTGATCTTCACTTACATTAATGTTTTCTGGTCTTTTACAAAGAGATCTGTTTAAAGGAGGGTGAAGTTTGGCGAAACGTGTTTTCAAACACAATTATTGTCACCCTTGTCACACAAGGTTTGTCGTCTCTTTTGCTCTCCCGTCCTGTTGCGTAAGAACACTATTAACGGACACTCAACCAACAATAAAAGCTATCCACAGGACGTAAGTGCACCGAAAATAAGTAACATTTAGACTAAAACAGGACAAGATTGGGTGCACCATGAGTCATCTACCAAATCAAGACAAGATTTGGTAAATCAATTTCGTGCTGTACGCGAGAGGAATTTGTTTCAACATCATTACATCACTCTATCAGCACTGATCACTATCTTGTTATTATCATCAAGACCATCATCATCATCCCAATCAGTTTCATTGGCTCGTTATGTGATAAACACATTTCTTACAGAAAGTGCAAGAGATATAGTAGTAAAGAGAGACAATTTCAGATAAGAAAGTTATTCTACCTTTTAGTTTCAAAGTCAGGGGCACCCAACGAGAAAATAGTTCAAAACCACTTAAAAATAGGATTGTTAAACGTACTTTAGTATTTTTAAATACTAAAGTTTAAAAACGGTAGATATAGGCATATTTTTAGGTTATTTATTTTTTATTTATTTATTTTTAGGTTATTTATTTTTACCGTTTAAAAACGGTAGATATAGGCATATTTTTATCCCTTAAAACGTTTTCATCTTTTCAGATTTCCTAGCTGAAAGTCTAGTGATCAGAGAATTATAGGGATCAAAACTGACCTTTTCGAAAGTTTCAGCCAGAAAAAAGGCCCCCGAAAATTCTAGATCAGAAATCGTCTTCCGAACAGATATTTTCCGAAAATTGACGTTGAGCGCCACTGCAAAGTTAAATCAATACATGCATCAGGAGTTCTGGACTTCCTGTTGGATCGCACGGCATTGTGGGTAGGCGGGCTCAGAAAAGCGGGCATCAACTTGCAGCTTCGCCATATTGGATTACACGTTCAGGAATATAGAAAATACAGTTGGACTGAGATAAGTGGGCATCAAATCCTTGTTTGGTCGCCATCTCTGCTTGTTTGAAGTTGTTTCGCTTGATTTATTACCCTTTGTATTCACAATCGAATCGAAACGAGACTCACTTACAGAAACTCCAGTGACAAGGCCAAACAGGTAAGGAGTCGTATTTCTGTTCCGTTTTGTTTTTATCTCCTAACTAAATGAATGGACAGAAGTCGGAGCAGAGGTGAAGCTCTGATAGTTGAATACGTTTTAACTTTTTATTTATTTTGTTATAATGTAGGTGTGATATGAGTCGTGAAGAGCTGTCTTTCGAGGTTATCTAGACATGGAAACCTGAGCAACTGAAAGAGTTCTGTCGCAAGCGGGACTTGAAGGTTTCAGGAACCAAAGCTGAACTTGTAGCCCGCGTATTTGTCGCGGCAGAAATGGGCATTTCCATCAAGCCAACTGCTCTGGAACGAATTGCTACTACCGAAAAAGAGAAGGCAAAATTACTCATAATGCCAAACGGGACCTCAGTTCCAGATCCTTTGAAACTGAAGGATGGCTGGGTGAAGGAAAGCGAGAACATGACTTCTTGGCCGCCGATATACCTGAGTGATATAACATTGTTTTTGATGATTGATCACCCAGGGAAGGATGTTGACTTCCACAAACGCGTCCTAAATGAATACAAAGAAGGGAAGGCGTATCGTTTGTTTGACTCTGGCTGGTTGAAAGAGATATCATATCATAAAATCACGGATGACTCGGAATATTGCTTTTTAAAAGCAAAATGCACTCATTCCATGAAAATATCGGATACACCGCATTCAACTCGGATTTGTGCGAACAAGAATAATGGCTTTATAGTCAATGCCTACTGTATATGAGTTGCTGGGTTTGTATTACCAAGACAGATAAAAGTGAACATAAATTAGTATTAATTTGTAGGGCCAAACCCTATTTTTCATCTCATTTCATAGTTTCATGTTACTGGTGTGATGGTGCTATATGGGCTATTTCTTTGTATACACACAAAAGGGCTATCACTTGGAAACAATCAGATTTAATGCCACATACTGGCATAGGCTTGAAGAAAATCTAACCTGGTTTTATAGTAATTGTCTTTCACCAGCCCTGAAACTACTGCGAAAATAAATTGTTTAAAAAAATACCTAGAAAATGGATCTGACGGATTATATAAACAGGCAATCATATTTCCATGGAGCCTGCACAATATAATTGAACAACTACATGTATTATTGTATTAGTCATTGCTTTATTTGATCCTTGATATCTAATGTCAAAAGTATAAAACATTCATCAAGTTGTTAATAAAAAAATTGATTCCTACACTGATTACACTGGTCTTATTAAGACATCAACATAAATTTTGTATTACTGGGGTAGCCAGGGTTTTGTCAAAAGGGGCTCAAAGGGGCCAAGGGCTTAAAAGGGAGAGGCCTGAGCTTTTTCTGGACTTGATTGTCCCATATATTTACTATATATTACTTTTCAGAGAGGTGGGCCAGGCCCTTTAGTCCCCCCCTGGCTAAGCCCCTGTTTATGCATATTTGTGGTAATGTCATCCTACCAGTGCAAGGAAATCAGTTTCCCTAAACCTGTGAACATACCATTGATATCTTGAATTGTGTTATTCCAGAAGAGGCAGAAAAAGCCCATACCCAAACCATGGAGGGAATTATTTTTCAAACGATCCCCCAACCCCTAAGGAATTTCCAAATGAAAAGTGCAGTAGTGTTTTTATGGATGTTTATCTCCTATAAAACAGGTGGCAAATTGACCCCCCCCCCCCCTGGAATTTCCAATTTCCCTCCATAGTGGGGGTATGGATTTTCTCGTGAATTACACATTTGACTCTATATCTTGTGCCAAAAATAACGTGTTACTTGCAAAGAGGCTTGTACAAATTGCAGAATGCAGCACAGACAATAATAATGTTATCAAGATTTCCAGTAAGAGAGATGGGCAGTTCGTTCTTGATTATACGGAATGTTTTCAGCCGCCTGATGGCCTGTTCTACAAAAATGCGTAGATTGGCTACTGTTTTAGTTTTCTGTACATCAGCTTTCGTGAACTGTTCTTGTCCACGTTTCCCTGGCGGAATAAAAAGGTCAGCTCTGTGAAGCAAAAGATCCTCTGCAATAGTGAATCCACGATCTGCCATTACTGCATCATATGGCTCAAGGATGTTATAAAACTCGGATTCCCTTGTTAAATGGACATCTGAGGTGCGCCCACCCCATGCCTCAGAGATGAAGTTGAAGGCCCCATTTGGGGTGATTGAAACTAGGATTTTTGCAGTATTGTGGTGCTTATAATCTGACCACGTTGATGCTCTGATTACAGGGTTGCTCGGGGTCTCTATAAAAATTTCAGTGCAGTCTATTATATGGCGCACCTTGCAGTATCCTGGTTTTTTGAACTTCTTTGGCAGTGTTTTCTTAACAATTTCCATGCTAGGATTGTATATTAGGCATTTCAGTTCATTAGCCAAAATTTTGACCCATGTGTTGAAAATAGTTGATACGGTACTTCGTGAAATTCCAAATCTTTGTGCAAGGTCTGCATTGGTGGATCCCAAACGGAGTTTCATTAGTGTTAAAAGAAACTCGTCCTTTTGAGAAAGAGCCCGGTTTGGTCCAAATTTTTTTGGTGATTTCCTAAAGTTCCTGCCTTTTCTGGATGTTTTCTTAGGGCCACTCCAATATCTCACTTTTTTTATAGATCCTTTGACAGAGTCAAATAATTTGTGAAAGGCAGGCTTTGATGGGATACCAGTCAGTAAATTTACAGTCTGGTCATTTCTCAGATCTGAATGCTTCAATCCCTTATCCTGTTTGGCTACAATTTGAACCTCCAGCAACTTCACTTTTTCACTTAGCTCCTGTATTTTCTCTGAAAGTTCCACGATTTTTTTGTCTTTGTCTTGTCTGCTTTTCAAGCAACATGTGTTCATGCAAAAATTCGAATTTTCATTAATTTCATACCAGCCATAGACATAGCAATGGTCATGAATTACGGATGCTCTGTCTATTTCAACACAATCATTGACAGAAGTAGAGGGCTCAGGGTCTTGGAGCTCAACATCATCACAAGCCAGGTTGTCAGCTGAGTGGTCAAGAACAGGTACTGGTATTTCATCGCTGCATGTATCTAGCTTAGCTCGTTTTCTGGATCTTACTGCAAGAGAGTTATCCCTTGGCGTTGGTGGTGGGCGTTTAGAGGCTCTCGTTTTCTTGCTGTGACCAAGTTGCAAAGTTGGGTCTGGGTTTTCAGCCGTTGGTTCACCGTCAACGAAGTGTAGATTACAAACTCTTGAATCCTTGTTAGGCATCCAAAGAGCCCCATTCAAACTGTTCCTGCTTATATTTTTTGCCCATTGTAATCGGCGTTCCGGGTTCTTCTTTTCTGTCGGGAACGGGAATAATTTAAAGGGTGGCTGGCAGTCACACATGCTTGAACCTTTGTTACAACCATGATGCTCACAGGTCTTCGCCGCCCACTTCCTAAGCCTCTGTCCACTGTTGGGACAGCCTAGGACTACACAGTTTCTGTGGCCGAATCCCATGGACAAAGTTAATCTACATTAAAACAAAAGAAATACGACATAAGTCTGAGTATAAAATAAGCAAAAATCAAACTCGTACCATCTCAAATCGACTACACTCTGCAGCCTAAAATCGTTAGAAGATAAAAACAAAACGGAACAGAAAACGATTCCTTACCTGTTTTGGCCTTGTCACTGGAGTTTCTGTAAGTGAGTCTCGTTTCGATTCGATTGTGAATACAAAGGGTAATAAATCAAGCGAAACAACTTCAAACAAGCAGAGATGGCGACCAAACAAGGATTTGATGCCCACTTATCTCAGTCCAACTGTATTTTCTATATTCCTGAACGTGTAATCCAATATGGCGAAGCTGCAAGTTGATGCCCGCTTTTTTTGAGCCCGCCTACCCACAATGCCGTGCGATCCAACAGGAAGTCCAGAACTCCTGATGCATGTATTGGTGACTGTAAAATATAAAAAACTGATCTATTTCTGGAATTGTGAAAATTCTAATTCCCGATAAAGGAAGTTAGTATACGGACGTGGTTTTTCTTGTATCTTTTATCACAAGATAAAATTTTATTACGTGAGTCAATTTTTTTAAAAAAAATGTAAAAACTAGATCCTCTCCAGTCAACGTTTCCCATGCGCATTCTGTGACAAGTGAGGTTTACTTTACTTCCAAGCGGAAACAAATGTGTATGATTATTATTTGGCTAAGCTAAGCTGAGCTGAAAGGTAAATACTTATTCTCGCGTGCTCGTTGATTTTCGAAAAGAAAAGAAAAAAAACCTCTGTTTACAGCCTAAAGGAAACATATCCTCACTATCTAAAGAAAATTTTTCTTCTTTTGTTTTACTAAGAAATCGCACGCACGGGATTATTTTGTACTAAGTTTTGGAGCTTTGTTTTGTTATTAAATATTTACTCAACTGTGTGCTCTCTAGTTACCTTATAGCAACTAAAAGCTATTGGAAAATAATATCGTTATTAGATCAATTATCTCTAATATATTAAATTTTGGCAAGAGTATGCAGAAGTTTATACTATCACTGACGCGCCATCATTGACGTTAACCGGCAATAAATAACCTAAATTGCAACATAAAGCACAAATGGCCCTGAGATGAATTTCATTTTTTCATGATTAAGAAGAAAGACATTTCAGTTCTTTGTTTAAGCTTTCATACACAAGAAAAGGCTGCAATTCGCTAGTTTTTTGTCGGAATTTCGTGTTTACAAGGGAGAGCCTCATGTTACTCAGAGTTTTGTATCCACGTTTTATTTAAAATAAGTAATGCCGTCATTTTGTTGCTATGATAACTCCAAAGTCATTGAAATCTTGATTATAACAACTTTTCATATTTATCTTAGACAGCTGTGGTGGTAATTTTGCCAAACCTTTGTTTATTGTGACGTAGTTGATACTCAAACTTGGGAGGTGTTCTCCCTGAAAAAACCCATCGAGTTACCATTCCCTGCAAAGCACAGGGCTGAGAGTTTTGAATTTTGTTTGCTTATCCTGTTTCTCAAAGACTCGGCCGTCTTTTCCTTATATTTACAGACGGTTGTTAACCAGTTGTTCCAGTTTATTTTTACGCACTTTAATTGTGGCCGTACTTCAACTTGTCTCCACCATTCAAACCAACATCGTTATACAGCAAGTACAGTGGTGTATACCGTTACTTTTATTAATATCATGGACGTTATACCGCTACTCCAATTAATTATAATTATTATTATTTCTTTTACAGGAAATATTGCTTTAAACATCATACTAGGGTCAACGAATGCGAATTTGTAAAATTTATTACTTTTATGATCCATTTTCTACGACCTAACGTGTTGTCAATGTATGATAGCCCAACAGTGGCCACAGTTAGCAGAAGTTTAGCGCCTACTTAGTATCAAAAAGAATCAGAACTAAAAGTGTGCAATATTGGACAGTTTAAGAACGAGTTTAAGATTATCTCGTTTGTAGCCATATAAAAAAATGATATTAATGTGATTTTCTACTAACTGGCTTTCTATGGAAATTACCTTAATAGCAACATAAGTTGCCATGCAATGAGTCACGTTATTAAGGGCCTGATTAATTGTAGGTGGGGAACTCCAGGTAGGTGAGGTAGGGTTTTAAAGACAAGAAACAAAAGAGAGGAACAAACGCCCTGAATAAAACCGCTTAAATAGTTTTAAAGAAGCTAGGTGCAAAAGAGGAAACCCGCGACAAGGTAGCTGTCACAACAGTTAGCAAAGCCAAGTCTGAATCAGGTTCATAAAAAGCAAAGTTTTGAGACCCCTCAGATGGCAAAAAAAAAACTTTTACTAAGTCCGCCAAGCAACGTTCAACTCGTCTCGAATTTGTAAAGAAGTACAGAAGCTTTACTGTGGATAAAAAAGGAGCCGGGATGATTAACTTTTCTTTGATCAATGCCCAAAATATTTTTTATAGATGCCTAATCTAAAAAAAAAATATTCTTTGGGGGTCGAAGTGGTTCCTGCATACCAGATGATAAAAAAGCTTAAAATGAATTATCTGGGGCTCTACACTTGTGCTACATGACTTATCCCACTGAATGCCTCAACGGCTAAAGAGAGTGATAAAAAAAAGGGGGGGCATGCCGGTTACTGAACTTCAATCAACGTCTTTTAGAAATTTGATGTAAAAATAAAGTTGTCTCAAAAGCTTTAAAACATTGAATTAGAGGAACGAACTCTTGGGAGACCCTGTAGTTTGCAAAGGTTATTGTATTAATACTGAGAAAAATTTAACAAAAGCCGTATTAGTCGACGTAAAAGGTTTTTTACAATCAACATAACAATTTTTTCGTACTTGGCAACCTCCCTCGTGCATCCATAGCTCGATGGCTGCACGACTGCAATGTTTACCCTTTCTCTTTCATTGGTTATAACGTCAATCTACCCTTGTCTGTCGTTGTACGCCAATGTAAAATGTCGTAATCGAGATAACACTTCGCCATATTCCGCATTTTGGCGGGATAATTGCATATGACCACGCGGGCATTTCGAAAATGAAGATAGCAAACCTGAAGGAAACAAGAAAACAAAACGGCGGAATCCTTTTTTTTTTTCTTCTCGCAGAGAAACAGAAATATTATTTTTCTATCCGTGCGGTGGTGTACTTCTTAGTACTTCTTTAATTTAGCAAAACGCATCACCTGAGCAAAAATACCGTGGTATGAGACAGAGTAGACTAATGCGTTGTACAATTACAATCACTGTCAAAAGTGTTTAATTCAGTTGTGGGAGCCTAAAAGTAACAAAAACAAAATTCTTCTTCAAAAATGTGCTTTCGGCCTCATGTTCTTCGGTAATTTTTATGAGAATGGTTACTTGTATTGATTTGTCGTACACAACTTACAAACGAAAATCTCTGGAAAACTCCTCTTATATTTACATTTTTTATCTCTTACATTTAAATGTTTTATATAAATTTATTTTACTATAATACTATAAGAAAATGGTGACAATTGTCCACAGAGAACTAGAGTGCAAAGTTGAGAAAGTTAAGCATATGAAGTTGGAGGTCATGTGGCCAAAGACCAAAAACAATATGAACTTCCAGCCTGAATAAACCATTACTGATCAGTCCACGTTAATCGTTAATTGTTTTGTGAAGAATAAGGATTGGGGGAGGGGGAGGGGGAGGGGGGGCTTATTAACTTTCCTCCTCTGAAAAGGGGGGGGCTTAATAGAGGATTTACGGTATACACACAGCCCGCTGACTGGTTGGTTTTAATTTATTTCCCACCAAAATCCTTTGACTTTTCTTTAATATTGCTGGTAAGCTTCCTTAAAGAGTTATTAGTGCTAACCAGCCTTCAAGGCTATGGATAATTTGTACGAGAATTCAGATTTCAATTGCAAAAGGATAGATATAGCTGACCAGTTTTGTCTGTATATACATAGACCACAATTCAATCACAATACACACATGTATATACGTAGTATAACTCAAAACTTGTACACGAATAGTGACCTACAGAAGCTCAACAGAGACGATATTCACTATGGCTTTTAAACTTTTAGCCCTATTTCTTATTCTTTGGACAGTCTTTAATATTCTTGTGTCCTTTCATGGGATTTTTGCATGCAGAGCAATAGCGAGCTTTCTTGGGGCCATCTCTGGGAGTTTTCTGGGTTTTTTTCCCTTTTTCTTGTATTTGAACTTGTGCTTGCAACTGGTTCATCAGGAACTAGGAAAAAAGTAAATTGAATACAGTACAATTCAGCAGCTCCTCTAAAGGTGATAGAAAGGGTTGTAAGGATGAAAATCTTTACCCCTTTTTTTCACAAAATTCATTCCTTTCTCCAATTTTTATAGAAAATAATCTACATAATATATTATAAACAGAAAAGATCACTACAGTCAAATACACAACTTATGCAGTTGTGAAAAGAAAGCCTGAATTTTTTCAGGCTTACAGGGATTCCAACCCTGATCTCAGTGACACCAGTGCAGTCCCTGTACAGGTTGAAACTGAAATGAACTGCCGCAAGAATATGCCTGAAAACAAAAACAGGCAATATTTTCAATAAAGAGGTTATAAAGACTAAACTACAAAAACGTAATATCATTCAATAATGAAGGGCTTGGAATAATACTTTGTGAACAAACGTTCTGGATGTTTTTTTCTTCTAAATCAGCTAAAAATTTTTTTATGTGGCCTCTGATTCAACAGAAAAACCTTGCCCCGCATTTTTTGCCAGTTTTAGCTTATTTTGCAAGAACAAATGTATGCAAAAAATGCGTTGGCCTTTTTTTGTTAAAATAGGAAACAAAAGAAACCTATTAAGTTCTTTGTTTAGCAAAATCAGCAGAGCGGGAGATTATTCTTACCAGCAATACATTCCAACATAAGAATATGCTATCATCTGAATATGGCTGCCCGGGAATCTTAGCCTACTACGTACAGATAAATATCGTACCTCATCGTAAAGACTGGTCCATCTTCCGCTTTGATTTAGCCGACGACCTTGTTCCCTTTAAAACTAAGTCCGCGAAAACTCGCCTTGAAAATGATGGGCTCCTGATCGTTGATCACTAGATCAAAAGTTCGATTGTTTTTAAGCGCGCACGCTGTAAAAATGGTTGGCTCCTATTTAACTCTCCTCTGCTGGACAAAGTTCACCCATTTCCGTCCTCTTTTAATGCTTTCCTCCCGTGAGTCATCAAAGATAGGAATTCTATGAAGCCCGATACCTCTTTGGGGATCGGCTGTTCTGCTAGAACGGAAAACAACACAGGCGTCGGGCATGATTCCAGAAGAAGATTTCAAGAGAAGTCCGTGTTGCTCGCGAAGGTCGAGCTCCTTCGATGACGTCACAATAACACTCGGACCCATTCTCCACAGAGCTCGGTAGTGGCCGCAAGAACCGCCAAAATTTGAAACTTTGAAAAATTATAAAAAAATAAGGAAAAACGCTATGACCAAAATTTTTTCGCACAAGTAAGCAGGATGATAAGAAGATTTCTTTCAGTGAAAAAAAAATTTGGGGGTTAGTTGCACTTTAACGGGACACGTCAGCTTTCCAATACCGTTGGGCTTTCAATCACCAGACGAAAGCAACAGGACTTTTAGTTGGCCGGTGCTTCAGACAGTACTTCAAAATTTTTTTTGGCAAAGTCTCTGCGTGAAAAAAAAAAAAAAATTAAAATAAAACGTGTGAATTTTTTAACACTTCGCCGGGCACGATACTTCAAAAACTATGTTGATTTCTTTTTCTTATCATATGCCAGGATTTTCTTTGATTGGGAAGTCGCCTCTCTTTGTCATTTGACGCCAATCATCATTGAAAAAACTATCATGACTATGTTCTTGACATAAGGGTAACACTACCGCGGCTGAAAAACGCATAAACTGAAGAGCACGCCGGGAAACCATAAAAACATGCATCTAACAGTCGAATAAAAACAATTACATGTAAGCTAACTGCATCAAACTACATACGTTTGCTATAAAACTACGTCTCGACATCGAAGCAGTCCAAGTGTTCAAAATGAAGACAAGAAAGATCTTACCCCGATGGATCCTGTGGGACGTGGACGGCGGCTTCGTGGGGGCTTCGTGGGCTTTCTCTTGCAACCCTCAAGAATTTTTTTACACTCTTTAAGAGAAAAGAATTAAAATACATAGGTTTTACAACAATTGCTCAATGGTACGTTACTGTTTATGTTAAAACACCGTTTGCTAGGATTTTATTAATCAATGATACTACTCTTTATCATTTGATACCAATCGTCAGAAATAAGCGACGGCTACTTTTTTAACAAAACGGTTATCGCGCTAAGATATTAATCAAATAAAACACGTAATTTCCTGGTTAAGCGAGCGCGATTATCTCGACGTACTCCCGTGGACTCCACACAGAGAACCTATATTGTAAGGGCGTTAAAAGTAATCTTAAACAAATTATTAAGTTAATTCTCCACATCCCAGTAGTCTGTGTAAAAATGGAGACAAGGGAGGAGATCTTACCTCTTCTTTTGAAGGATGACCTGGTCTGGGATAACGACGTGGATCATTCTCTTCATCAGCGAGCTCGGCAATGGTTTCATCATCCTGTTCATCTAACAACTCCGCGACTGCCTCATCCTCAAGAGGCTCCTCAGCCAAGGTGGCGACGACCGCTCCGAGAAACAGGAGATAAAGTAGAGATTTCATTTCCAAAACAATGTTCACTGCTAAATGTCTGCTAGCAATGTGATCAGCATAGCTTTCCGCGCCATTTTTAGTGACCCACGTACGCTGATGAACGTGAGGCATATGACAAAAGCGAGGGAAAACACACATTTGCTGATTATTGCTTATTTTCCGTTAGGCGCGAAGTTAATAAATATCTTATTGACTATTATATCAACAGCGGAGAAGTTTATCACCTTTTCCCTTTGTGAGCTGATTGTGTGCCATCTGTTATCTTTTTCGCCAAACCCCTTTTGTTCAAACTTATGTTTATTTTGCGCCAAGCGTGAAGATAAATATTTTACCTTGTCTTTGACACGTTACTAAAATATTTACTACAGGTGCATTTCTGCATGTGCTCAAACAAAAACAAAAATCGAACAAACAAACAAACAACAACAACAACAGCAGGTTCATCTATAGCAACCTTTCTGGCAATACAGGTGTTAAAAGTATAAGATCCATAATAAAAGGGTTCCCTGAGTCTCCACTAAAATAGTGGGCAAGATAGAAGGGAGAGAGAATGTGTGCGTTTGGGAGTGTTTTGGGTATAAAGAGTAAAAAAAGTTTGATGTTAAGATTAGCAGTAATAATGAGGGACTGGCAAACTCTGTGTCTACCTCAAAAAAGTGCGAAAATAGGGAAAAATGTAAAAATAGATATATAAGTAAATAAAATGAAATGACAGTAAAAAAAAAAAGAGAAAAACTAAAAGTTAGTTGAAAAGCCAAAATTGGATTAGACGTTAAAACAAGAGGAAGAGAAAAAATTAACTTAGATGTTAGGATAGGTATTAGCAATGAGGGAGCCCTCGCGAAAAAGCGCGGAATATCACCGATTCCGCCCAGATTCAGGGTGCCTTTTGTACTTTGAACTGCGTATGGCTGCTACAGCAATAAGTAACAACAGGAACCCAAAAACGGCCCCTGCCACTGCTTATCATAAGTAAGCTGTCAAAGAACTTATGACCAATGTGCCAACAGGAGGGCGTTAAGCTAAGGTTTGTACTAAGAAGAACACCACCGCACGGATAGAAAAATAATATTTCTGTTTCTCTGCGAGGAGAAAAAAAAAAAGGATTCCGCCGTTTTGTTTTCTTGTTTCCTTCAGGTTTGCTATCTTCATTTTCGAAATGCCCGCGTGGTCATATGCAATTATCCCGCCAAAATGCGGAATATGGCGAAGTGTTATCTCGATTACGATATTTTACATTGGCGTACAACGACAGACAAGGGTAGATTGACGTTATAACCAATGAAAGAGAAAGGGTAAACATTGCAGTCGTGCAGCCATCGAGCTATGGATGCACGAGGGAGGTTGCCAAGTACGAAAAAATTGTTATGTTGATTGTAAAAAACCTTTTACGTCGACTAATACGGCTTTTGTAAACTTTTTCTCAGTATTAATACAAAAACCTTTGCAAACTACAGGGTTTCCCAAGAGTTCGTTCCTCTAATTCAATGTTTTATTGCTTTTGAAACAACTTTATTTTTACATCAAATTTCTAAAAGACGTTGATTGGTCTATGGGGTTTGTATTCAGAAGTTCAGTAACCGGCATGCCCCCTTTGCTTTTTTATCACTCTCTTTAGCCGTTGAGGCATTCGGTGGGATAAGTCATGTAGCATGTAGAGCCCCAGATAATTCATTTTAAGCTTTTTTATCATCTGGTATGCAGGAACCACTTCGACCCCCAAAGAATAATTTTTTTTAGATTAGGCAGGTATAAAAAATATTTTGGGCATTGGTCAAAGAAAAGTTAATCATCCCGGCTCCTTTTTTTATCCACAGTAAGGCTTCTGTACTTCTTTACAAATTCGAGACGAGTTGAACGTTGCTTGGCGGACTGAGTAAAGGTTTTCTTTTTGGCATCTGAGGGGTCTTAAAACTTTGCTTTTTATGAACCTGATCCAGACTTGGCTTTGCTAACTGTTGTGACAGCTACCTTGTCGCGGGTTTCCTCTTTTGCCCCTAGCTTCTTTAAAACTATTTAAGCGGTTTTATTGAGGACGTTTGTTCCTCTCTTTCGTTTCTTGTCTTTAAAACCCTACCTCACCTTCCTGGGGTCCCCCACCCACAATTAAACAGGCCCTTAATAAAGTGACTCATTGCATGGCAACTTATGTTGCTTTCATAAGGTAATTTCCATAGAAAGCCAGTTAGTAGAAAATCACATTAACATCATTTTTTTATATGGCTACAAACGAGATAATCTTAAACTCGTTCTTAAACTGTCCAATATTGCACACTTTTAGTTCTGATTCTTTTTGATACTAAGTAGGCGCTAAACTTCTGCTAACTGTGGCCACTGTTGGGCTATCATACATTGACAACACGTTAGGTCGTAGAAAATGGATCATAAAAGTAATAAATTTTACAAATTCGCATTCGTTGACCCTAGTATGATGTTTAAAGCAATATTTCCTGTAAAAGAAATAATAATAATTATAATTAATTGGAGTAGCGGTATAACGTCTATGATATTAATAAAAGTAACGGTATACACCACTGTACTTGCTGTATAACGATGTTGGTTTGAATGGTGGAGACAAGTTGAAGTACGGCCACAATTAAAGTGCGTAAAAATAAACTGGAACAGCTGATTAACAACCGTCTGTAAATATAAGGAAAAGACGGCCGAGTCTTTGAGAAACAGGATAAGCAAACAAAATTCAAAACTCTCAGCCCTGTGCTTTGCAGGGAATGGTAACTCGATGGGGTTTTTCAGGGAGAACACCTCTCAAGTTTGAGTATCAGCTACGTCACAATAAACAAAGGTTTGGCAAAATTACCACCACAGCTGTCTAAGATAAATATGAAAAGTTGTTATAATCAAGATTTCAATGACTTTGGAGTTATCATAGCAACAAAATGACGGCATTACTTATTTTAAATAAAACCTGGATACAAAACTCTGAATAACATGAGGCTCTCCCTTGTAAACACGAAATTCCGACGAAAAACTAGCGAATTGCAGCCTTTTTTTGTGTATGAAAGCTTAAACAAAGAACTGAAATGTCTTTCTTCTTAATCATGAAAAAATGAAGTTCATCTCAGGGCCATTTGTGCTTTATGTTGCAATTTAGGTTATTTATTGCCGGTAAACGTCAATGATGGCGCGTCAGTGATAGTATAAACTTCTGCATACTCTTGCCAAAATTTAATATATTAGAGATAATTGATCTAATAACGATATTATCTTCCAATAGCTTTTAGTTGCTATAAGGTAACTAGAGAGCACACAGTTGAGTAAATATTTAATAACAAAACAAAGCTCCAAAAATTACTACAAAATAATCCCGTGCGTGCGATTTCTTAGTAAAACAAAAGAAGTAAAATTTTCTTTAGATAGTGAGGATATGTTTCCTTTAGGCTGTAAACAGAGGTTTTTTTCTTTTCTTTTCGAAAATCAACGAGCACGCGAGAATAAGTATTTACCTTTCAGCTCCGCTTAGCTTAGCCAAATAATAATCATACACATTTGTTTCCGCTTGGAAGTAAAGTAAGCCTCACTTGTCACAGAATGCGCATGGGAAAAGTTGAATCTAGTTTTTACATTTTTGTTTTAAAATTGACTTACGTAATAATATTTTATCTCGTGATAAAAGATACAAGAAAAACCACGTCCGTATACTAACTTCCTTTATCGGGAATTAGAATTTTCACAATTCCAGAAATAGATCAGTTTTTTATATTTTACAGTTACCAATTGATTTAACTTTGCAGTGGCGCCCAACGTCAATTTTCGGAAGATATCTGTTCGGAACACGATTTGAGATCTAAAATTTTCGGGGGCCTTTTTTCTGGCTGAAATTTTCGAAAAGGTCAGTTTTGATCCCTATAATTCTCTGATCACTAGACTTTCAGCTAGGAAATCCGAACAGATGAAGACGTTTTAAGGGATAAAAATGTGCCTATATCTACCGTTTAAATACTAAAGTACGTTTAACAATCCTATTTTAAAGTGGTTTTGAACTACTTTCTCGTGGGGTGGCCCTCACTTTCTTATCTGAAATTGTCTCTCTTTACTACTATATCTCTTGCACTTTCTGTAAGAAATGTGTTTATCACATAACGAGCCAATAAAACTGATTGGGATGATGATGATGGTCTTGATGATAATAACAAGATAGTGATCAGTGCTGATAGAGTGATGTAATGATGTTGAAACAAATTCCTCTCGCGTACAGCACGAAATTGATTTACCAAATCTTGTCTTGATTTGGTAGATGACTCATGGTGCACCCAATCTTGTCCTGTTTTAGTCTAAATGTTATTTATTTTCGGTGCACTTACGTCCTGTGGATAGCTTTTATTGTTGGTTGATTGTCCGTTAATAGTGTTCTTACGCAACAGGACGGGGGAGCAAAAAAGACGACAAACCTTGTGTGACAAGGGTGACAATAATTTTGTTTGAAAACACGTTTTGCCGAACTTCACATACTAAACTTCAAACTAAACAGATCTCTTTGTAAAAGACCAGAAAACATTAATGTAAGTGAAGATCACGACAAAACACGCAAGTAATAACCCTGTCACGTTTGTCACACACAAGGGTCTTGCCGTCCTCTTCTTTCTGCCTTCCTGATGTGTGAACTCACTATTTGTCGGCTCAGGTGACGCTTTCTTCAGGGCTCGAAAAAGTTCGGGACAAGAAAAGTCTACTTGTCCCTTCAGTTATGTAATTGTTTACGACTCATGATTTATATGGGACTTCGCTTACTCTGTGACAACCATTCCCGGCTCATTACCGGCTCCTCTCTCCAAAAAAGGGTACTGAGGTTTTGACCACATGCGACGGTGCACCTGGAGTAAATAATTCACTTAATATATGTTACGGGCGTGTAACAAAATATTAATCTTCTTCACGTCCTGTGCAATATAAACAGAAGTTTTAAGAAACGGCGTTCGCTAAAACAGGTGGTAAACAGAACGAGGCTGCTCACAAAAGTGTACGTTAGATAAACATGGGGGCTGTTGACATAAGAGTGAATAACTTTGCGCCCGACAAAGACTAAATAGAAATGAGATAATATGTGTTTCCCGTGCTTTAGTTAATGCCTTTCCATGTCCAATACTGCCGCACTTTTTGGGGCCGTTAAGAGCAGTTGACGGATCCTACGGTCGGTCAAACCGTCAGCATTGCTAACTGTCCGTATTCTGAGCACATACGGAGCGTGCATCTCATTATATAACAGCAGGGCAAAGTGTGTGGCAGTTCGTACGATCCATACAGATCGTAACGGTCCGTATGCTTCATTGATACGGATCGTATTAATTCCTCGTTATAGAAGCTTGTATGAGCTATAAACGGGCACGCTCCAACAGTAATGTTCCTCGTTCTATAAGCCATAAACCAAAACAAGCGCGCTTCAAATGTAGTTTTCCTCGGTCTATGGCTCAAAAGCGAAACAAGCGCTGTTCAAAAGTTTCCCCATATTCCTCGTTCTATAAGCTAAAAGGCGAAACAACTGCCCTAAAAAATGGATAATATTCCTGGTTCTTTAAGCCATAAAGCGAAGCAAGTCAAGTGCGTTTCCCAGAAATATTCCTCGTCCTATGAGCATAAACCAAAACAAGCGCGCTCCAAATGAAATATTTCTCGTTCCATAAACCATAAACGCAGCAAGCGCGCTTCAAATGTAATATTCCTCGTTCTATAAGCCATAAAGCGAAGCGAGTGCGTTTCAACAGAAATATTCCTCTTTCTATGAGCATAAACCAAAACAAGCGCGCTCCAAATGTAATATTCCTCGTTCTATAAGCTAAAAAGCCAAACAAGCGCCGTGCAAAAGTGCAATATTCCTCGGTAAGCCATCAAGCGAAGTTAGGGCGTTTAAACAGAAATTCCTCGTTCTATGAGCATAAACCAAAACAAGCGCGCCTTAAATGTAATATTCCTCGTTCCATAAGCCATATACCAAAACAAGCGCGCTTCAAATGTAACATTCCTCGTTCTATAAGCCATAAACCACAAGAAGCGCGCTCTCAATGTAATATTCCTCCTTATATAAGCCATAAAAACAAGCACGCCCGTTTGCCAAAGAAGCCTGCTCTAAATGTCGATAAAAGGCAATAAATCAGGGTGGGCAAACGAGCGGGGTCGAAGGGTGTATTGGACAACCCTCAATTTGTAGAAAAACGTGAATTTCAAATGACCAAATGGCAGATTCCATAGTCAGTTTCAACAGTTTTAATTTCTCTCGGAATTTCATAAGTTGTATTTTTTTTTGGCATTCTAAAAGCTGGTTTTCACTAGCGACAGAGTCGGAGTCGGAGTGCTAATCAGAAGAGTAGAACTTTACGATCTAGTGAAGACAACCTTCTGATTCCGCTTACGACTCAAGTGGAAACTAGGTCGTGGGAGTGGCAAGCAAAAGCAGAAGATCATAAAGAGCGCAAACCTGCATTGTGATTGGTTTATCCTTCCGCTTCTGCTTCCGACTCCAACGATCTGGTTTTCTCTAGTTCGTAAGCAACGAATTCATAAGCGGAGCTGGAAGAACATGCCATTGGAAAAGTTCTGATTCTTCCGACTTCGATTTCGTCGCGCTTACGACTCTGCTTACGACTACAATTTATATGATTTTCACTGAGTCATAAGCACTCTTACGACTCCGAATCTGACTCGGTCGCTAGTGAAAACCAGCCCGGCTGGTTTTCACTAACCACGGTTAAGTTAAGTAAGTCTAAGTTACATGGTTAAGAAAAAAGAAAGAAAAAAAAAATTGTTGACTCTTCGTTGCTTTTACTTTTGGAAATTAAATTTATTTGACCTAAAATAATATAAAATGCTTAAACTTTGAAGAAGAGTTCATCGCAAGAAATAATTATTATTTTGTCAATATATTTGGTGCTGACTTGTCACTGACTAACAAAGCACTGGTTTTATTTTGTTTATACATTTTTGTAATCATTTCAATCTGTTACTCAGAATTTAGTCCGATGTTTTAATTTTGTTTACTACCATAGTCGTTTTTTCCACGCTGACTTAACCTCAGATTCATGACTAATCTCCCTTCACCCATTCTTTGCAAATGTTAATTGGGCATACCCTGTAGGATGAACTTTGTATCATTTAAAAGCCGCGTTCAATTCCTGATACTTGATTATTAGGACGTGTGAGGGAAGATGGCGGCCCTTCGCAAGTTTCCGGGTCTTCAGATGTAATGCATAAGTCAAACCCCGCTGCGCAGGGGCATTTGCCGGCCTTTTCAGTCCCGGGGGTGGGGAGTTCGCCAATTTTGGGTGGCCCGGGTGTCGGGCATTCGCCAACCCTGGGGCCACCCCCAGCTTTTGACACTCACGTGGTTTCATATCCAAGCATAACTAAACATGGAGGATTTAACTGAAAACAAAAGAAGACTGGTATCTGTCAAAGACGGGAAAAACGTGTAGAAGTTTTTAAAGGCATGTTCTCTCGATTTTTTGCTTGCATTTCTTCATTGCTTATCAAACCAGAACTTACATAGCTACAATCGGGAGCGGACGTGAATCAACGTGAATCAAATTTCTTTTTATCTATAATTTGAATGAAATTTAGTGGTGATGATTCTAACACTGCTATGATCTATCAAGAGGACATAATATTTGAATAACTTTAAATTGAAAAGTTAAAACGTTTATTAAAACTTATAGCAGCAAAATCAGTACTGAATTGGCGAGCTTAAAAATTTAGAAGATTAATTTCAAAATATACTATGAAAATACTACCAATTTACCTAGATGTCAGTACCAATGGGAGGATATGGAATTGACTGATCCATAAATCATCTAATACTGGTATTTCATATTTTCTTCACGTATTTTCTTCTTTATCTACTATTCCTTACAATTGAGAAGAAATACTCCTTATTCCTATTCTTATTCCCCCAGCAAGAAAGGGGGAAAAGCAGGAAACAGCAGTCTCTGGCAAAGAAGGCGTTTCGAGCGAACTTGTTACTCAGTCTTTCAAGAGACCCTGAATGTAAAGATCGAGAATCCGCCGACAGTTGCAAAATTTCATAATCTATTTATTCTACCCAATAGAATCTTTTGGCGAACTATTTTCAGGAATGGTAATAAAAGTTCCATCGCGCCTTGCTTTTTCCGAAAAATCCAAAAGTTCAAAATACGCCAAGGCGCCCCCCGATCCCGTGGAAAAACAGTGAAAATTCTGCAACTTTGCTAACTTCGTACTACCCTGGGAACCAGAGAGCTTTTTTTCGCTTGCGACGAGGAGCTTCGTCGACCTCAGGCCGACACGTCTTCGGCCGAAGGTCGAAGACACGAGCGGCATTTTCAAGACTTAACCGAAACCGGAAACCACGCATGAAAAGCGCCTACTTCGTACGCGACAAGGCAGTGAATTCCCGGTTGATGTGTATTAGGACCCAGACTCCCTCTCGGTAGGGCATTGGAACGCCTGACCATAGGATTAGGAACCACGAGTCGTGTAGGCGAAATAAAGCCATCGCCCAAGGTTGAATCCGTTGTAATCTTGCATTATTTGCCGACTAGATCGGTCACAACATTGGCGAAGAGGGTAAAACAAGACCCCAAGAAGTCAGCGAGACGAAAAGTTCGCGAGAAACATGGACGATAATGAACGAAACCATATCAAAACATTCGACTGTCATGGGGACCAAAACACGCTTGGCTTGCGATGGAAGCGGTGGCTGACAGCTTTCGAACTATTTGCAGACGGCAAAGGCTTAATTCTGAATGAAGACAACACGAACAACAGGCAGAAGAGACGAGCATTAATGCTCCACCTCGCGGGACCCGATGTTCAAGATATTTTCCTTACCCTGCCGAACATGGGAGATGTGAAAGATTACCGGAAAGCGGTCGATGCACTGAACGCATACTTCGCTCCCAAAGTAGACACTACGTATGCTAGACACTGTTTCAGACAGCTAATTCAAGCACCGGAGGAAACAATCCGACAGTTTTCAACCAGACTCAGACGAGCATCGAAAGATTGTGACTATGGCGAAGACACAGATAACCAAATTCGTGATGAAATCCTCTGCAAGTGCACCAGCACGTACATAAAACGAAAACTCCTGGAAGAATGTCAAGGCCGCACTTTAGCTAGAGCGCTTGAAATCGCCGAGAACTGCGAAAAAGTCGGCGCACAGCTTGCTGCAATGACCATAGAGGAAAAGGGAGAGAATTCAGCTGGTGTAAACCGCATAGAGGGAACAAAGAGAGGCCATGGCAAGAGAAATCAGTCACGAGGTACTAAAACCTGCCGTGAGAAAACTTGCTACCAATGTGGTAGAACCGGACATTTCTGTCGAGATTCTGACTGTCCAGCAAGAGGTCAATTCTGTCATCGATGTGGGCTGGAAGGACATTTTCAAGAGCAGTGCAGGACAAAGCAGGAAGGTGAAGAAAAGCAAAAAGAAGCCAAAGGCCACTTGAACCCCAAGGGAGGTGCTGCCACAACGAAGAAGAGGAACCAGTGTATGCTTTTACGTTAGGAGGTAGGAATGAGGAGAAAATTGAAGTAACCGTTGGAGGTTGTAAGCTGAACATGATCATAGATTCTGGAGCAAGCACTAACATCATTGACAAGGAAACATGGGAGTGGTTGAAGAAAAACAGAGTGAAGTGTGAATCAGCTCGCTCGAGTACAACTTGATGTGATAGGAACATTTTCCTGTGAAGTCTCTGCAGGAAGCAACACTGCTAGTGCCAAGTTTTGTGTGATTAATGGTGAAGGAGACCCCCTTCTGGGGAATGACACTGCAACTAGTCTAGGCGTACTGAAAATAGGGATCGGCGTCGCTGCAGTAAGCGCAAACCCAACGACCATTGGTGGGCTCCTGCAACAGAAGTACCCAAATGTTTTCAGTGGCGTTGGAAAGTTGAAAGACCGAGCAGTACAGCTCCACATCGACCCCAGTGTGACGCTAGTAGCACAGCCGATGCTGAGGACTCCGTTCAGCATGAGATCAAAGTTGGAAGAAAAGATTAAAGAGCTCATTGAACTAGACATTATTGAACCCTCACAAGAGCCCACACTATGTCTAGGGGTGACATCCGTCTTTGCATTGACATGCGAAGGGCTAACGAGGCAATACGGAGGGCCAGACACCCTATCCCTACTGTTGAGAGATTACTCAGAGCATACGTGGCAGCAAGGTATTTTCCAAACTTGACCTTAAGTGGGGACACCACCATCTTGAACTTTTCTCAGAATCCCGAGAGATTACTACGTTTTCTGCCCACTGCGGTCTGTTCAGATACAAGAGACTATTGTCTGGTGTTAACTCTGCTTTCGAACAGTATCAGTACGAGATCCAGACGGCGGGTATAGAAGGGCAAGAGAACATTTCAGATGACATCATCGTACATGTTAAAGACCAGAAAGAGCACGATTTGCTGTTGAAAAAAGTCATCGTGAGATTAAAGGAACGTGGACTGACCCTCGATGCATAAAAGTGCCAGTTTAGCATGGATAAGCTCACATTCTTTGGCATGGTATTGTCCGGGAACGGGATCAGCTGCACAGAAGAAAAGGTTGAAAGCCGTGAAAGAGGCAGGAGAACCTCGAGCGGTATCAGAAAGCCGAATTTTGCTTGGGCTTGTAAACTACTGTGGCCGCTTCATACCCTACCTGGCAACGGTATCTGAGCCCTTACGTCGCCTGACAAAGTCAGGAACCCCTTTCGTAGCAACAGAGTTTACAGAGTACATGGAGCAGCAGGGAATCAGACACCACAGGGTAACAGCAAAATGGCCCCAGGCAAACTGAGAAGTTGAGCGCCAAAATAGCTCACTTCTGAAAAGGCTCCAAATCGCACATGCTGAAAAGAAGGACTGGAAGAAAGAGCTGAATGTTTATCTTCCAGCGTACGGAAGCCTACCTCACTCAACGACTGGTGTAAGCCTTGCCGAGTTGCTCTTCGGACGGAAAATACGCACCAAGCTTCCTGAGCTGAGCGATGTACATGTCGAACAAGAAGTGCGTGATAGGGACAATGAACAGAAGAGTAAGAGCAAAGCGTACACTGACATGCAAAGGAATGGGAGGTACTCAGAGGTACTTTCTGGAGATCAAGTGCTAGTGCAACAAGAGATGAAAAACAAGCTCACAACCCGTTTTGAACCAAGTCCGTACACTGTGGTAAACAAGCATTGGAACAGCTTGATCGTGTAATCTCCAGGAGGAGCCCAATACTCCCGCAATACATCTCATGTAAGGAAACTGCTAGAGAATGGTGATACACATGCTGATACACCAAGTATACCGGAAGTGGTGGTGACCGGAGAGCCCCACAAGCAGGATAAACTGACCCCGGAGCAGAGTGTGGTGATACCGGAACAAAATGTTGTTGAGCCTAAGGTTCCACTTAGGAGGTCCCAGAGACACAGAGTGGCCCCAAGTTATCTCAAAGACTATTGGACTTAAACTTTAGAGACACTGAATTCTCAGAGACATTGCTGACATTTTTGATAGTCCATGTTTATGTTTATTGGAACAATTATTATTTTGTTTCTACTTCTGCAAAATGTTATTGTTTTCTATCTAAATGGGGAGGGATGTTGTGTATTAGGACCCAAACTCCCTCTCGGTAGGGCATTGGAACGCCTGACCATAGGATTGGGAACCACGAGTCGTGTAGGCGAAATAAAGCCATCGCCCAAGGTTGAATCCGTTGCAATCTTGCATTATTTGCCGACTAGATCGGTCACAGCACCGGTTTGCTATTTTACATATTAGTAAAAGGTCTCTTAAAAGGTCCCTTTGCTTTCAGAAAATATAAACTTCATGTGATTTTCTTACGTTTTAGACAGGATAATAAGAACAGCCGCTGGAATAACATTCTTTGGATCTTTTTGGTTGAGGTGAACTAAAGGTCAGCCTTAAAGGCCTATGCTAGTAATAATCAAAGGTTACGAAGTGCGGGCGACATCGACCGAAGGTCAAAACGCTTTTGCGCAAATGCCGTTCTTTGCGTAAGTTTCACGTGATAGATGGTCACAACACGCGTTATTAAATTACGAGAGATAGAAGTTCCAAATGCCTCTTTAGCGTTCAATGCATTCCATTCATTCGTGGTGGAGGTCCAACCGAAGCTGGCATAACGTACGTGCGGTGCATGCGTAATAGCAACCTGAAGATTAGGATTGCGGGCTTCTCTTGTCGCCCGCAAAAATCATAGTACGTAAACTTACGTATCATCAGAAATCGGCTCCTGGTATCATATTGGGCATCACGTGAAAGCTTTAATCCTTGTAGGTCATTATCACCAATTGTCTTATTTGGCCCTCCAAAACTGGCGCATCCAATTTGAAAAAGAGTTCGGGCTATTCTGACCAAAAATTCAATGAAAATTGCTGAGCAACTGTCAAGAGGTCACGGCCGATCCTTTAGTTTGCCAATAATACACTTTTTTCGCTTCCGATAGAAAATGTTGGCATAGAACGCCTCGAGGTACTTCACTGACCTTTTCATTACATTTTAATTTAACAAGCATACAAGCACGCCACATATCATTTCATTTGTTCTATATTTTAGAGGTCTAACCGAACGATAACGGTCGTTATCATTGCGACTGATGTCTAGTTAAAAATCATTTCAATCATTTCTGTTTCTGAACAGAAATACATCCAAGACAGAGTTTATGATAAAAATTAGGTTGAGTTTGATCGTCCAGGTGAACGTATTCCTGAACAGGACTGTTGTTGTTGACAGTGACTGACATTTCGACAACCTATGCGGTAGCCATCTTTAGAGTCGAAGTGAGTTGTTTCACTTCAGTTGATGGTATTATACTCTGGTTATTGATCTGATTGGTCAATTACGTCGCGATGTTATTGACCGTCTGTCAGTTAAGCCGTGCTGTTATTGGCTATTAAGACTCGTAATCAGTAATTGGTGCGTTTCGATCAGTCTATTGTCACAGTTAAACAGTCGTCTGTTGTTAGTCAAATTGTCAGTTCTCCAGTCGTTGTCTTGTAGTTAGTTTTGCTTGATCTCGTCAATAAGTCGTTTGTACGGTGCTGGTAAAGGTTGGCTACGCTTCAGTGGACGGACGAGCGGACGATCAAACTCAACCTACTTTTGAAATGACCCCTGGGTTCAAACCTTTTACAGAGTTTATGATGTAGATAAGCTCAAGGTTAAAGACTCTCGAGACTTCCTCATGTCTTTAAATCATGGTGCTCCTATTAAAATGGTCTCGTGTACCAAATCCCTTGGGAGTGCTAATTAAGCAACACCTGATGGAAGAATATCTGTCATGGAAAAAACATATCCGAATCGAGAAATTATCAACTAGTAGTTTCCGATGGAAAATGAAGTGCTGCGAGCATGCCATTTCGAATAGACTTTGAATCATTTGTAATTTTATTTCAATTTTTGATATTTGACTTTAACAATTTCAAACATCTGTGCGTGTAACGCAACACGACACGTCGATGGAAAAGAAGTGTGTGTATCAAGCTACAATTGTCCACGATATATATTACGCAATCATTTTCAGTCTTTGCTTCTGCCGTGTATAAAATGTTTTACTACCTAGGGAGGGACAAATTTTGTCACACGTTCCATAAAAGCTCTTGATAACTAAAGCAATTTATCAATTAAGCTTAAATAAATACAACAAAGCCTGGCTGAATACAAATTTGGCCAAAAGTTTGAATTTATTTACCGTTGAGTTCCAGGAATTGCCTCAAATATATTTCTGAGAAACGTATCGCTTCAATTCACCAGAATTATTTTTTTTACCTTCACTTGCATTCATTCTCTTTGCTTGCGAAAACTTGGCTTTCTGCATGAAACAGGATTTCTCCGCTTTTAGTTTCCCACAACCCACTTAATCGACAGTCAAGTATTTTAGAGGATACAGTATTTACTTTTCCCTTTGGAGTGTAATTCTGAATGAATTGACTGCGAACAAAAGAGCCTCGATTTCGTGGGCCATAATTGAAATCGAGGCAAATGCGGTGATATACATACAAACATAGTTACATCCAAGGTAACTCAAACGCGGATGGTATCGGGCACGGACAACCCAGGCTGGTCACGACCTGAATAAATTTCTTAATAAGTGATGACGTCATAAAAATCAAATTTGTGAAATAATGGGATTTGTCAGGATATTCTGAAAGAACAACGTCCGAGAGGCCTACTTGCCAAAACTTAGCCTTTCCTGAGACATTAGCCCAGTTATGCTCTGATGACTCTAAATCGAAAGAGGCTAACATTTCACAGACAATTTGCCCCACACTGCTAGTGTTTGACAAGTAGGTCTCTTGCATGTTGTTTTTTCAAAATATCCCGGCAAATCCCATAATTTCACAAATTTAATTTTATTATGTCACAATTTAGAACTCTATTAGTCTGCTGCGAAGCCTGGTGGAGTCGCAGCAACTAAAATTGCCTCTGGTATTAGAGCCCTAAAACGTATTAGACCTTTTGCTCCTTCCAGTATTCTGTAGTTCATCTACAATTCATTGATTCAACCGCCTTTTGATTACTGCAGCGTGGATTGGGATAATTGTGGTAAACACCATCAGTGCCAAATTACAAAAGCTACAAAATCGGCAGACAAGTGTTTTAACTTTTTCGCGTTATCACACTAATGCTGATGATCTTTTTGAACTTCTCGGCTGGAAAAAAACTGGATTGCCAATAACTAAAGGTTAAAAAAGCTGTTATGGTCTATAAATCACTTGACGGTCTTGCTCCAGATTATCTCTCAGTTGTTAATTTGTAGACCGAAGCAGCGTATGAAGCTACTCATTAACAGACACCGGCCGAATTCACACTTTCCGTTCACCTTCCTCGTACTGAATTGTGTAAGAGGAGCTTCAGCTATGTTGGTGCAGCGCTCTGGAATAGCCTTCAAATAGAGCTGCGGCAAACACAAACCCTTCAGAGTTTTTAGGATGGCTCTCAACGTTACTTTAATTAGCGCCTAATCTTCAATGCACGGCACTCTTGAAAAGCAGAAGGTTAATATATTTTCTTTCCATTTTTTTCTTAAGAATGTGTGTTTCGCTTGTATAAATAATTGTAACTCTTTTTTTCTGCTCTTTTTCTCTGTAATCCTGATGAGTTTTATCGTGTTGGAATAAAGATGATGATGACAATGGTGATGATGATGATGATGATGATGATGATTATTATTATCATTTATTTAATAAATTCTCACCTACTGTAGGTACATGAGTAAAACCTCAAGACACCTTTTCAATGCTTTATTTCAATCAACAGTACCATCCTAATTTTACAACTACATTTAATTTCGTTACAACCAGTTTTCTGTTGATGGGACACGTCAGCTATTCAATACCGTTGGACTGTCAATAACTTAACTTTCAATCAGTTAAGCCCTAGGACGTCTAGTCGGCCGGCGGTTCTTGCATCTTTTCCTCAGTTTTTTGCAAAAGTTTTTCTAAGTGGGAGAGTAGATGAAATGTGTGAGTTTTTTGATACATCAGTAATAGGATACTTCTGAAACTTTGTTGATCTATTTTTATCACATGCCAGGATTTTCATTGATTGACGCTGCTTCTCTTTATCATTTGACGCTGTATTATCAGTGAAAAAACTGAACTATGACTATTTCCTGACAAAACGGTAATCACTCTTTCTAATATTCAACAACCTACCCCGGCTGAAAAAAATAGCCAAAGAGCTCGCCGGGTGCATGTATTTAATCAAGTCGTATAAAAACAATATAAGTTATTACACACTTTTCCTGTAAAATTATGTCTCGACATCAAAGTCCAAGGGTTCAAAGTAAAGACAAGGAAGATCTTACCTTGATGGGACGTGTGGGACGTGGACCAGTTGGCTTCCTTAGGCACCTCTTAGCATATATTTTGCACTTTTTAAGAGAAAAGAATTAAGCTATGTGAGTTTTAAAATAATGGCTCAGTGATAAGTTACTGTTGATATTAAAACACCGTTTGCTAGGATTTTATCAATCGATAACTCCATTCTTTATCATTTGATGCCAATCATCAGAAAAAAGCTACGGCTACATTTTTGACAGTCATCGCGCTCACATATTAATCAAATAAAGGACACAATTTCCGGGTTCAACGACCGCGATTCTCTCGACGTATTCCCGAGGACTCCACACTGAGCACCCATCTTATAAGGGCGTTAAAAGGAATGTTAAACAAATTAAGTTTGCTGCTTAAAGCTGATTCTGCAAATCCAAGTAATCTGTATAAAAATGGAGACAAGGGAGAAGATCTTACCGCCTTCGGGATGCCACTTGGTCTGGGAGGACGACCACTTGGTTTGGGACGACGACGGGGGTCATTCTCTTCATCAGCAAGCTCGGCAATGGTTTCATCATCCTGTTCATCTAACAACTCCGCGACTGCCTCATCCTCAAGAGGCTCCTCAGCCAAGGTGGCGACTACCGCTCCGAGAAACAGGAGATAAAGTAGAGATTTCATTTCCAAAACAATGTTCACTGCTAAATGTCTGCTAGCAATGTGATCAGCATAGCTTTTCTTGCCCTTTTTATTGACCCATGACGCTGATGAACGTGAGGCGTATGACAAAAGCGAGGGAAAACACACATTTGCTGATTATTGCTTATTTTCCGTTAGGCGCGAAGTTAATAAATATCTTATTGACTCTTATATCAACAACGGGGATGCTTATCACCTTTTCCCTTTGTGAGCTGATTGTGTGCCATCTTTTATCTTTTTCGCCAAACCCCTTTTGCTCAAACTTCTGTTTATTTTGCGCCAAGCGTGAAGATAAATATTTTACCTTGTCTTTGACACGTTACTAAAATATTTACTACAGGTGCACATTTCTGCATGTGCTCAAACACATGTGTACACTTTTTGCTTTGTAAAAAAAAAAACAAAAACAAAAACAACGACTGAACAGCAGTTTCATCTGTAGCAACCTTTCTGGCAATACAGGTAATAAAAGTATAAGATCCATGATAAAAGGGTTCCCAAGTCTCCACTAAAATAGTGGGTAAGATAGAAGGGAGGGAGAATGTGTGCGTTTGGGAGTGGTTTCGGTATAAAAAGTAAAAAAAGTTTGATGTTAAGATTAGTAGTAATAATGAGGGACTGGCAAACTCTGTGTCTACCTCAAAAAAGTGCGAAAATAGGGAAAAAATGTAAAAATAAATATGTAAGTAAATAAAATGAAATGGCGGTTAAAAAAAAAAAAAACAACTTAAAATTAGTTGAAAAGCCAAAATTGGATTAGAGGTTAAAAAAAAGAGGAGGAGAAAAAAATTAACTTGGATGTTAGGATAGGTATTAGCAATGAGGGAGCCCTCGCGAAAAAAGGCGGAATATCACCGATTCCGCCCAGATTCAGGGTGCCTTTTGTACTTTGAACTGCGTATGGCTGCTACAGCAATAAGTAACGACAGGGACCCAAAAACTGCCCTACCAATGCTTATTAAAAGCAATTATCCTTCCAAAATGCGGAATATGGTGAAGTGTTATCTCGATTACGACATTTTACATTGGCGTACAACGACGGACAAGGGTAGATTGACGTTATAACCAATGAAAGAGAAATGGTAAACATTGCAGTCGTGCAGCCATCGAGCTATGGATGCAGGAGAGAGGCTGCCAAGTACGAAAAAATCGTTATGTTGATTGTAAAAAACCTTTGACGTCAGCTAATACGGCTTTTGTAAACTTTTTCTCAGTATTAATACAAAAACCTTTGCAAACTACACGGTGTCCCAAAAGTTCGTTCCTCTAATTCAATGTGCTAAAGCTTTTGAAACAACTTTATCTTACATGAAATTTCTAAATGATGTTGATTGGTTTATGGGGCTTGTATTCAGAAGTTCAGTAACCGGCATGCCCCCTTTGCTTTTTTATCACGATCTGTAGCCGTTGCGGCATTGAGTGGGATAAATCATGTAGCATGTAGAGCCCCAGTAGCCTGAGTATCAGGCCCTCCTAAGGGGCTAGGGGAGAGGAGACTTTAGATTGGGAAGCTCTCTCCCTTTTTCCCTTCCATCTTTTCCCTTTTCCCCCAAGAAACGCCTGATACTCAGGCTAGAGCCCCAGATAATTCATTTTAAGCTTTTTTATTACCTGGTATGCAGCAACCACTTCGACCCCTAAAGATTAATTTTTTTTAGATTAGGCAGCTATAAAAAATATTTTGGGCATTGATCCAAGAAAAGTTAAACATCCCGGCCCCTTTTTTATCCACAGTAAGGCTTCTATACTTTTTTACAAATTCGAGACGAGTTGAACGTTGCTTGGCGGACTGAGTAAAGGTTTTTTTTGCCATCTGAGGGATCTCAAAACTTTGCTTTTTATGATCCTGATCCAGACTTAGCTTGCTAACTGTTGTGACAGCTACCTTGTCGCGGGCTTCCTCTT
Source organism: Porites rus (assembly GCA_964035705.1). Taxonomy (NCBI): domain Eukaryota; kingdom Metazoa; phylum Cnidaria; class Anthozoa; order Scleractinia; family Poritidae; genus Porites; species Porites rus. Next base: position 33,576,728 of record OZ037996.1, read on the forward strand.
TTGTACCTAGCCTTCTTTAAAACTATTTAAGCGGTTTTATTCAGGACGTTTGTTCCTCTCTTTCGTTTCTTGTCTTTAAAACCCTTCCTCACCTACCTGGGGTCCCCCACCTCCAATGAAACAGGCCCTTAATAAAGTGAAGGTAATTTCGATACAAAGCCAGTTAGTAGAAATTTACTTTAATATCATTTTTTTTAATTGCTGCAAACGAAATAATCTCGTTCTTAAGCTGTCCAATATTGCGCACTTTTAGTTCTGATTCTTTAGTTTTGATGCTAAATAGGCGCTAAATTTTTGCTAACTGTGGGCACTGTTGAGAAATCATACATTGACAACACGTTAGGCCGTAGAAAATGGATCATAAACTATAAAGTAATAAATTTTACAAATTCGCATTCGTTGACCCTAGTATAATGTTTAAAGCAATATTTCCTGTAAAAGAAATAATAATAATTATAATTAATCGGAGTAACGATATAACGTCCATGATATTAATAAAAGTAACGGTATACACCACTGTACTTGTTGTATAAGGATGTTGGTTTGAATGGTGGAGACAAGTTGAAGTACGGCCACAAGTGCGTAAAAATAAACTGGAACAACTGGTTAACAACCGTCTGTAAATATAAGGAAAAGACGGCCGAGTTTTTGAGAAACAGGATAAGCAAACAAAATTCAAAACTCTCAGCCCTGTGCTTTGCAGGGAATGGTAACTCGATGGGGTTTTTCAGGGTGAACACCTCCCACGCTTGAGCATCAACTACGTCACCTTATACAAAGGTTTGGCAAAATTACCACCACAGCTGCCTTAGATAAATATGAAAAGTTGTATAATCAAGATTTCAATGACTTAGGAGTTATCATAGCAACAAAATGATGGCATTACCTATCTTAAATAAAACCTGGATACAAAACTCTGAATACTAAGAGGCTCTCATTTGTAAACACGAAATTCCGACAAAAAACTAGCAGTCTTTTTTGTGTATGAAAGCTTAACTAAGAGCAAAAATGTCTTTCTTCTTAATCATTAAAAAAATGGAATTCATCTCGGGGGCATTTGTGGTTTATGTTGCAATTTAGGTTTTTTTAATTGCCGGTAAACGTCAATGATGGCGCGTCAGTGATAGTATAAACTTCTGCATACTCTTGTCAAAATTTAATATATTAGGGATAATTGATCTAATAACGATATCATCTTCCAACAGCTTTTAGTTGCTATAAGGTAGCTAGAGACGCTAGAGAGCACACAGTTGAGTAAATATTTAATAACAAAACAAAGCTCCAAAACTTAGTACAAAAGAGTCCCCCGTGCGTTCGATTTCTTAGTAAAACAAAAGAAGAAAAATTTTCTTTAGATAGTGAGGTTATATTTCCTTTAGTCTGTAAACAGAGGTTTTTTTTCTTTTCTTTTCGAAAATCAACGAGCAGGCGAGAATAAATATTTACCTTTCAGCTTCGCTTAGCTTAGCCAAATAATGATCATACATATTTGTTTCCGCTGGGAAGTAAAGTAAACCTCACCTGTCACAGAATGCGCATGGGAAAAGTTGAATCTAGTTTTTAGATTTGTTTTTACAGTGACTTACGTAATAAAATTTTATCTCGTGATAAAAGATACAAGAAAAACCACGTCTGTATACTAACTTCCTTTATCGGGAATTAGAATTTTCACAATTTCAGAAATAGATCAGTTTTTATTTTATAGTTACCAATTATTTTAACTTTGAAACTAAAAGGTAAATAACTTTCTTATCTGAAATTGTTTCCCTTGACTACCATATCTCTTGCACTTTCCGTAAGAAATGTGTTTATTAGAGAACGAGCCAATGAAACTGATTGGGATGATGATGATGGTGTTGATGACAGTAACACGACAGTTATCAGTGCTGATAGAGTGATGTAATGATGTTGAAACAAACTCCTCTCGCGTACCAGGCGGTGTGCGTCACGAGATTCGACCAATCAGAATGCGTCATTTGTAGAGTGATTTTCGCGCTCGGAAAGAGCCGTTTTCAGAGGTATATGTGGTGAAATTTTCGCTTTATTCCAAGCTTGTGTCGGTAATTTCGACGCTATACCGCCGTGGAAAGTTGTTGGAACACTTTATCTTGATAGCAGTTGCGTTTCTTTCAAATATTTTGCTTTCTTGAGCGTTTGTGACAAGTTTGAATTGCTCGGTTGTGGGCAGGCCGCCATGATGATTTGAGTGTTGTTTTTGCCGTTCTTCTTGGATTTATTGCTGGTTACTGTTAGCGGTTTTATCGAATTATTTTGGGCATTTTGCTACTTCAACCTTTCTTCTTTGCAAATTTCGGGGTCTACCCGGGTCTACCCCTGTTAGTTTTCCCGTTGTGAGCCGTTGAAAGTGTCTTGGAATAAAGACATCGTCTTAGCCAAGTGCCACAACTCCCGGGAAACGGGCTGAGAAAACATGCCGAAGCGGAAGCCGACGTGAAGCGAGTAACGCCAAATCCAGGAAGAGTTTGTTCTATTTTAAACCACAAAAGGTAAAATAAGTTTGAATATTGTAATAACCTTTGGAAAAAAACATTTTTCATAACCCAGTGCGGAAACTGAAAGCGTGACTTTAAAATAATTTGCATGCGGTGTGTGCTATGTGTATGCAAATCTTTGTGTAAACTTATGTGAGGGAATAAATTGCTATAAATCTCTACCAAAACAGAAAACCATTATCGAAGATCCAGACAACATCATACAGGATTTTAAAACTGTGAGGTTAGGTTTTACTTTATAAAAAAATCGATATACTACGCTCACTTCAATGACCGCACAGACAAGATTGACAAGATCGTGGTTTATTTCACTGTTTATTTCTGCGACTGTAGCTTCGGTGAAATTCCAATTGTGCTGCAGCTGTTCGGCTCTTTCGGTCTGTTTTCCCCTTGCCTGATACAAGATTTATTTGCGCATAAGGATTTCAAACGGGCACTGTTTTCAAAATAATATAAACTTGTCGATGAAAATAAAATTGTTATGAGTCACGATTTCTCACCTAGCTGTTTGCACGCGCTCCCCCTGCTTTGCCGGTAACAAAGTCCATCAAATATATAAACACTTCTAATGGACGAATTTTTTTTAGTTAAGCAAATCCAGGTATGAACTACAGATCTCTTTCACTTTGAGATAAAAACATACATATAAACCAAACAGTACATAAAGTCTTATGAGAAGCAGGAAATTAGTCGCGTCTCAAAGTCGGCTAGATCGCACGATCGTCTCCGAATCGCGATAAACTTCTTGAAATTGTCTTGTGAAGCCAATAGCAAGCATCTAAGGCCACTATGAGATCTTGAAAATTCTCGAAATCGCTCTCTTCCGTAATGTTTTTCGGAAAAGGCAACAGTGTTTTGACCCCTGGGTTTGATTCATTTCTCTTACGAGATGCGAACTCGACCGTGTCACGATTGAAATGAGGCACAGTAACAGTTTTACCCGTGAACCTTCCTTAAGCCAACATTTACACTTACTTCTCATTTAAGGCAAAGTGTTGGCTTAGGGGAGGGGTAGGTGGGCATTTTCTCAGAAACCCAAATTGATCCGATTTTCCTTCTTTGTCCAGTGAATAATGGCTCAGACAAGTCATCTTCTAACTAATTCGTTAAGTAAGTCGAGCAAGAAGCCCCCTCCCCTCCCCCCCCCCCCCACCCCCGGGCAAACAAAATATGAGAGTTGCATGCCAGCTCAAAGGTTTCCCTTAAAGTATCGGTTCAGGTAACGCTTTATCTCGTCTTGCAGAGCCTGACTTCAAGCATTGCTGCTTGTTCTTCGTACAGGTTTTTGCCAGCTTGCTCGAATGTCAGGCTATTTATGATTGAGTCCCTCGCGGTTTGCCGTACCAAATCTAAAACCTTTTTAAAATGTAGTTGCTAAGTTTTTTTGAAAACTGTTTTAGACCGGTGTTATAAAATGGGTTTTATACTGAATGTTTTGGACTGACTTTAACGGTGTTTTAAACTGTTAAAAGTGCTATTGAAAACTAATTTTTAAAGTATTTTGAAATTTGTTTCAAATATGTCAATTATTTTTATCAAATTCTCTCAACTAATTCTTTGAAGAAGAGTATAGGGATCAGTCTTGAGAACTTGTTTGTGCATTTTTTGGCTTAAGGTGGCTCTCTAGAGTATTTACTAATAACCCTAGCTATCTAGCATACGTTACAGAAGGAAATGTAGTTACTTTCTCTTTGCGATTTTGTTCACGAGATTCACCGCTAAGGTTACCCATATAAGAAGGCTCCTTTATGAAGTTTTATTTTCTCGATTAAGGCCGTTGCCGTGGCAACATCACATCCTTAAACAGGCAGTAAGTTTGTCATTTTTATCATTTTTTCTTAATATTTCTTATTTCCCTCGGTGAAATGTCTTTAAACTTTGCCACTCTATATTAACTATATTGCTTAATATTTTAAAGTTGAAAAAACATAGGGTCGTTAAGACGGTTTGCCAATATTTTGAAATTTTTAATTTTTTTAACAGAGGAATAAAGCTCTTACAGATTTTTTTTTAAAAAAGGATAGTGCAAAGGTACTGCGACTGTTAAGAATTGAGGCGATTTTTAAAAAAATTTACCGAAGGAAAAGGGAGATATTCACGGTTAATTAACTGCGCTAACGTCATAAAAATCCGAAAAACACTCGCGTGGCTTAGGGTCGTATAAACAAAATACGCGCGCGAGCCATCACGCCCGCATGCGCATCATGCACATAGCTACTGAAAACATGTGTTTTCTTCGAAAAGTATTATTACGGTGATATCTCGCCAGTTGAAAAAGTAGAGATAGCGGATTTAATTTTATACCTAACACTGGATGTTTTCTTCGAAGTACATGACTATTGTAGCAAAAATTAGAGCCGTGGCGGTCACTCGTGCGGATGGCGATCATCGGAGATGAAGACGGTGGTTGTGCAAGGATCGTAATAAGCCCTTCATTTCCTAATCTGCTGTTCGCTGCGTATGGCTGCTACAGCAATACGTAACGACAGGGACCCAAAAACTGCCCTGCCACTGCTTATTATAAGTAAGTTGTCAAAGAACATATGACCAATGTGCCATCAGGAAGGCGTTAAACTAAGTTTTGTACTAAGAAGCACACCACCGCACAAGTAGAAAATAATGTTTCTGTTTCTCTGCGAGGAGAAAAAAAACACTAGCAGCTAAATACAGGAATTGCACCGACCTGTGATTGGAAGATAAAAATAGTATGTTAGTGGCGATGACGTGACAATTCGTTACGGTAGCCGTTTCAAGAGTAATGGTTTTTACATGAAAAAGGCTGTCCACGGGAAAATACAATATAATACTAAATATTTCTCAAAGACAAACAGTGCGGTATTCTTTTGAAGTCGGCTGACTCGCTAAGAGTCAATGTCTTATCGAAGTTGAAGTTCAACTGTCGCAAATCGGATAACTTCACTGAATGATTCTGAGATGAAACCTTTTGTCTGCATCCACATTGATCTTAGATTTTACCACTTACATATTGAAGAAAAGCTATAAACAGAGCTTCAATGTCCACGTACACCCGACTGAACCTCGGTGCGATTCTTGCAGATACCGCTGTTCATACTAAATGCAGGAATTGCACCGGACGCGTTCTCGTCCCCAGAGTTTTTTTTTTTTTGAAACCGCGACAAGACATCAGCATTTCGAGGGGATTTTGTGGGGGGTAACTTGAATTCAAAGGCCTCTCTCCTGGTATGGCTGGTAAGGGCAGAAGAGGTTACTTGCTTACTGCACTTTTGCCAGTCACCAGCCTGCATGGAATAGAGTTCAGATTCATTCAGATGAGTGTTTAGTCATTGACTGCCCTCAACTCCCTCCACCGCCCCCCCCCCCCCCCAAAAAAAAAATCAAGAAAAAATAAAAATCAATGTAGAAATGTTATCCACAGGGACACACAGTGTAAATACAAGAGCTAATTTCAGCAAACTCTTACAGGTGGACCGCCTTTTCCCTAAATTTTGCGAGTAAACATGACATGTAACTCTATTAGCTTAAAACAAGCATTGACTCGTCTTTAGTTTCTTCACAGATTTTTTGTTGCGAAAACTCAACTCCACCCACCCACCCCCTATGGCAGGTCAAATGGTCCTCGCAGCTACGTGCTGAAACGCAATGATTATTCGGTTTGCTGAAAAGGGGATTTTTTTTTCTTCCAAAGGACATGATGGGATTTAACCAGGCTGTTTAGGTGACCATTATTTTTACATTGCTGAGGTAATTCAGATTCGATATACTCACCAAGGAGAGCATGTTACACTTGTAAAGTCAAGCAGTAAAAGAAAAAAAGGCAAAGAACAATCAGCCCGAGGTTTAGATGACCTTTAGTCAGGATCCTATAACCCCTGCTTCAGTATAATTTAACTTCGAATACCAGTGATGTGTTATTTCCAGTGGCCTAAGTCTTGTCCTATCAAGTGAAAATCAAAACGCGAGAAAATCAATTAAAGTTTCCCGCGGCTATTTCATTTATGCCAAGTTGCGCATTCGACCAATGAGAGTCCGGTTTCATCTCAGAATCACTCAGTGAAGTTATCCGATTTGCGACAGTTGAACTTCAACTTCGATAAGACATTGACTCTTAGCGAGTCAGCCGACTTCAAAAGAATACTGCACTGTTTGTCTTCGAGAAATATTTAATATTATATTGTATTTTCCTGTGGACTGTCTTTTTCGTGTAAAAAACATTACTCTTGAAACGGCTAACGTAACGAATTGTCACGTCATCGCCACTGACATACTATTTTTATCTTCTAATCACAGGTCGGTGCAATTCCTGTATTTAGCTGCTAGTAAAAAAAACCGGATTCCGCCATTTTGTTTCCGCCATTTTGCACCGTTAACCGAGAAGACCTGGGGACGAAGTTGAGTTGCTTTGGTTGTGAACTTGAAAAAATGGCGGACGTTTCACTCGTTTCAAGAGTAAGAACTAGGCGAAAAAATAGCTAAAAACATGGCAAGAACAGCAACAAGACAACTCGAAGGGCGACATCTGCTATTTGGAGAATATTTGCGGAGCTGGACAAACCTAAACGTACACTAGCGAAGATGAACTGAACATCGATGGGATCAATGGAGGTAAGCATGTTTTAGCTATGTTTTGAAACTAGGAATTATTTTGGATGAATAATAAAACAGTTATTGAATTCGGCTTTCGTATCATATGAAGAATTATAGAGATCTCGGAGGGTGTTATTGTTATCCGCCTCGGCCTACGGCCTCGACGGATAACACCCTCCTCGATCTCCATAATTCTTCATAAGATACTCAGCCTCATTCATTAACTGTGAAATATTTTTTCTCCAATTACCAGCATTTACTTGTTATTTTCATTGCAGCATTATCTCCTACCATTTCATCCACTCACTATAGCTACTAATGACACACTTCACAAGCAATTATTAGTGTTTGCTGCATATTCGCCTGCAGTTATTCACTATCGCACCCATTTTCTTTTACTATAATTACACGTGTAGGAGGGTCAAATGGGTGAACACGGGACCTATAAAACATTGGCTACCCTTCCTTAACAACACCAACCCCATTTAAATCCCAGGAAATCCTTTTTAACAAAAGAGCACTGGCTTGAAATTTACTCCAACCAAAAGGCGATTAACTACATCTCAACTTCCAATATAAGAGCCAATAGGGAACTTAAGAACCATGATGACGACTATGTGGACGACGACCAGAAGTGAGATACCGTGCACTGCGCAAGCGCCATTAGCAATTTTCGTCGTCGTGGTGTCGACGACGCCAAACACAGTAGAATCACGTCTTCCTGCAATCCACAAGCTTCGGCAGGTATAACCCCCTGTTTTTAAGCCATTTTTCAAGGGCTTTATATTTTTTTTATCCTCGTAAATCCAGGTATCCTTTCTTTTTTCTCATAACAAGCGATGTTGATTGAAAATTCGACTGATGAATCGTGTTTACTTCGAAGACAACACTGAGCTGTGGAGGCCGAGCGAGCGAACTCGTAACTGATAAATTTAGTTGTACGTATTTAGGAAAGGCAAATCATATATCTTTAAAATAGAGGAAATGAACTTTATATGGAAAACAGCTATCGCATCGGAATGTCTCTTTTTCTAAATCTAAACTCTGACAGACACTCGGACTCGGTCATCTCATTCAGGTTGAAAGTTGAATAATCTTCGTACGGAAAGCAGAGATTTTTTCATTCGAAAAGGTCAGACAACACTAAAAATTCTTCATCGTCAGTGAAAGTAGACGTACGGCTTGTAAAATAAGGTCTTGCATTGTATTGTGTTCCAATTTTGGTAACCACAGCCTAAAATATATAATTTTAAACGGAACGCGGATTCTTGGCTGCTCCTGCGGCTACCATGACGTCTTGGTGTGGGTGGGGGGAGGGGGTTTAGTGCCTTATATAGCCTATACAGGGATGTGCCGCCGGACAGGGTATGGTTTTTGACCTCTCAGTCCTAAACAGGGTATATAGTTTTGTGCGAGTCCGGTCCTAATTGTAAACAGGATGACAAAACCAATGACTACAACGTGAATTAATTTGCTCTATTGCAATTGCCAATAGATGGCTTAAAAACAAGACCGCCTGCATTGTGTACCTTGTCTTAAACACCCGGTAAACAGGGTTATAAAATTGAAGGTGTTGTCTCAAAAAGGGTATGGTTTTTTAATTATATTTTAGGATTTTTTTGTCCTAAACAGGGTCAGAGTTTCGAACCCTCAGCGGCTCACCTATACCCAAATAATAGTCGAGTACCTCCCCCCCCCCCCCCCCCTTGGAATGACGTGCCCTTTTACTGGGGCTCCGAAATGATCCAATTCAAGTGCTTAAACTTTCATGCGAAGATGATGCATTTTTGGATACAGTCAACTCCCTCGCCCGAAGACGGACACCTTTGGTACCAGCACTATGTGCCTGTTTTTGTCCGTCTTATAGAAAGTCTACTAAAATGAGTAAAGAAAGACAGGGACCATCTCCAAGTGTCCGTTTTACAGAGGTGTCCATTAAATGAGAGTTGCCGGTGTAAATAAGAAGATCGCAATTAAGGTGGCTCCGTCATTAATACGGGCCAACCTCGTCCCCAGGGCTTTTCCCTTAAAAAATGGGTGGGGCGGGAAAAGGCCCTGGCATCGGCTGGTCACATGCACAGCCTAAATATTCCTGAGAAGCTAATTTATATGCAACCCGCTGGTTTTTCGCTGACAGAAGTCAAACGGAGCAACAAAGGAAAATAATAATATCGCGAACTGTATGGCAATATTTTCGCGTCTGTTCGATTCAAAAGCTTAAGGTCCATTTAATTGCGTATTATTCAAATGCTACATGTTTATGAAAGGGCGTCCCGGCTCTACGTTGTCACGTTCAAAATATGTCAAATGCTTCAGAGTTGAGACAAGCTGTTATCGAGTAGTACTTCGACTGAAATTCATCGTGACTGTGGAATTACTGTACGATCATCAAGCGGAAAGTGATTTTGTCCAATGTCAAACAAAAATGCGGGCCTTTGCCTCTAGGATCTGTAGTGAATTTAAACAAATTGAACTTAATTGAAATAGAATTATTCATCAAAATGCTTTATGGAGTCTGGTCTTCTCTAGAACCCGACCATGAAACAAACAAATCTCCGCGGCGGATGCAAGTCAGCCCTCCAGCCAGGAACGATGACAGGTCGCCGATCTGAAACATTTGAAGAACTCTTATATCGTTTCTCTTCCGAGGATAAGTACAAAGGATTTTCCTTATATTAAAGGGAAGATTGACCGATCAATTGGAATCAACTACAACTATGTCAATTTTAAATGGACCCAAGTCTTTCTTTGTTACCAGTCGTTTGATACCCTGGGTGCCAGAAACCTTTCATGCGCGGTTTCCAGTTTCGGTGAAGTCTCTCAGAGGTCAATGAATTTTTTAAAAATACAGGTCATACAAGATAAGTCTAAACCAACGCGTATCGCTATGATGATATGGCTGAGAGATAAGGTGAATGGAACTAGGTTGTGTACGGCGGTCCACTTCGCAAGAAATAAAATAAAACATCGAAAGAGTCGCGAAAACGAACTTTTCCAGTGCAAACTTTATGCATGGACGATAGCTTGTTTGTCATTTATATCGCACTGTAAAGGAAGTTTTACAAATGTTACCGCTCGCTGTCCCCTTCATAGAAATCGGAGGAAAGCAAAAAAATACCATAGCCAGTATCTGTGACAAAAAGGAAACCTTGTAAAACTTTTCGTTAATCGTCAAGAGATATAAAAGGCCGCCCAAGATCGCGCGCTGTGAGGTCACGCATAATTTTAGCTTTTCACATAGCGCTAATTTATGACACCCAGGATTTTAGGGTGTACGAGGGGACACGTGACCAGCCGATGCCAGGGCCTTTTCCCGCCCCACCCATTTTTTAAGGGAAAAGCCCTGGGGACGAGGTTGTAATACAGGCGCATTTAGCTTTGACGAAACTTTTGTCATAACTTTTTTCGGTTTCATGCGATGGCTAGGAAATTTTAGGAAGAACTACAGATATCATTCAGCAATAATATGAAATAATCCCATTTTACTGGTGGTAAATATGTTTTAAGAGATGAGCCCTTAAGTGGACCCTACTGTTCACGAATCCGCGTTCCGTTTAAAATTAAATATTTTTGTCTGTGGTTGCCAAAATTGGAACATAATAGCCCGAGTAGTTTACACAACCACATTTAATTTTAAAAAAGCTACTATTTAAAAACAAAGAAATAAGCGCTTAAGTGGACCCTACTGTTAAAAGAAAATCGCCTCAAGTAAAAAATGTAGGTGATATTTTTTACTAAAAATTCTGGTATCAGCACAGCAGTGAAAGCCGGTGAAGACGCATTGTAATACATATTAAAATGTATGTAGCAGGGAGCTTCAGCCAAAACTGCTGAAGGAAATTTCAGAAATGGCGGCAAATAAGTCCTTTGACTACAGAGCAAGATTTGGAGCAATTTATAGTGGTTCTCAAACTAAAGAGTACCTTTTCAAGAATGACCAACCGGGTGAGCTTTTCTAGTCCGAGGGCCAATTCATTCCCGGAAAAATCTTCTACTATCGACTTACGGAATTGGCATTTCCATTCTCTCTTATTGTCAAAACGCTGATCTATGTGCGCTTGTTCGATTTTAAATCATCATAACCTCTGAATGCCGTTCTAAAAATCAAGCAAAATAATAACAAATGTATATCAAATATAATTTCATGAGTTAGAATTTTGTTAGGGATGGTTTAGCAACGTACAGTATTTTTAGATCAACTCAATCAAGCAATCTGATTGGTTCGCTATCTCGGACTACAAAAAAATATTCCCCTCATAGCGAGTGGATAATGTGTGAATTCTGTGTTTTTCCCACTTTTTCAGAGAACGATCTTTTAAAGGTCGACAAAATCCTAGGGTTGACTTCTTTTAAGGCAAGAAAAGACCTCGAAGGATTCAAAACGGCGTTTTTCCATTTACTGTAGCTGAGTTTTGGGTTCGATGGATTGTTCACAACTCCCGTTTATTCGCGTAGAAGAAGCCGTTTCGTGAACTCAGCGTTTATTTATGACAATCAAATTTGAAAGCAAATGTTTACAAAAATTCTGCGTTTCAGGTAAATAGGAAAAAGAATGCTACATGAATTGCGAAGACGACGTCTTACCGTGAGCAACCGAAACGCCATATTTTATCAGCACTTTAATTCTAAGGTAAGGAAACAGTTCAAACTTTTAACGGTTACATTTAAGCCATTACGCTGTTGTTTGCGAAGTGATAAACAATAAACTTGTGTGCATGAAAATTGCCATGTTTGAAAATTCTGCAAAGATCTATTTTTAAACTTTCGCGTGATTTGATCCGTCAATCAAATCGCACTTTTTAAAGGTTTCCTCTCTGATTTTGTTGACGTGTGTATATACTAATTAAAACAATTACTCTCCTCAATCTCGGTGAATAGTGGCTTTAGGAATATCTACCTCGCCGCTTCGCGCCCCGGTAAATATTTAGCCACTATTCACCTCCATTTCAAAGAATAATTGTTAAATACTTTTGTGTGGAATACATTAATATCGATGACGTGATAATCTTTTGTCTTTATCTCATGGATGAAATCCGCAGGAATCTCATTAAGATAAGGTCGTGTGCTATTTTTAGTTCGTTTTTCGGGAGAAGTGATATCCATTGCCTGCTAATCATGAAACCGAGCCGATCGGCAATTTTGAAATGTACTCTGCGTTTTCGAAACAATGTAACTCCCTCCAAACCTTGCTCTGAGGTCGAGTGATTGATTCTTCGACATCTTAAAGTTTCGTAGGCATCGCGTTAAACGAAAGAAGTTATAACAAAAAGTTTGTCATAGTTTAATGAACATTTATTAACAAAGGAGCCACATTAACTGAAGTCAATGCACTGTGTTTTAATATGAATAAATCATCAAACCAGGAAGTTTTCTTGACTTTTTCAGACCTGTACGACTCCTGTGTGCGCCCGTTGAGTCTTTGAAAGCCTTTAAAGTTTGCTTTAGCAAGCATGTCTTTTAGCGATTTTCCTTTCCTATAAGAGAACAAGGGAGGCTCCTTGAATATCTCTCCTAAGTCACGGCTGGTTGTATATTAGATGCAATTTGTCCATAAGTATGTTTTTTAAGTTTGGAAATTGACGGTTGAAATTGTGTGACAATGGGTGGAAATTTTTTTTGTGCGTTCTCAATCTTTGCTTATTAATAAGAGCTTCCTCTCTCTCATGTTTAACCTCTTAGAGGATATTATCTACCTTTCGGCCCGGGTAGCCCCTAAAGATAAGGCGTGTTTTGAAATTTGTAAGGTTCTCGTCGATAATAGCGTTGGAAGAGACTGTTGATCTTTTTTCTAAGAAGCCTATTAAGAGATTCTCCTTTGGCAAAACCTTTCAACTGCCGCTGGGTTACAGCTATTCAAGTGTGTGCTCTGAAATCTTTCAATAGGCTTAAAATGTGTACGCACATCGAGGATTCTGTTTTTTTCTCGAATCGTTTACCCTTATAACGTCTTATAGCCTGTTGTGTCTAAGAATGTAATTTGTGTTTCTGATGCTTCAGTGATTAGCATTGGCTTTCTCAATAAAAAGTTCTATATCTTCCTTGTCCATGAGTACAACCACAAGATACCTTTTCAATGCTTTATTTCAATCAACAAGCTGACTTGACAACTACATTTAATTTCGTTACATCCTGTTTGCTCTTAACGGGACACGTCAGCTTTCCAATACCGTTGGGCTTTCAATCACCAGACAAAAGCAACAGGACTTTTAGTTGGCCGGTGCTTCAGACAATACTTCAAAAGTTTTTTGCAAAGTCTCTGCGTGAAAAAAAAATAATAATAAAAAAGGGGGGATTTTTTAACACTTCGCCGGGCACGATACTTCAAAAACTATGTTGATTTCTTTTTCTCATCACATGCCAGGATTTTCATTGATTGAAGTTGCCTCTCTTTGTCATTTGACGCCAATCATCATTGAAAAAACTATCATGACTATGTTCTTGACATAAGGGTAACACTACCGCGGCTGAAAAACGCATAAACTGAAGAGCACGCCGGGAAACCATAAAAACATGCATCTAACAGTCGAATAAAAACAATTACATGTAAGCGAACTATATCAAACTACATACGTTTGCTGTAAAACTACGTCTCGACATCGAAACCGTCCAAGTGTTCAAGATGAAGACAGGAAATATCTTACCTTCATGGATGCTGTGGGACGTGGACGGCGGCTTCGTGGGGGCTTCGTGGGCTTTCTCTTGCAACCCTCAAGAATTATTTTACACTTTTTAAGAGAAAAGGCATATGACAAAAGCGAGGGAAAACACACATTTGTTGATTATTGTTTATTTTCCGTTAGGCGCGAAGTTAATAAATATCTTATTGACGATTATATCAACAGCGGGGATGTTTATCACCTTTTCCCTTTGTGAGCTGATTGTGTGCCATCTTTTATCTTTTTCGCCAAACCCCTTTTGTTCAAACTTATGTTTATTTTGCGCCAAGCGTGAAGATAAATATTTTACATTGCCTTTGACACGTTACTAAAATATTTACTACAGGTGCATTTCTGCATGTGCTCAAACAAAAACGAAAAAAAAAAACAAAAACAAACAAAGAAACCAAAAAAACAACAGCAGGTTCATCTATAGCAACCTTTCTGGCAATACAGATGTTAAAAGTATAAGATCCATAATAAAAGGGTTCCCAAGTCTCCACTAAAATAGTGGGTAAGATAGAAGGGAGAGAGAATGTGTGCGTTTGGGAGTGTTTTGGGTATAAAAAGTAAAAAAAGTTTGATGTTAAGATTAGCAGTAATAATGAGGGACTGGCAAACTCTGTGTCTACCTCAAAAAAGTGCGAAAATAGGGAAAAATGTAAAAATAAGTATATATTAGTAAATAAAATGAAATGACAGTAAAAAAAAGAAAAACTTAAAGTTAGTTGAAAAGCCAAAATTGGATTAGAGGTTAAAAAAAGAGGAAGAGAAAAAATTAACTTAGATGTTAGGATAGGTATTAGCAATGAGGAAGCTCTCGCGAAAAAGCGCGGAATATCACCGATTCCGCCCAGATTCAGGGTGCCTTTTGTACTTTGAACTGCGTATGGCTGCTACAGCAATAAGTAATGACAGGGACCCAAAAACGGCCCTGCCACTGCTTATCATAAGTAAGCTGTCAAAGAACTTATGACCATTGTGCCAACAGGAGGGCGTTAAGCTAAGGTTTGTACTAAGAAGTACACCACCGCACGGATAGAAAAATAATATTTCTGTTTCTCTGCGAGAAGAAAAAAAAACGGATTCCGCCGTTTTGTTTTCTTGTTTCCTTCAGGTTTGCTATCTTCATTTTCGAAATGCCCGCGTGGTCAATGCAATTATGCAATTATGCAATTATCCCTCCAAAATGCGGAATATGGCGAAGTGTTATCTCGATTACGACATTTTACATTGGCGTACAACGACAGACAAGGGAGATTGACGTTATAACCAATGAAAGAGAAAGGGTAAACATTGCAGTCGTGCAGCCATCGAGCTATGGATGCACGAGGGAGGTTGCCAAGTACGAAAAAATTGTTATGTTGATTGTAAAAAACCTTTTACGTCGACTAATACGGCTTTTGTTAACTTTTTCTCAGTATTAATACAATAACCTTTGCAAACTACAGGGTCTCCCAAGAGTTCGTTCCTCTAATTCAATGTTTTAAAGCTTTTGAGACAACTTTATTTTTACATCAAATTTCTAAAAGACGTTGACTGGTCTATGGCGTTTGTATTCAGAAGTTCAGTAACCGGCATGCCCCCTTTGTTTTTTTATCACTCTCTTTAGCCGTTGAGGCATTGAGAGGGATAAGTCATGTAGCACAAGTGTAGAGCCCCAGATAATTCATTTTAAGCTTTTTTATCATCTGGTATGCAGGAACCACTTCGACCCCCAAAAGAATATTTTTTTTAAATTAGGCATCTATAAAAAATATTTTGGGCATTGATCAAAGAAAAGTTTAGCCTGCGTAGCTGGCGGTATAGCTTTCAAAGGGTTTCTCTTATTACTTCCATGTCTCTACCACCGAATAATATTTTCGTTCTGCTACTCGCCAATGTCGATGTTATTCCAAAACAAAAACAACTAAGTACTGTCTAAAACACGAAGGAAAATCTCATCCATGTCATCCATGGCAAAACTAAAAGACAGCAGATCGTGTTTCATAACTAGATGACGTGTATTTTACAAATACGTGCAGCTCGTGCAAGGTGAAATTATGCTAATTTCAATCACCATCATCCTTCTTTTTAATTTTGAAAAAAACATCTCATACGTCTTTCTGTTTCTTCGAAACTTCAAAATTAGTTTCCCCTCAGTTTTTACTGTTTACCTTGTTTTGTTTTAGAGAGAAAAACGGAGAAAAAACCCTACAACTAACCTCAATAAATTTTGTTTACATGCGGTTGCCGGATTTGCAACGCATTGCGCGAATCGCCATGGCGCGTTGCACCCGAGAAGCAAAGTTTGAAGAAGTACAACGCCACTATATCAATATATATCAATCTAATTTTTTGTTATATTATACAAAATTTATCCCCCTTTAACATATGTAAAAATTGAGGTGAAGAAGTGTTAAGCTTTTGCAAACGAAACGGAGAAAGACGATTAGGTGATATTTAGTGGAAGGAGGAGGTATTCAACACTTTCAAATTAAACTCAAATTTTGGCATTATACGACCAACAAGTTTGACTTATAGACGTACAGACACAAACATATCAAACTGTTTATTGATATTGCTATGAAACGAATTTATCTATTTAACACTGTAGCCTGAAATTACAGAAAGAAAATAGGATTTCCGGTTTGCAAAAAGGAAAATTTCGCCGGCCTTCAAGCGCACCGGAAGCGCGGAAAAAGCGCTCGTGCCAGTCCTACTCCGCATCACACATTAAATGAAGACTGGAGCGCTCGTTTCACCGCCCAACATTTATCCACCCTGGTTTTGCCAAAGGAGAATCTCTCAGGCTTCTTAGAAAAAAGATCGACAAACTCTTCCAACGCTATTATCGACGAGAACCTTACAAATTTCAAAACACGCCTTATCTTTAGGGGCTACCCGGGCCGAAAGGTAGATAATATCCTCTAAGAAGTTAAACATGAAAGAGAGGAAGCTCTTATTAATAAGCAAAAATTGAGAACGCACAAAAAAAATTTCCACCCTTTGTCACACAATTTCAACCGTCAATTTCCAAACTTAAAAAACATACTTATGGACAAATGGCATCTAGTATACAACCAGCCGTGACTTAGGAGAGAAATTCAAGGAGCCTCCCTTGTTCTCTTATAGGAAAGGAAAATCGCTAAAAGACATGCTTGCTAAAGCAAAACTTTAAAGGCTTTCAAAGACTCAATGGGCGCACACAGGAGTCGTACAGGTCTGAAAAAGTCAAGAAAACTTCCTGGTTTGATGATTTATTCATATTAAAATACAGTGCATTGACTTCAGTTAATGTGGCTCCTTTGTTAATAAATGTTCATTAAACTATGACAAACTTTTTGTTATAACTTCTTTCGTTTAACGCGATGCTTACGAAGCTTTAAGATGTCGAAGAATCAATCACTCGACCTCAGAGCAAGGTTTGGAGGGAGTTACATTGTTTCGAAAACACAGAGTACATTTCAAAATTGCCGATCGGCTCGGTTTCATGATTAGCGGGCAATGGATATCACTTCTCCCGAAAAACGAACTAAAAATAGCACACGACCTTATCTTAATGAGATTCCTGCGGATTTTCATCCATGAGATAAAGATAAAAGATTATCACGTCATCGATATTAATGTATTCCACACAAAAGTATTTAACAATTATTCTTTGAAATGGAGGTGAATGGGGGCTAAATATTTACCGGGGCGCGAAGCGGCGAGGTAGATATTCCTAAAGCCACTATTCACCGAGATTGAAGTGAGTAATTGTTTTAATTAGTATATACACACGTCAACAAAATCAGAGAGGAAACCTTTAAAAAGTGCGATTTGATTGACGGATCAAATCACGTGAAAGTTTAAAAATAGATCTTTGCAGAATTTTCAAACATGGCAATTTTCATGCACACAAGTTTATTGTTTATCACTTCGCAAACAACAGCGTAATGGCTTAAATGCAACCGTTAAAAGTTTGTACTGTTTCCTCACCTTAGAATTAAAGCGCTGATAAAATATGGCGTTTCGGTTGCTCACGGTAAGACGTCGTCTTCAATTCATGTAGCATTCTTTTTCCTATTTACCTGAAACGCAGAATTTTTGTAAACATTTGCTTTCAAATTTGATTGTCATAAATAAACGCTGAGTTCACGAAACGGCTTCTTCTACGCGAATAAACGGGAGTTGTGAACAATCCATCGAACCCAAAACTCAGCTACAGTAAATGGAAGAACGCCGTTTTGAATCCTTCGAGGTCTTTTCTTGCCTTAAAAGAAGTCAACCCTAGGATTTTGTCGACCTTTAAAAGATCGTTCTCTGAAAAAATGGGAAAAACACAGAATTCACACATTATCCACTCGCTATGAGGTGAATATTTTTTAATAGTCCGAGATGGCGAACCAATCAGCTTGCTTGATTGAGTTGATCTAAAAATACTGTACGCTGCTAAACCATCCCTAACAAAATTCTAACTCATGAAATTATATTTGATATACATTTGTTATTATTTTGCTTGATTTTTTTAGTACGGCATTCAGAGGTTATGATGATTTAAAATCGAACAAGCGCACATAGATCAGCGTTTTGACAATAAGAGAGAATGGAAATGCCAATTCCGTAAGTCGATAGTAGAAGATTTTTCCGGGAATGAATTGGCCCTCGGACTAGAAAAGCTCACCCGGTCGGTCATTCTTGAAAAGGTACTCTTTAGTTTGAGAACCACTATAAATTGCTCCAAATCTTGCTCTGTAGTCAAATGACTTATTTGCCGCCATTTCTGAAATATCCTTCAGCAGTTTTGGCTGAAGCTCCCTGCTACATGCATTTTAATATGTATTACAATGCATCTTCACCGGCTTTTACTGCTGTGCTGATACCAGAATTTTTAGTAAAAAATATCACCTACAGTTTTTTAACTTGACGCGATTTTCTTTGAACAGTAGGGTCCACTTAAGCGCTTATTTTTTTTTTTTTTAAATAGTAGCTTTTTTAAAATTAAATGTGGTTGTGTAAACTACTCGGGCTATTATGTTCCAATTTTGGCAACCACAGACAAAAATATTTAATTTTAAACGGAACGCGGATTCGTGAACAGTAGGGTCCACTTAAGGGCTCATCTCTTAAAACATGTTTACCACCAGTAAAATGGGATTATTTCATATTATTGCTGAATGATATCTGTAGTTCTGTACAGTACCGCAAATGATCCCCAACCGCAAATGATCCCGAGACCGCAAATGATCCCCAAAATGGACCGCAAATGATCCTCAACCGCAAGTGATCCCCAAAGTCGACCGCAAATGATCCCGAAAGAAAAATAGGAATGGCTTAGACTCGAGTTAGCGGATCGTCGTGACGATTTTATTATTATTACAAAAAGTAAGATTAAAAGCTAAATTTTAGATCTTAAATAAATACATGAATAAAAACTAAATGAAAAAAATCATTCAAGTGTAAAAGCGAAGTCGGTAGGCAACACACGACTTTTACCTCATGCTAAAATGCTGTTTGTTCCAATGAGTTTTTTTCTCTGGCGGGTAGATTATACCTCTGAAGGAAAACGTTTTGACTGAGCAAATGTGATTTTTGCCGTTTATTTCATACTGAGAGGTCATGACACGCATTTTCTGCGCATTTTGTTGTTTCTGGTCGGCATGATTTACTGGATTTGTCCTTTAATGCAAGAGCATTTCTTTGACCTCTTTTGAAATGCAATGCTTCTCATTCAGGCTAAATAAGGGTTTTAGGTTGTTTACTTTTCTTTAAAGTGCCTCATGGATCCGAACAATTATAAGCGACGGTTCCTATACTGATGTTTTGTCACGCGATAACTACCGCTTGCCTCCCTTTTGCGTTTCTCATTACCAGGTTTAGATTCCTGGTAACTGTCTTCAGCAAAGGCACAACAAATGGATATACATATAAGCGTCAATATAACTATTCGCAACATGTTCATGAGCTGTAGGCAAGTTGCTCTTTCAAAATAAACCGAAACCTGTGGACATTGATAAGTTCGGTGGCATTTTGACGAGTGTTTATTTCAAATCACGTCTTGTTTCGTAACGGGTACTCCCAGGCCTGGGGTACTCATAAGTTACCAACCAATGTCTTGCTGTTTATCACGTAAAATTAACACTTCAGAGAAAAATCAAAACTAAATATTCTGAAAATTAATTCGACGCTTCTAAAAAGATCAGTGAAGTCAATAAAGCTCTTGTTATGTAGAGGGTGCCCGGCTTTGTATTCCTCAGTAGACAAGTTGAGCTTGGGCGTTAAAATAATACAGTTTTTTTCTGCGTAACGTCCTGCCTGTCTTAAATTTTCAGCGACGAAACAGTTCTTGAAAGAAAATTGAAGCAATTGACAAAGGAAGAAGTATACGGTTGATACCATATCCTTTTCAGATTTATTGTACTTTTTTTTCGCCTTGTATAAATTGACCTGAGATGTAGCGCCCTCCTTCCCTTTTTCTTTAGAAGGCGCGAGAAAAAGGTTCCTTTTTTTAATAATGAGTCCTTTTTTGTAATCAGTCCCATAAAATCCATTCCATTCCTCAAGTTTTCACGGGATCATTTGAGGTCAACTTTGGGGATCACCTGCGGTCGAGGATCATTTGCGGTCCATTTTGGGGATCATTTGCGGTCTCGGGATCATTTGCGGTCCATTTTGGGGATCATTTGCGGTCTCGGGATCATTTGCGGTTGGGGATCATTTGCGGTACTGCACAGTTCTTCCAAAATTTCCTAGCCATCGCATGAAACTGAAAAAAGTTATGACAAAAGTTTCGTCAAAGCTAAATGCGCCTGTTTTAATGACGGAGCCACCTTAATTGCGATCTTCTTATTTACACCGGCAACTCTCATTTAATGGACACCTCTGTAAAAGGGACACTTGGAGATGGTCCCTGTCTTTCTTTACTCATTTTAGTAGACTTTCTATAAGACTGACAAAAACAGGCACATAGTGCTGGTACCAAAGGTGTCCGTCTTCGAGCGAGGGAGTTGACTGTATCCAAAAATGCATCATCTTCGCATGAAAGTTTAAGCACTTGAATTGGATCATTTCGGAGCCCCAGTAAAAGGGCACGTCATTCCAAGGGGGGGGGGCGGGGAGGTACTCGACTATTATTTGGGTATAGGTGAGCCGCTGAGGGTTCGAAACCCTGACCCTGTTTAGGACAAAAATATCCTAAAATATAATTTAAAAAACCATACCCTTTTTGAGACAACACCTTCAATTTTATAACCCTGTTTACCGGGTGTTTAAGACAAGGTACACAATGCAGCCGGTCTTGTTTTTAAGCCATCTATTGGCAATTGCAATAGAGCAAATTAATTCACGTTGTAGTCATTGGTTTTGTCATCCTGTTTACAATTAGGACCGGACTCGCACAAAACTATATACCCTGTTTAGGACAGACTCGCACGAGATTATATACCCTGTTTAGGACAGAGAGGTCAAAAACCATACCCTGTCCGGCGGCACATCCCTGTATAGGGTATATAAGGCACTAAACCCCCTCCCCCCACCCACACCAAGACGTCATGGTAGCCGCAGGAGCAGCCAAGAATCCGCGTTCCGTTGAAAATTATATATTTTAGGCTGTGGTTACCAAAATTGGAACACAATACAATGCAAGATCTTATTTTACAAGCCGTACGTCTACTTTCACTGACGATGAAGAACTTTTAGTGTTGTCTGACCTTTTCGAATGAAAAAATCTCTGCTTTCCGTACGAAGATTATTCAACTTTCAACCTGAATGAGATGACCGAGTCCGGGTGTCTGTCAGAGTTTAGATTTAGAAAAAGAGACATTCCGATGCGATAGCTGTTTTCCATATAAAGTTCATTTCCTCTATTTTAAAGATATATGATTTGCCTTTCCTAAATACGTACAACTAAATTTATCAGTTACGAGCTCGCTCGCTCGGCCTCCACAGCTCAGTGTTGTCTTCGAAGTAAACACAACTCATCAGTCGAATTTTCAATCAACATCGCTTGTTAGCAGAAAAAAGAAGGATACCTGGATTTACGAGGATAAAAAAAATACAAAGCCCTTGAAAAATGGCTTAAAAACAGGGGGTTATACCTGCCGAAGCTTGTGGATTGCAGGAAGACGTGATTCTACTGTGTTTGGCGTCGTCGACACCACGACGACGAAAATTGCTAATGGCGCTTGCGCAGTGCACGGTATCTCACTTCTGGTCGTCGTCCACATAGTCGTCATCATGGTTCTTAAGTTCCCTATTGG
>OZ037996.1:33603681-33646181 GCA_964035705.1 Porites rus
CACAGTTGGCTATTGCACAGAAAGACCATGTTCCTTTTTATCAGATTTTTGTTAGCTAAATGGGTGAAAAATATATATCTATAGTTGGATTTTTGTACAATAATTTTACAGCCAAAATAGATCCCTTACATCAAACAGTTTTATAAAATCCCTTTATTTTTGAAGTTACCCCAAGCGGACCCTAGGCCTAACCCTAACCGTGGCCCTAGGGTAAGCGTTAGGGTAAGCTCCTAGAAAAACGAGAATCCTTAAGAATCTGAAAAAAGGTGCAAAAGGTGGGTATCCGAAAATACTTTAAGGGAAAATATTAATAATAAACTAGGATAAAAATCCTTCGATTTTTGAAGTTACGCCAAGCAGACCCTAGGCCTAACCCTAACCCTAGCCCTAGGGTTAGGGTTGAGGTAAGCTCCTAGAAAAACGAGAATCGTTAAGAATCTGAAACAAGGAGCAAAAGGTGGGTATCCGTAAATTCTTTAAAGGAAAAATATTAATAACGGGCTAGCATAAAAATCCTTCGATTTTTGAAGTTACCCCAAGCAGACCAAAGTCCTAACCCTAACCCCAGCCCTAAGGTTAGGGTTGGGGTTAACTACTAGAAAAACGAGAATCGTTAAGAATCTAAAACAAGGTGCAAAAGATGGGTATCCGGAAATCCTTTAACAGACAAATATTAAAAACAGGCTAAAATAAAAATCGCTCGATTTTTGAACTTACCCAAGCAGACCCTAGGCCCAACCCTAACCCTAGCCCTAGGGTTAGGGTTAGAGTAAGCTCTAAGAAAAACGAAAATCGTTAAGAATCAGAAACAAGGTGCAAAAGGTGAGTATCCGGAAATACTTTAAGGGAAAAATATTAATAACAGGCTAGAATAAAAATCCTTGGATTTCTGATGTTACCCTAAGCCGACCCTAGCCCTAACCCTAACCCTAAGCCTAGGGTTAGGGTTAGGGTAAGCTCCTAGAAAAACAAGAGTCGTTAAGAATCTGAAACAAGGTGCAAAAGGTGGGTATCCGGAAATACTTTACGCGAAAAGTATTAAAATCGGGCTAGGATAAAAATCCATTGCTTTTTGAAGTTACCTCAAGCCTAACCTAGGCCTAACCCTAACCCTAGCCCTAGGGTTAGGGTTAGGGTAAGGTCCTAACTAAACGAGAATGGTTAAGAATCTAAAACAAGGTGCAAAAGGTAGGTATCCAAAAGTACTTTAAGGGAAAAATATTAAAAACACGCTAGGATAAAAATTATTGGATTTTATAAGTTACCCCAAGCCAACCCTAGCCCTAACCCTAACCCTAAGCCTAAGGTTAGGGTTAGGGTAAGCTCCTACAAAAACGAGAATGGTTAAGAATCTGAAACAATGTGCAAAAGGTGGTTTTCGGGAAATGCTTTAAGGGAAAAATATCAATAACAGGCTAGGATAAAAATTATTGGATTTTATAAGTTACCCCAAGCCAACCCTAGCCCTAACCCTAAGCCTAGGATTAGGGTGAGGGTAAGCTCCTACAAAAACGAGAGTGGTTAAGAATCAGAAACAAGGTGCAAAAGGTGGGTATCCAGAAATACTTTAAAGGAAAAATATTAATAACGGGCTACGATAAAAATCCTTCGACTTTTCAAGTGACCCCAAGCCAACCCTAGCCCTAACCCTAACCCTAGCCCTAGGGTTAGGGTTGGGGTAAGCTCTGAGAAAAACGAGAATCGTTAAGAATCTGAAACAAGGTGCAAAAGGTGAGTATGCGGGAATACTTTAAGGGAAAACTATTAATAACGGGCTAGGATAAGAAACCTTGGATTTTTGATGTTACCATAAGCCGACCCTAGCCCTAGCCCTAACCCTAACCCTAGCCCTAGGGTTAGGGTTAGGGTAAGCTCTAAGAAAAAGGAGAATCGTTAAGAATCTGAAACAAGGTGCAAAAGGTGAGTATCCGGGAATACTTTAAGGGAAAACTATTAATAACGGGCCAGGATAAAAATTCTTGGAAATTATTAGTTACCCCAAGCCAACCCTAGCCCTAACCCTAACCCTAGCCCTAGGGTTAGGGTTAGAGTAAGCTCCTAGAAAAACGAGAATGATTAAGAATCTAAAACAAGGTGGAAAAGGTAGGTATCCAAAAGTAAATTAAGGGAAAAATATTAATAACAGGCTAGGATAAAAATTATTGGATTTTATAAGTTACCCCAAGCCGACCTAAAACCCAACCCTAGGGCTAGGCTTAGGGTTACGGCTAGGGTCGGCTTGGGGTAACTTCAAGAATCGAAGGATTTTTATCCTATCCCGTTATTAATATTTTTCCCATAAAGTATTTCCTGATACTCACCTTTTGCACCTTGTTTCAGATTCTTAACCATTCCTTAACCCTAACCCTAGGGTTAAGGTTAGGGTTAAGGTTAGGGTTAGGGTTAGGGTTAGGGCTAAGGTCGGCTTGGGGTAACATCAAAAATCCAAGGATTTTTATCCTAGCCCGTTATTAATATTTTTCCCGTAAAGTTTTTCTGGATACTCATTTTTTGCACATTGTTTCAGATTCTTAACGATTCCCGTTTTTCTTAAAGCTTACCCTAACCCTAACCCTAGGGCTAGGGTTAGGGTTAGGGCTAGGGTAGGCTTGGGGGAACTAAAAAAAGCAAGGGATTTTTATCCTATCCCGGTTTTAATATTTCTCCCGTAAAATATTTTCGGATACCTACCTTTTGCACCTTGTTTCAGATTCTTAACGATTCTCGTTTTCCTTAGAGCTTACCCTAACCCTAACCCTAGGCTTAGGGTTGGGGCTAATGTCGGCTTGGGGTAACATCAAATTTCGAAGGATATGTTATCCTAGGCCGTTGTTAATATTTTTCCCTTAAAGTATTCCGGGATACCCCTCTTTTACAACTTGTTTCAGATTCTCAACGGCTCTTGTTTTTCTAGGAGCTTACCCTAACCCTAGGGCTAGGGTTAGGGTTAGGGTTAGGGCTAGGGTTGGCTTGGGGTCACTTCAAAAATCGAAGGATTTTTATCCTAGCCCGTTATTGATATTTTTCCCTTTAAGTTTTTCGGGATACTCACCTTTTGCACCTTGTTTCAGATTCTTAACGATTCTCGTTTTTCTTAAAGTTTACCCTAACCCTAGGGCTAGGGTCAGGGTTAGGGCTAGGGTTGGCTTGGGGTCACTTCAAAAATCGAAGGATTTTTATCATAGCCCGTTATTAATATTTTTCCCTAAGAGTATTTCTGGATACCCACCTTTTGCACCTTGTTTCAGATTCTTAAACTTGTCGTTCTGTTCTGTGTTTGCCTTGATTTTGTTTGTTGTACGATGTGTTCGTGTAAGGGGAAGCGGGCTTCGTTCCTCGCGCCAACTTGGCGCGCTTGCGCACCCTTCCTAGGAAAAGCGTGTTAAGTTTGTGTTCTTTCTTGTCAATGGTGGTTCAGCCTTAGTACAAAAAACTCAGGACGACATGCGAGAAGCAGCGGATAGGTCTTGGGTCGATGTATGTTTGGCCCTTGCCTTAACGCACACAATAGATCAAAGTAAGCTGCAGTTAGATTAGTTTTTAAGAGCGAAAGGAACACAACATGCGCAAATTTCAATAACGATACCACTACGTTTGCTTTCACAGCAGATAAGAAAGTTCCGGCATTTCACTAACATTCTAAACAGCATTTCATTTAATAACCGTGGTTAACTCTGTCAAAAATGATTGAAATCCATGAAAAAAAAAATTGGTATCTAAGGCTTTTTAAAGTTGACCCTCCCGAAGAAAATTTGAGAGTAAGGGCAGTTTATAGTCAGTCGGGTTATTTTGTGCTTGAAGTGAGGGCATTTTCAACAGGAATCAATTAGGGCCTGGGTTAGGGTTTGGGTTAGCGTTACAGCTGCCGGCTATTGCCCTTCGCTATGTGCGGCAGGAAAAAATGCCCTTTCTGGCTTCGAGGTGAAAAAAAAAGTTTAAAATAGGGAGACTCGTTATTGCATTGTGTTTAATTTATTTTTTCGGGTGTTATAATCACCATTTTCACATAGATTATAATGTACCTTGTTTGCCCAAAAAATTTTGCATAACCATTGTTTCCAATTTCTCCAGGGTATCAGAGTCGTCCCAGGAGAAATCGAAGACAATGGGGGGTAAACAAGGTACATCATGGTCTATGTGAAAATGGTGAATTAAGCTAATCTGAGAATTTTACAAAGACGTTGTTTATAGCTTTTTTTTTTTTTCAAAGTAGACAGTTAACCACCTTTTGTGTAGAGATCACAGAAGTACCCTACTCAGAAAAATACATAGATAATGCATGCTTGTAAACGGGACCAGAAATTAAATGCTATTTTATTTTCCTGATACATTAACCAAGTCATTTGACTTCACCAGCCCCCTTTCTTCTTCTTGGGTCGCTGTTTCTTCTTCGCTGCCTGGGGCTGCTGTTGTCTGGGTGGCACCACATTGGCGGCAGCACCTCCTGAAGATGGCGTTCCCGGGGGAGACGCGGGTTTAGGACTTCCGGGTGTTTTCGGACTAGATGACCTACAAGAAATAAAAAAATAAGAATGGTAGACAGTCACATAAAAGTAATGATGAGGTGTCCGCAAATTTGTTGATAGAAGATGTTTTTTTACTTAACTGACAGACGACGAATAACTTCGCGACTTAATTGACCAATCAGATCAATAACTAGAGTTTAATACCATCGACTGACGTGATACAACATACTTTGACTCTGAAGATGACTACCGCATAGGTTGTCGAAACGTCAGTCACTGTCAACAACAACAGTCCTAGTACGATCAAACTCAACCCACTTATTGAATGACTCCTGGGTTTAAACCTTTCACGGAAGATATTCTTCAAAAGGTGACTTTGGCTTTCCTGTTACGGTATAACGTTGTTCTTGAGTGGGAAAGAATTGACTATACTTTAAATCTTCCCACGAAATTGTAGCCAAAGATGTATGACTCTTATGCCAAGAAGGATTGTGATTAGGGATCACCCGACGATTGCAAAAATTAAAGCTCGTTGATCAGTTTGAGATGGTCAAATTTTGTAATATCGGGGGAGCGATGATACCAAAACCTGGTTATCTACCTACGGTGCCAACATTGAGAACTATTTCCAATACTAGCATTAAGAAGCAGCCTCTGAGTACTCTGACGGAGAGATGAGGAAAGAATCCAATGCCGTTTGTCTGAACTTCGACAGAAGGTGGTCATGTACATTAAAATGTAATTACCTCCACAAAATATATCTTAAAAGGTTTGGCTTTGAAAGAAGAACTTACGATTCTGTGGGGGCAGCGGCACCTTGCGTTCCTTTACCTGTAAAAAGGAAGATAAGGCAACTTAAAACACGTTAGCGTATCGTAATTGGTGGACCAACTATTAAAGAAAGACGGGAGCCATTGGTTTAGCACCCTTACTGAAGAGCGTCGTCAGTCACGACTGTATCAGGACAACCAAGTAAGATTGGAGTGTCAGTCGAACTGTCCTCATAGACACCTCTATAATACGGACACCTCTCAATGACGGACAGTTCCAAAGGACAGCTTCAAAAAAAACCTACCTCTATTATTCGGACACTTCTGTAAAGTAGGCACATGACTCTTTGTGGTCCATATTAAGGGGTTTGCATTTACGGAGGTAGTGTAGCGGGTAACCATAGAAATCTAAGTTCGATCAACAATCTTGCTGCGGTGTTAACGGTTCTGGTGTACTGAATTTCGCTGTGCGTAAATTATTGCATAAATATGAGGGCGAAGGCCAACTAGATATTAAATAAATAAATAAACAAATGAAGACCTTTAAGGGTGACATATCATCATTTGGTGGTTCTTTAACCACATTAGTACCATTCCTGATTGAGTTGGAATTTACCGGAAATATTGGTTTTCAAGGGCAGGCGAAAACCGGAGTTCCTGGAGAAAAACCGCTCGGAGAAAAGAAAACCAACCACAAACTCGACCAACACATGGGGTCGTTTTTTTGAAGAGGGAGTTACAAGGAAAGAAAGAGGGCATAACCGATACGTACTATACTACTAACGTACCGAACGCTGACATGACAAAAGTTCACACAGCACCTCCATAATACAAGGAAGCCTGATAAATACACTGTATACTTGAGTCCATGATGTACGGGTGTAGGTTACTGAATATCAGGGACCTTTAGATTTTACGACGAGGAAGACCTCAGTATGAGATTTTCTCAATACCGAGTAGCGCGCGTGAATCAGAATCATTTTGGCGCGAAAACACGATGGTCTTCATCATTATACTACGAGCTGCAGAGAGAATGTATAGACCTCATTTTTGTAGAAGGAATATTAAGCAGTTTGGTATCCTTTATAGAGGACCATCAATCAGGAATTCGTCGCCAATTACACTAACCAGCTCTTCTTCCATATTTGTTTTTTAAAACATCTGAAAAATTATCTCATTGATACCCATTCTGTCTCTTGAGGTTTATGTTTTCTGTACACTCTGCACTCGAGTCAGTAATTAGTAATCTAGCTTAAGGAAGCCTATCAATATAAGCTCCCAGCTTCTTCAGGCTTCCTTGTCACATTAACTTAAATTTTAATCAACACCTTTTGTAACGCCTTATTGTTTTGTTATGTGAGTGACTAAAAACAAACGAACAAACAAACAAATAAATAAATAAAGTGTTATCAAATGTTATAAATCTCATCTTTCTAGTCGTCCTTGTCCTTCAATCTAAAAGTCTCTATTACACTCAACCTGTCACCTACCCACAGACGCGCCCTTCTTTTGTCTTTTTCCCTTGTAGTAAGTTCTTTCTCTTTTAGGTATCCATCGCTCGGGGTCCGGATCAACCTCGGAATTGTAGTTTTTCGGTAGTTTTCCTACGAAAAGATGAGAACATTTTCATAGATTTGATCCTCTTTACTCCGCAAGTCAATAGGTCCGTTTCTGAGTTACCTTAAGTCTCTTTTTTAAAGCGAATCCCGGGCCCGATTATATAAGGCAAATAACGATTAGGTTGGAAACTTTTTCTGTAACCATTACCTGTTTTCCAAAGTATGTTTTCGTGCTCTTTTTGCGCATCCTAACGATCGCAGTAAGTTAAATGCCCCTATTTATTTTAGCGACCAACGATTCTAACCTTCCAACTCTTCGCGTGTTTCGTATCTCGATATACGCACAGCTGTAGCATGAACCATTTGTTCCATAAAAATGCGGCAGTTAATTTCGTGTTGCTAAGCTTCAACGCATTGTTCATTTCTCCTTGAGAAAAACACTGCAATAAGCTTTAACGATCTCGGATCGGATTGGAGGCCAACGCTAATTGAAGGATATGTCTAAGACGTGACTACGTCATGTCGCTGGTGGTTTACCAGATCGTAAGGAAGGGGCTTTATGTAGCGTACATACCTCTCTTTCGCTTTCTTTTTCTTCTTTTCACGATAATATCCTGCCTGTTACACCAAACAAATATCTTATTACACTGTTATTACAATACCACTCTCAACCTCGTTCCCAGGGTTCTCTTCTACCCGTCCCTTCGAAGCAAGAGAGAGAACCTGGGAACGAGGTTGCACCACTGTAAACATCTCACTGATTATAAAACAATTTAGGTTTCTGGGAAACTGCCCACCTACCCCTCCCTTAAGCAAACTTTTGCCCAAAGCGAGAAGTAAGTGCAAATGTTGGCTTAAGGAGGGGTAGGTGGGCAGTTTGCCAAAAACCTTATTTGATTCCAGCACTCTTTTTTCAAGGTGGCTCGTCCCATTTAACGGTAACCATAGCTACTCTCGATGCTTCAAACAAACAAGGAAATCGATTGCACGAGTTTTTTTCAATATCAATGCACCCATGGCAACACGGTGAAGCCACTATCATAATTTATCAGAAATGTAGACATTCGCGTTTTCCTATTGTTACTTTGTTTTGGAACATGAAACTCAATCTTTCATGATATTGAAGATTAGCTAACTGGTCTAAAAGCTGAGTCTGTGGTCTTCACAAAACCCACCTTAGTTCCTCCATTTCTGTATCACGGCCTTCCTGCTTAACCCTGGATCGACCATACCGAGACCCAAAGGCATTGTGGGACATCTCTAACTTATCAACGTCAAGCGCTGCATCAGTGGAACTCGCGTCCAGAGGTGTCAGCTTTTCACTGTAACTGTTTCATAACAGCGGTTAAGGAGCTTTAGCTTTCTTTCACTCCCTCTTTTGAGAATACATATGAACCAAAGTAACACAACGTTTAGAAATAAAACCAAGACTAAAAGGCCCCTTATGGACTAAGAAAACAACCGACATGTCGCGACACCATCTCTGGTTTTCCGGTGAAATGACATCTGAGGAACGAGCGCAGCAATTCCATACCAACGGCTTGCCCAGATTTGGGTAGTGCCACTTATTGGTGGGAACAAGTTCCCTCAAGGCACGACAAATTAGAAGCAGGGTAGTGACGCATCATCAGACGTCATTACGAAGGGAAACCAGTGGTGGCGTCGCAAAAACGTCGGCGTTTTTCTGAAGTTAGACTCCTAACAGACGCATCATATTCATAAAAAAGGATACTGTTCTGCTTTCTTTGGATTCACTCGAGAATAGGCCTTGATGAGCTGAGCCAATGTCTTCACATCTCTTGGATCTTCCCTTTAATGAAGCAAAATAAATAAATAAATAAAATAAAGGTAAACGGTGAAAGACTCGATTTTCAAAAAAAGTTAATAGTTACGCCCAGTCAAAGACGTAGGTTTCTTCCTGAAGAACGGTGAGAATAAGGTCTCAAGATTAAAACGTATGTATTGAACGTTATCACAGCCATTCTATTTAATATTCCCACCTGCTACAGAAGAGGTAAATTAACGTTTACCCCAACCCCCCCCGCCCAAAATGTATTACCATCACAGTTACCCCCCCCCCCCTGAGAAATAGCCCGTTTGTCCATATTCCGCTTCATAAAGCAAAGACCTTTTCGAAATATTACAAACATCAAAGGTGCGGACGCAGCAACCCATTCAGAAAAAAATTGGAAGCCCCCCAGCTCGGAAAGTCTCACCTTTGGGGTGTTGGGTGGGGTTTGGATAGTAAATGGAATGGCCGTCAATTAACCAGCTGTAGTTTCAAAATAGTGACACCTCAACTGATAAAGAATTACGTCGTTCTTACTTGTGTAACTTCTCCAACATATCTACAGCTTCTTTCGCTTTGCCATGATGTAACTTGTACGCTACATTCTCCCTCATTAGTGTGAGAACTTCAGATTGACGCATCGTGCGCTGGAAAATAAAAAGATTTCATGTAGTACTTACGAAAAGGTTTGCTGCTCGTTCTTGAATTCTAGTCCACAAGCCATGACCGCCTTTGGTGATATTGCAAAGAATCACGCGCGAGAGGCACGCTGAAGAGGGCCGCGTGTAATAGGGTATCTCGCGTGTTCTACCTCGACCGCACTCTACGATTAGACAGCTTTTCCCTCCATACATTAGCGTTTATAAAAAATCTTAAGGGTTGCCATGACTGAGATAGGTGGACTACTCAGGAATATTCTTCCTTGCTTACCTTGTTCTTCTGCGCAAACTCCACAGCATCATCAAGGACAGTAACAGCAGCGTTGATGTCACCAAGATGAGAATACATTGTCACTAGAGAAGATACCTTGTTATAAAAGAACAAAACAAGTCAGCTGAACTTGACACACTCTATGTGTGGGTTTGTTGGATAAGAACCATCACGATAAGGAACAAGATGACCAACAGGGCGCAAACCGTAGCGTCTTTTTCACCATCTTACACTAAATCTCCTCTTGCTTGTTTGTTTTTCAAACCAAATGACCATGCAGTAAAAACTGTGTTCAAAGGTCTTGTAGCCAGCTTTCTGTTCGTTATTATTTATTTGGGTGATAACTGTCTCCTACGCGTCCCTTCTTTAAACATCTTAACATTTGTGACTGTCTTGAAATAAAAGGCTGGCATTTTGTCGTATTTGAGAGAACACAAAGAAAGTGTAATGACTTACCACTCCAGGTTTGTGAGCGATGTCTTTGATTGAACGTAGCGTTGTACAAGCATCCTGAACGTTTCCTGAGAGTTCAAAAGATCGCAACTTCAGAATGAATCAAAGAGTAATAGAGACTGATTCAGCGCAATTTGACCGAGCAGTTTTCTAATCACTGAGCAGGTAGAGCATGATCATCAGGATGATCGTTTTTCTGAACAGCACTGTTATTGACACAGTGACAGAAGTTTCGACAAACCTTTGTGTAGACTGCGAGCAGTCTCTTTTTTTCTTCAGATTTAGTGAAAGGAATCTACGCGCGCGCGAACGTTGAGCGAAGAAGCCGCGAGACGCGAGAAACGAGGGCGTCTCGTCTCGCGCCTTCAGTCACGCGCGTGGTCATTTACGTGTCTCGGGCGTTTTGCTCGACGGACCAAGAAAAAAGAGAGACTGCTCGTAGTCTAACCTTTGCGGTATTGAGTCATCTTCAGAGTTAAAGTGAGTTAATAATTAACTACCAACAAAATACCTAGGACATTCCTTACTGAGAGACGATTCAGATAATTTCTATATCTCTGTGACTGCTCAAAACAACACAAATTTGCATGAATTATAAACAACAACACTTCAAGACAAGTAGGAAAAAAACACTGGATGGCCCACTGTTATATAAAACAGTTAGTGAAAGAACCGAGACCGGAGAAGACTCCACGAAGAATAGGGAAAAAGAACTCCAGTAACCTTGTGCTAGATAAAGCTGCACCAGTGTAAGCTTGACACTCATTGAAGTATCTTCATGATCGGCTGCATACTTCTGCAAAAAAAAAAAACAAGAAGAAAAAAACAAACGATCAGATTTGTAGGTACCCTGGGTGTCAGAGGCTTTTCATGCGCGGTCTCTGGTTTCCGGCTTCGCCGCTCGTGTCTTCGGCCTTCGGCCGAACACGTGTAGCGGCCTGCAGCCAACGAAACGAAGCTCCCCGACGGACGGGAGAGAAAACCTCTAGTACCCAGGGTAATTTGCAGGAAGCTAAGACAAATGAGGTATAATCAATTGGGCTATTAATATAAAAGGATCTCCAAGGTAAGTCCTTAAAATGTGCCGCTAACTATACATTACGCGAATCCCCAACCTTGGAAAACCATGGGAGTATAAAAAACAGCACAACCAATGGATTTGCTTTGAGGGTAGGAGTAAACGTCTCATGGAAATCTCATGAATGTATATATAACTAATAAATCGTTCTAATGGCATGCATTTGTAAAGCCACATTAATGCGGCAGTTCAAAAGGAGTCAGAGTTTCTGTCCCAAATGAGGTAAGTGTTGAGAGATTAGGGTTGTTAAGCGTTTGGTACCCTAAGCATGTAACGTTCTTTGATGATAACAAGTATCTATCCAGGGTTTATTGTACATGTACCTTAAGCAGCTCCACAGCTTTGTCTGAGTGTTTCTCTCGATGAAGAAGAGAAGCTTTCATAAGGCAAGGAAAGTCGCTGTCAGTGTAATTTGCCTCAAGAGTTGATATCAGGTTACGGCAAGCTTCAAGCTGTTTAGAAAGAGACGTAAACATGATTTCGCTTCTTACATTTTTTCAATCAGTCTCCCTTGCAGCTGTCACTAGAATCGTCACGCAATGCCTCTCCCCACAGAGGAAAGGAGCGTTGCGTGACAAACCATTTATAGGCTACTGGTGAAGACCAGATACCTCTATAAACAGACATCTCAGATGGTGATTAAATTAGTGCGTTTGGACACAAAACCTCTTTAAGTCCCCACAAGGAGATGGAGACGCCTTGCGGCTGTAATCTTTTAGGATTGGTTGGGAAAGCAATGAACAAAAAAAGTAAACAATGAAAACTGGCCCTTAAACAAAAGAAATGCGACATACAGGGGTCCAATGAAATGATAAGTTTTAAAAAGGTGCGAGGATACTGTGGGTATTGAGATTCGAGAAAGATTTATTAGAAAACGCACAACTTAGTTGAAGTTGATTGCATCGCTTTCTATAGGGCTTTCACATGAAGAAGTTGTAAACTAATGAAATGTCTGTCTATACATGTATGTTTTTCCATACGTCATGCAAACCTTGCTTCTAAAATATAAAATGTTCTATACATTCCGAAGATAAGAAACAACACAGAATGCCTAGTTCTTTTGTATGGACATTTCTTTATTAATGCCATTAAGATATATTGAACGTCGAACGGCTCTCCGGTGAAGAGAATAAAAGAA
This sequence comes from Porites rus, assembly GCA_964035705.1. Classification (NCBI taxonomy): domain Eukaryota; kingdom Metazoa; phylum Cnidaria; class Anthozoa; order Scleractinia; family Poritidae; genus Porites; species Porites rus. The sequence continues at coordinate 33,615,865 of OZ037996.1, forward strand.
TTACTCATTGTCTTTCTGACGTGTTCTAAGGTGACATATCGGCATTTGGGAGGTCAAATCTTAAACCACAGAAGACTTTTTTCTCACCTGATTCGAGTAAAAGGACAAAAGACATCTGTTAAACAGTAAAGATTTTTGTTGAGCTGCTGTCAGTTTGTGTTCAAGACCATCAGCAGTGGTGGCCTTGACTTTCTTCTTCGAGTCAAATACATCACGGTCCTAAGACGTAATAAAAAAAAAACTTTCCATTTTTGGCACAATGGTGTGTTTGCTGGCTAAAACGTATTCCATTGAAAAAAGGTGGTAAATTTTAAGCTTAGAAATGAAAATGAGAGAGATAAATCAGTTATCCTTCTATTACACTTCTAGCCTTTGTTAACCAGCCACATGTCTCTAGGTTCCTTTCTCAAAGTTTGTGGTTTAACCTTTTCGATCCCAGAGGGAATGATGAATTTTGTTCGGTGGCAGGGGCGGATCCAGGATTTTTCTTAGGAAGGGTGCACCACTAAAGACCTACCATTTTAACTACCACTTTTACGGCATTTAGCCCAAATTCTTCAACCTCGTCTCATGTCTTACCTCAAAACCAATAAACCACAAACAAAGTCTTTTTTTGGGCAGAAGAACAATAAGACGCAGTTCATCTTAAGAGATAGTGGTGGGGGGGGGGGGGGGGGGGGGAGTCGCACGCACCCCCTACACCGCTAGATCTGCCCCTGGGTGGTTCTAAATTTTGAGTCTGTGGAGGAAATCCCATGATGTGAACATTTAAATGAAAACTCTTTCACTTCTTTCGCACTACTTTCATTGTTCTCCAGCACTTTATAAGATGAAATTTGGAAGTTTTGTCTTGATTGGACTTTGGTCACTTCTAAATGTTTAATAGAGAGATTTAATCGAGGGTTGACTATATATGTTACTGGTCAAAATTAAATTCATGTTAAAATTTTTTAACCTAAGCAGGCTGATTCTCAATATTTTCTTTGTCTCTTAGCCCTAATTCTGAATTTCAAATGGGTTTCCAATCCCCCGCGCAAAAAAAAAAACAAACAAACACAGAAACAAAAACCAACAAATCACTTATTCGTCATTTCTCATGGAGGTATTATTAGTATTGGAAACTGAGTTGATGACAACATTCTTATGAAAATGTCGTGTGCATAGCTAACCTTGTTCAGTGTGATGATATTGTTGGATGCAACAGCAGCTAAGGCAAGGTCATTGGGTCTGTCACAAGTGAAAAGTAACAAAAAAATAATGTAATAGCTACTGCTACTCAAAGAAGAGTTCTGAGAAGTGCTACGGATGGCTACAATATTTAAAATACTCAATAATGAATGACATAATTAATGATGTCCATACTTTGACTTGAGAACTTGATTGTAGAGCTTCTGAGCTTCATCATTTTTTCCTTGTACTTGGTAAGCATAAGCTAGTTGTGTCCTGATAACATGACATAAACAATATCGTAAGTAAAAGAGTGCAATGGTACAAAACATAACTCTGATGACTGGGCTGTGCTTTATAAGGAAGACAGTTGGTCTTCAATGTTCATTGTTTTCTAGGCTCATTATTTTTCCTACAGTCATTGGCCAAGTGTCTAAACCACAGTTACAATCCACTATAACCAGCGACTAAACTTATAATCAAACAACAAAGTGCAACTTTATAAAGTAAGAACAGTATACTGGTGTTCTGCCTCTAGATCTACATGTAGTACTATGTGCATGTACCATAGTTGGAAGAAAACTACATTGCATTCTTAGGCTAAAACAAAACTTCAAGCCATGGGGGATTTGGAATAAAAAGACAAAAAACACACCTGACAACCCCCATCTCAGCTTCTATCTCTTCTTCTGCTATATCCTGAAGAAGTTATTAAAACAAATTATAACTTTATACACTGCGGTTTAGGAAATCTTTGGACCTTCAGATCTCTTCCTTAGTGGGTCATTTTAAGAAGACAAAATCCTTTTCTAGTCTGTGCCATTATATGCTTTCATGAAACTCTTCACAATAAATGGTGCTTACAGCAAATTAATCGGCAAACAAATCAGTTAGAATGGGGTTTTATTAAACACTGGCTAAACTCCATTTAAATAACTGGCCCTCAATTTCTGGCAAATTGTGAAGAACAATGCCTGCAATCTATTCTCAGTTGACTATTATTCAGTTGTTGGCCAACACTGTTAGATGTGGAGAGTTATTAATTTTTTCACAACAATTTACCAAGTTTCTTATTAATAATACAACCATCGCATTAATGTGCTTGTAATTCTATCAAATATCCACATATAGAACAAAATTTACCATGGACACTATATTGATAATTTTATGCAGTGTGTTTCAGGGTATTTACTGACTTATACATAGTTTTATTATATGACAATCAATACTCAGATTATGGGTATTTTAGAATTTTCGTTGCCTTTTCATTTTTTTACTTCCTGAAGACTGTAGAAAGGTTGTCAAAAGTTTGTACCCTTTTTTAATCGCTTTAAGCCAAAGGATAACTTAATTATTATTTTTTTCTTATCAACATTTTTCAAAGGTACAATTCACTTAAAAACGGTGAATATTATTACTGGTACTCTGTATTTACAAAACTTACAGGGTCATCTTGAAGACTTGTCTCACACAACTCTAAAAAATACAAAAAAGTTTAAATAATAATAATGAATCAGCAATTTTCAAAGGATAATATGGTGACATACATTGTCACATACACTGTAAATCGCTGACCTGTGGATGATCTGTAATATCTAACCTAGGTTAGCATTTAAGTGGTGGTTCAAAATCTAATTTTGCAAAATTTCTGTCTCTGTGTCTGTGTCTCATATTCATTGCCTTGATTTGAAACAAAGGAAAACAAATGTTTTTACACTACTTCAAAGAAATCACCAGAAATCAGAAAATACATGTATGAAATGTGATGTTTGTTAACTACTTGCTGACCGCTTTTGGGAAACTGATAATTCATCAGACTCTTGTGTTTGAGAATCAAGTAACACAGTCAAGGGGGTAAAAATTACGGAGCCAATCTAGGAAAAAGTGTTACGGGCCTAGCAAACCCTTTTTTCAATTAGAACTTTGTTTAAGGGCTTATGGCAAATGTTTCTACAAATAACCAAATTGGGCAATAATAGAATGATTAATTTAATTGAAAATCAACAAACATGTAAATTTTATAGTGCACTGCTGATCCCCTTTTAATATCACGATAATTTATGTGATTGGTGCAAGGTGTCAACAAAACCAGGATTGGACTGGATCGGATCAGCCCCTGTAACTCACTAAATGACAAAAGGTCAGGGTTAACGTTATGGGGTATTCCTGTCCTATCCAGGATTTGTCTGTGGCCATTACTTCTTCTATGAAACCAAACACCACCTACACGGGGAAGCTGACCCTTCTAAATTAAGGCTTATTTTCTAAACTATGCTATAAAGTAAAATGGCCTGAAGATAATTTTCAGAAATTGTCTTTCACACCTTCTGCTTTCTTTAATTTTACTTCAGCAGCTTCTACATCATTCTGTCCCAAGGAAAGACAGGCTGAATTGTAACACAGCTCATATGTATCTTCCCGCAAACCTGGGTCATCCTAGTAAACATAAACAATCAATTAACACGCTACAAACAAGAAAAAATCTTGAAGTGTGAGGGTATACACTGTAGATGTAGTGGTATTGAGACTATTGGATTGATTGTGGGTTAGGCTAAACAACCAGGGCTTCTGACATCAAATTTGAGCATAATAAACAAATCCACTCAAAAAACACTTTGAGGACTCGGATAAAGCACTTCATTATGTGAACAGACTATTTTACAAGAGATAATATTTAACATGACTTATCAAAATCCTATCTAGAAGTTGCTTAGTGACAAATAAAAGTAATCAATGGTATGCATTTGTATGTCCATTTTTTATTACCATTTCCAATCCACCCCACTGAGCGGCGGCAGAAATAACAGCAGCTAGGTTAGTTTCTCTTTCATCGCCGTAGTCGTCCTGCAAACCAAAAATTGCCAACTCAATCTTAACATATGTAGGAATACAGGACAAACACACTGGAACAAGGCTGTCACTAAGGGCCGGGGGAAAGGGGATTTCCCCTGGCTGCTATGAGCTTGGGCCCTGCCTACTTTAATAAGAAAAAAATGGAAAATGGAACCAAAAGAACTTCCTTGCTGGACATTTCCCCTTCTACTGATTGTATATACTCGCCAGGCAACTTGAAATTTTAGTGACAGCCCTGCTGGAAACACGCAATAACGAGTGCTATACAAAGATAAAATGAAGCAAAGTATTGAAAAGAAAAATAAAAGGTAATTTTCAGCAATTACCTGAGAATTTTTTATCAAGTCCTTATACAATTCTAAACATGCCCTGTAGTCTTCAAGTCGGTATAGCTAAAATAAAAACAAGAAAGAACATGCGAGATAAATTAATGAGCAAACTAGAGAATTCAGATCATAGACTGTTGGAGATATTATTATTTTGTTGTGGATTGAACAGCCCCTCAACAGTTCCAAGCATAGTGATTTGATAATTTGGAATCAGGTTAAGTTAAATAACACAGATTGGTGAAATAGATAGCAGCTATAACAAAAAAAATTTAAGTAATGTTATGAAAAATAGATAAAGAAAAAGAGAAAAGACAGAAGACAGAAGAAAACGGTTTCGATAAAACTATAATTTTGTGGACTGAGCTACACTATAGGAACACCCTAACAGTATGCAGATTGGTTACAAGCAAATGTAAAATTTTATCAGGAAGAAAAGAAACATGATATTTTCAGGCATCACATGCATTGTACTGGTATGACCCCATCTCATTCCCAGGTTCCTTTCCTCCTCATCCCCCAGAGTGAGTAAGAGCCCATGAGAAGAAGAGGAGTCAGGGAACAAGGTTGATCAATGACCTTTGGATTATAATTATCATCTTGTGTTGTATGTTGTACATAATAATGTGATTTACAGGTTAAAATTAAATTCAGGTTAAAACCCTAGGGCTGACTGTTTGGTAGCCTCAAGTATTCATAACCTAGAGGTAGGAGATAAAGGACATTGAGAATCAAGCAAGACTAAAACAAATTAACCTAAATTTTATTTTAATCACTCACATGGCCAGCATCAATGCAAATTCATTCCAGAACAAATGAAAGTGTTTATATATGAAAAAGTTCAACTACCACAAGACTTGCTCCTCTATATGACTGTGCAAGTAAGAGTTACAAGAGGTGTCCTTTCAGGGAATCACCATTTTTATAAAAAAATTAAAACATCCATACCACTTGTGCTTTGAGTTCTTTCTCCTGCTGTGTAGGCTCATCAATAGCATTCAATATATTCAAAGCCTCCTGGGCTTTGTTAAGGCGATAAAGGCTGTAAGCTTTCTCAAAGCGGAGTTCAATGTTTATCCTGTTAAGAGATAAACAAAAAAGGCTGAATTTTACAGAGATCAATAGACTTCAAGTATCTCCAGAATGAAGTTTTTCGTGTCTTGTTATACTCTGTTGATGAATAATGACCTTTGTTTAAGATGCTTAATATAAATACCAGTTTCATTCCAAGACTTATATCTGTGAGATAAATAATTAGGGACCTTAAGATAATGGCGATAGCAGGTAAAACTTCCCTTAAAAACTGAGTTCGCAGTTTTAATCTTCATTGTGATTTTCCAACTTGCTTACTTAGTTAAATGTATGCAAACTCTCCTGGATTTGAATTCCTAAGAGCCTTATCCAAAGTAAGAAAGAGAAAGAAAATTATTTTTGGCATTGCTTATTTATGCCCTCTATAAAACATGAAATTAGGTATTCTCAAGTTGTAGTCATGCAAAAATGGTAAAGAAATGTACTAAAAAGCATGATGCACGTGCAAAGTTGTTGTTCTGCTCATTAAACCTATCACTGTCTTTTTTGACATCCTCTATTGCCGTCATCTGATCTTGACGTCCCTAATAACTTCTTGGAGACTGTTATCAGCCTTGGTGGATAGCAATCTCCCTGAACTGCATTCAGTTTGTTGTATCATTAAATCTTGTTGTTGAGTAGGTGACAAATAATCCACTGTTAGAAGTAAAATTGCTGGCTACTGGCTAATTTTGTCTGGGCTGTGTGATACACATATATGGAAACCAGCCTTGTTGTATATGTTGTTGTTAATTTTTTATCTCAGGTGATTTTTACTTTTCCTTTGTTTTTGGGTATGATGGTGTATGCTAATGATTTGAAACAAAGGAAAAACAAAAATTACCTGACATGAAAAAATTAACTGCAACATAAACATGCAATTTCTACCGAGAAAGACAAAAGTTCTGCCTGTGTCACAGGCATTAAAGTGGAAGGAAAACACAAAAATCGGTATGCGCAAGCAAAGGAGGAGGGAAACCTGGGTTGCTTGCAATTATATGACCAGGGCTAAACATGAAAGTGATACTTGTATTTACTTTTGTAATAACCCTTGAAGTCAAATTAAATCAGGTGTCAGTTAGCCTGCAAATATAGCCATCTCTCCTCAATCCTCAGATATCTCTACACGTCAATGACAGAAATACCAAACTGACAATGTAAATCAATGATTGCATAATTGATCTGGTTGTCATGGGGTTCCAAGTATAAATTTTCTTTGAGTTTATGTTTCTCCTGGTCTATTGGTGTAACATATTCCAAGAATATTGACTTTTTTGTCATAAATTCATTGTCTTTACACTTAACCTTTGTAACTACTCTGTCAACCAATCGAAGCTGCTGACCAGATTCCAGACAGATTTTAGGCTAATAGTAAGAAATTTCTGTTGTTGAAGTGTAGATGTCTCTCCTACAAAATGTCCCTCCCAGTCAAGGTTTTAGCCAGAAGGGAGTCTAGCCTTCCTATGGACACCCATTTTTGGAAGAAATACAAGGAAAAATCACTTAATCTCTTAATCTCTCTGGATGGCCAGTTTTCAATGTCTGCTCAAAAGCCTGCTGCGGTGAGGGGTGGATTTGTACGTAGATACATGTAGATGACTGTGTGCATAAAGTTTTAAGTTTTCTTTAATTTCCATTATACACTTTTAATTTTTAAAATACCGAGTGGCTATTCGTATGGGGCCTATACACCAACTTGTATTTGTGACTCATATGGGATTCTGACCATACTGATTAGGGTTAATTACTGACTCATAATGGTTAGCTTCTATTTAGGGTTAGGGTTGTTGCTATATAAATGATGAAATCAAAGACTTATTTAGTAGCGAATGCTCAGTGGTATAGTGATTTAGGTAGTCAGCTGCAGATGCTACGTCCCGGGTTCAATACTCAATCTTGCCACACTGAAGTTTTTTCCTTAAAAATTGCCTCTGATTTTTTTCCTTAAAAATTGAGGAAACTTACACTTTCATGAACATTTGTTGAGCAGAGAGTTCAAGAAACTTTGAAATTTCACATACATTACAAGAGGACATTTAATCCCGTATGAATAGCAAATACAAATCGGTACACGGGTCCTGTACAAATAGCCAGTGGCTTTTAAATAAGCTTATGTTTATTACTAAGCTTATAAATTATTTTCAAAAGGATTAGTACATTATATTAAACTACGTATTCTTTATCAAATAGTACTGAAAAAAGGCTAAACATGTACATACCCCTTTTTAGGCGCCGAATTGATGACATCCACAGCTTCTCGAAAACAAGACTGATGAATCAGCGACACAACTTTACAATGAAATGCTTCCTTATCATCTGGTTTTTCTTGTAAAACTATGAAACAAAGAATAGGATCAATAAAAATGAGAAAATAATCTATGGTGGGCTAGAAAAGTTACCCTTACTTTTATTAGCAATTTTCTGGGCCTTTTCGAAATTTCCATCCTTTCCAAATCGATCTAGTTCAGTAAAAAGTTGAGGTATTGAAGGAGACGAGGCCGCCATCTTTGATCTTTGAATAAGAGCTTCAATCGAGCCGACAGTGTGCTGTCAGCGGTGAGCTTGCATAGTGAAAAAATCCTGGGACGGGGGTTGATTTTGTCACGTGTGTCCATCGCGCGAAATGCATGCTGCGTATTTCAAACCTTCGCGGCGATTTCTCGACTTCAACGTGCTGTCTGATGGAGTTGCTTTTTGGCACTGGCGCTTGTCAAAATGTAAGTTTTCGGTAGTAAGTTTAGTTCTTTGGTTACTTCCTAGTGTCTGTTTGTTTCCAGGCTTTTATTGGAGAAATTCTGCAAGTGCGGACCTCGTTGGTCGTTGCACATACATGCAATACGGGCATGGTGAGCTTGACACGACCTTAAATTTTGAGTTGTTTCTAATCGTTAGTTGGAGATTTAAGCGGAAAATAATCACTACTTTTGATAATTTGCTTGCCGAGGAATAAGTTCTCCTACAAGGCTGATTTTTAGCTTTTCAAATCTCATAGAAAAGTGACACGAGTTTACCATATCTCAAATTGAACAAGCTTATGTGCCCATCGCTAAAATAACTTGAATCTTATCAAGATAAGCTTAAATGAAGTGATGAAATTGCAATAAACGAATCATTTTCCGCGTTTTCGTGAGATGTTACTTTAATACAAGTGGAACCGAAATTTTATTCTTTATTCTTTTGTTCTTCTCTCTGTATTTTGTCGTGGTATTCCTTGTCAATTTGATAATATAATGAAACTGCGTTAGGCTGGTAATAATTTTATAAATTTATGGTTAATGGTAATCTTGTATTGACAATTCTTTATGTTACCGAGCTTCAGCTCCTACTTTTAATTTGTTCATTTATTTTTAATTTTCAGAAATTAAACATTTTATGTACCAGTCAATGAAAATTCTGAACGTGGACGAAGACTTGTAAGAAAAAGATAAATTTCTCTCTCCTAGGTTGGCAAATGTTTTCATGTAGTGCCCCTGCCCTATTATTGCTTCACTGAAGACTCGTTTGGTTTCATTTTTTACTTAAATTGTTGCTTTTCCTGGGAAAAAGAAATGTTGTTCCATTACTTTGTTTGTACCTTTTGAAAAAGGAGCAGATCAGATCAGATCAGTGATCCATCTACAAATTTATTTCAGAGTTCTGGGACTCACCAGTCCATCCATGGAGCAGTGCCAAACCCAATCAATGAGACCCTATTGAAGTTTGGATTACCATGTGACATGTAATTTTTTTCTTTTTGTGTTCTGTGCAACCTTTGCAGGACATGTAGTTTTCCTTTTTATCAAATACCAGCCATGAAAAGACTTGAACCATAGATTAATTTTCTTCTGTATGAAATGGGAATGCTTTTTGAAAAGATAATTTTCCCACAATGATTAGCAAAATTAATGAGAGTCCACAGCAAGACACAGTTTTCACTTGTGTTTGGGATGCATGTGAGTGATATCCTTCCAGCTGTCAACTTGGTTGTCTATTAAATTGGAGGTAGTAGCATCCCTGGGGGCAGGTCCAACCACTGCTTTGCCTTTCTTGGACTTTCTTGCTGTCTTTTGCACCATTGGCGGCTTGTTTTATGTATGCATCAACTTTATTTAAAGAGGGTAACGTTAAACGGTAAACTGACAAACCTGCGGCCCTCATTATTCAACAGTTAACAATTACAATATTAAAAATATGCATGGAATAATCTGAAATTAAAGTAAATTAAAAATACAACTAAAAATTTGTAAGTAGGAAGTAATCAAATAATAAAAATTGCAACAAAGAAAATTAAGAACATACATAAAAGTCAGTTGAGGCCTTTTTATGACTGCACATTTATGTGCAAATTCAATCTTCTTTAAAGAATTTGGTATTGTATTCCATGATCTTGCTGCCCTCATTTAATTTTATAAATAGTTCAACACTGTTTGCTTACCTGTCGGCGTCAAGTTCGCTTCTGGAGACAAAAACGGTCTGCAAATTCCCAGTGGAGCACGCAGACCATATAGTGGAGACATACAGCATTGATTGCTTAATCTTTCTCAGCACAGCAATTCGTTGGCAGAGCTTATTACAGAGTTTGTCGACATGGTCATCAAAGAGAGTTTGTGATCAATTGTTACACCTATGAGAGTTTTTGTGAGCTCTCTTGTTTAAGTTCAGTGGCATTTAATTTAATTTGCAATTGCTTGTCATTCATTCTTTTCTCAATCCATTTACTGGTAGCGAGCATTGCTTTCGTCTTTGTTTTATTGAGAATCACTTTGTTGTTATTTGACCATTTCTGCGATTTCTATCCAAATCTGATTGGGGAACATCACTGGTAGCCTGAGGTGCTACTCAGTAATCAGTGGAATAACTAATCGTAGTATCATCAGCAGATTTGTCTGCTACGGTGCTCTGTAGTGCCAAGAGAAGGTCATTTACGAATACAAGAAACAGTACCGGACCCAGGATGCTACCCTGTGGTACACCCAGTTATAATAAATCAATAAATAAATAAAGCGTCTTTATTGTTCAAAAGATAAAATTACATATCTTATGTTACATTTAAATATAACAATGTTAATGGGCTAAAGTATGCCTGTAAATAAGATTAGTATATACATAGAAACAAATACAAAAATCGAATACAGAAAGTACACTTTTTACAAAGCTACATTATATTTAAAGACAATTCTATTAAAGAATGTATTCTTAAAATGGTCCGTGTGAATGGCGGGCATTGCCCGAGATTTATTCCTTAAGTTGTATCTAGTAATCTTAGTCTCAGGGAAATTAGTTATATCCCTTGTACTAGAATGAGATCCATCAACGTTTACATATTGATTACCACCTCTTGTGTAATCAGTAAATAATGGCAAAAAATCCTTTCCAATGCCTATCAGCTCAAGCTTTGATAACAGCAAGTTATGGTCGATGACGTCAAATGCCTTTTTGTAATCAACAAAGACAAGACCAGTACTTTGTCAGTGTTGAGATCAAACAGAATCTGATCCATAAGCTGTATTAGTGCTGTTTCAGTAGAAAAATCTCTCCTAAAGCCAGACTGGAAATTGTGAAGTAAAGCGTTTTCCCTCAGAAACTTACACAAGTAATCACAGGCATGCCTCTCTAATAGTTTTGACATAATTGGTTGGTTGGTCATTGGCTTCTGCTTGTTTGTAAGCTACCTGGTCTGAACTGCCCTGTTCTTTGTGTTTATGCTTTGTGTGAAATTTAATGCCTTAACATTTTTGATCTCTGAAATGGCCACCAAAGCAACTGGGCCAAGTTTATGGCAGTTTTGTTTACACGCTGGCTTGTTGTTAGGCAACTGCAGATGCCCAAGGGAAAGAAAGAAAGAGATATTCATGACCAAAGCAGGGTCACAGTTCTCTTAGCGATTCTCATGCGAGCTACATATGATGTGAATTCTGGCTTTACAGCTAGCTGTTGCTTTGCAAGAAAAAATAATGCTAATAACAGAAATAGTAATAATCATGGTTCATTGGTAACTTCTCTACAGTGTAGCTCTACATTTACCAATATTTATTCAAATCATGCATCAAAAACTATACAATATACTATATGCTAGACACTATACTATACTCAATACTAGCCCAGATAAATAATCAAGGAGGAAACTTCTGACTTGCAAATTTGACAGATTAACATACTGAAATCTTGGGGCCTTAGCTTTATTAAGACAGTAGAAAGGGCTTTGCTTCCCTACTAAAAATGTTATAGTAGCCTGATCTCAGGAAGCATTTGTTATTTGCAGGATTTCTACTTGAATACCACTGGTTGGTGTACAATTAAGTTCAAATACTCAGGCCAAAAGAGGCTGTTAAGAGTTCTGAGTGCTAATTGAAGTAAGCCCAACTGTCTTTGCTATTGCATTGATAAGCAATCAAGAGACAACATATTATACAGAAGTGTATCTCCCTGCTACTAAACTGGTGGCTGCCTTTTGTATACAAGGAATGGGTTTCTTGGGATATTCTGGGAGGACATGATAAATTATGTTGTTGTTGTTCACCAGCTTTGATATCACAGGTGACTGGACAATGGTTTTGCAAAGCTTGGGTTTGAGCTTTCTGAGTATTGCTAAAAGTAGCAAAGCATAATTAGGCAGTTGCCTTTACTTTGTCCTCCTACTTCAGGTGCTGATGAAGGTGGAGACCAAGGAGCTTGGGCTTGGCCTATTGATGTGCTAGACTTAGACACTTTTGTTTGTTCTGCACATGGTAGTACATGTATGGGTAGGAGATTCGTTTTGGGTTATTTGAAACTACAGTGTATGTGATCAATGAAAGTTTTACTGGTTAGCGTGACCCTTGTTGGTTTTTGTACGTGTTGGCTCTGATTAAACGTACTTCGCAAAACCATACTGCATATCTTTATATACAATGTTAGCAACACTACAGATGTAGAACGAAAAAATATTAAACTTTAAGCTAAAACAGCTGTTTCACCAAATGCCTCTTCACCAAATGTCTCATGTCATGAACAGTCGTTGATGTACTGTAGATTCCCTGCTGTAACATTCTTAATTTTATGCATGTTGCTGTGCTCAGGGCACAAATTCTAGGTTTCTGTAAGTTGCTTGGTGCTTGGTTTGTATGCCCAACAGTAGTAGACATGTAAACAATTTGTTTATCCTTCTCTGACCTGAGTTGGTTCTGCTGGTAACATTACGCCTGCCATCTTGCCCACTTTTTTAGCTTGCCCCTATAGTGGCAATCTGTGGATATGGAGGGAAATTCAGCATCTCTGTTGATAGAAACCAGATATATGTTTGTGCTCACTCCCTTAGACAAAGTGGTATTTTTGAAATGTGTGTTAAGCAATGCTAACAAATAAGCCAAACACTGTTCGCTATAGACATTTTGTCCTAGTGGAAGACTTATGATTATTTTCCTTGACTGGAACAATTTTTGTCAAAAAAATTTAGAAAGATAAAGGTGCAAAACAGTTAAGATTGATAATGATGATAATAAATAAAATTGTAACATTGATAATTGCCGGTATGAATCCATGTGCAACAGACAAAAAATTATATCAGGTTTATATTGATATTGTGTTACTTTTACCATTGAAATTTATGGCTAAAAGCATTCGTTGAGCTCCAAAACAGCCGCTAAAACACACTGTCCAAGTTTGTTGCTGCAAAGCACAGGAAACTTTTTTAGATTCCCATTTGGGAATTTTATGGGACTTTTTCCCACTACTGTGAAAAACCTGGGACAGGAAATTCCTTGTATGGGAAAATATTGGGAGGCTGATGCCTCGCATGATTACACAAATGGGTTTTTTCTGGGAAAAAGGTTCCACTTTACTATGTATCCCAGGACTGGGAAAATCTTGTGAATGCTTTCCCATGTTATTCCCAATCTTGGAAATATCTTGGGGATTATATTCTCATGTTGTTCACAATATTGTGAATAATATGGGAATACTCCCCCTTGTTGTCTCCATATTCGGAGTAAGATAGGGATACATTACCATATAATTCTCAAAATTGGGAATAAAATGGGGATATATTACCATGCTTTTGTAATAATTGGGAATTAACTGGTGTTATAGTACCATGTTGTTCACATAGTTGGGAATGAAATGGGGATATATATATATATATATATATATATATATTACCATGCTTTTGTCATAACTGGGAATTACCTGGTGTTATAGTGCCATGCTCTTCACATAGAACTTTGGGAAGAAAATGGGGACATATTACCTGCTTGTTATTCTCAAAGTTGGGGATAAAAGTGGATATATATTATCATGCCTTTCTCACACTTGAGAATAAAATGGGATATACTATCATGTTATTCTCATAGTTGGGAATAAAAGGGGATACATTACACTGTAATTCTCAAAGCTGGGAATGAATAATTATTGGGATATGTATTGCCATGGTATTCTCAAAGTTGGGAATGAAATAGAGATAACACTCCCATATCACTCTGGAGTTGAAATCTTTTTCATGGGAATACTTCCCCAAGTTGGTGATATATTTCCTAGATGTCTTAAACTTTTGAATACTATGGAAATACTCCCTCATGTTATTCCCAGAGTTGGGAAAAAATGAAGATATTTACTGATATACTCCCGCGTAATTCTCAAAGTTAAAAATTGAACTGGGACAAATAGTTGATTTGAGACATTCACAGGTGAATTTAGCTAATAATTTATTTACTGTATGTAGTCAAAGGAAAGAAAACAAGTACATTTCCTCTTTGAACTCTAAAACTCAGGTTTGTGTGACCAACAATTCTAGTGACTCACTTTAATTTACAGTATTTGGTGAAACTTGACAACATACCAGACTTTTTAATGATTCTCTACCTGATATTGTTTCATTCCTTTAAAAAAATGTCTCAGTTGGAAATTTATGAACAACACACTGCCACTAGACATTATTGATGCCATGACCCAAACCCAAGACATACCACATTTCTCCTGACAGCTAGCTATCTTAATTAACAAATTTTAGGTTAATAGCTCTTAGGCAAGATTGTAATAACCTAGCCATAACTAAATATATGGGACTGCTTCAATGAACTCTAACATTCTCAAGCAAAAGAAATATGAGGCAGTCATTTGGATTTCCAGTATCTTGAGATTGAACATATCTAAAATTGGCTATCAAGATTTTTGGAGTAAAATGTTTGGATCAGATATTTCATCAGTACACGTACTACAATCATCATCAAAACTGTTGGGAAGGCTGCTACTTTTAACCTCTTTTTTTTCTTTCCTCCCCACTCACCCCCCCCCCCCCACCCCCCTCCGACCCTGCCCCATGTTGAGCAAAAAGTTTATGTTTGTGTATGTAATAATTGTTCTGTTATATCCCAACATTGAATAGGGGGGACTGGGGGTATTTAGCAAAAGAGAAAACTCTCTTTTTTACAAGTGAAAATGGACTACTGTTAAGTTGCAAAACCTTCCCAACTTAACTTTTGTCTGGGATTGTAGCTGTCATACCTGTAGAGTCAGAACTTTACTCTCAGATCTTCTAAATACACACTCTGTGTAGTGTCCGCATTTCTAACAATTGTTTTCAGGCATTTTGAGACATGATCAGATATTCTTCTGCCAACAGTTTGTACTGATCCACTGGCCCTGTGCAACTCCAGTTACTGAATCCAAAGACACTTTGTTAACAGCTGTTCTTCCGAGTGTCTCTCGTTCATATCTACCAGGATGGTGATGCTTCTCTACAAAGAACACTATGTCAACCACAAGTCTTTCCCAATCAATATTTAGAGCTTTGCCATACCAGATATCCCCAGGAAGCTCTCCTTGAATGAGCAACATGTCATCTTTCTCTGGGTAAACTGGAACAATGAGTTCATAAGGAAGGCTCCTCAGTTTTCTCATGTAATCAACAACAGTGGCTGTATTGTTCCCACAATCATAGAGCATAACTTTTCTTGAAATATTTTCAGTGGAAAAGAAGACTGTTCTACTGTCAGGTTGCATTTCTACTTTAGGGAAACCATTCCAAAAGTTCACTGCAATGAGCCCATTGCCATCTCTCAAAAATGGTTTTACACTGCCCTCCCCAAGCAACAGACAATTTCCTCCCTCATGTCTAACAGACAAAAAATGGTGAACAGATACCACTTCATCACTGCCTTCAAAAGTGACAATGATACTATCCTTGCTTGATAGCACCACACCTTCATGGCCGACATTGATCAAAAAACATTTCTTTGTTATTGTGGGAACAGCTGATATTTCAGTTGGAGAAAGTGACAGAACAGCTGCAATCTTGATGTGATCGTCTCTGGTCAACTGACAAACTCTCTTTGATGAACCAAGTAACAGGGAATGCTGTCCATCCTTGCGGCATATTGCTCTAGCCATCTCCACAGAGCGCACGACACCCTATCAGTAGAAGAGATTCAAATTAAATTTGACACCTAAAGGTCCCCTTATGAAAAACAATAAAGCCTTAAAATTAGAAATAGTAACAGTACTGGCAATCTAAGCAGAAAATCTTCAGTTGCAATTTTGATATAGTTGTACATTCTATATGCATAGTGTAGCCTGGATTTTTCAGATCTTCCCTCCTTCTCCCTTAAAGCCCCAAATATTTTTCAGCTGTGGTTATTAATTCTAGCTATATGGTGAGGTTAGGTTGCAAGCAAATGAGGTTCTTACTTGGTATGAAATGACAACTAGATGTAGGTAATAATAATCTTTGTTGTTTAATGAGGTGTTTGACCACATAATTATCATGAATTAAGCTGACAAGCTTGTTGTATTTTCCATGTTATCTTCAATATGTCCAGGTGCATGTGTGTTACTGTTAGGTAGCTATGCCCCTGTTCTGATCTGATGCTTCAAGAGTAACTCCCTCTGCTCAGTGCCTTGGGGGCTTAATTCACTTGCCTCGCAAAACTAGCTGATTGGCAAAACCACATGAAATGAATATATATTTTTGCTGGTCATCACTTTTACCTGTAAAAATGTACCAAGTACATGTATCTTACAATCAATTTGCAAAGTGCTCTGTCTGGATTATTAATGGATTTAGCACATCTAAGCAAATTATTACTACAATTATTATAATTCTTATTTTGATTGATTAAAAGTATTAAATAATTATATTAACTCAAACTTTGTGATCACACTCACTGAATTTTATTGCTGTACATTAAGTCACCTCACCTGACTTGTATTACTTTCTAGTAGTTGACTATCATCTTCTTCCAGACTTTTCAGAAATTCTCTACGGGCTTCAGCTTTAGCAAACGTTGCTTCTACACCCTTACAATTGTTGGACCTTTTGATGTAGTCTTTAACGGCCCTTTCGAAAACAGCGCACCAATAGTTATCTGTTGCAGAAAAGTTAATTATATCTTCATGGATGTGCAGCATATTGTGCACTGACACTGTACACATGTCAAGTCCTTGTGTCTCCTCAATTTTTACATTGATTCTTTGGGCCAGCTTTCTGTGCATCTCGATCATTTCATCACTCCATCCATCTCGCCCACTTGTGAAGTGTAGTTCAACAAACCTTGACACAGAGCACACAATTTCAAGTTCTGTCAAGTTTTCCATCTTTCCTTCTACAATGCATTCCAGCATTGGAAAGAAAAATTTCTGAAAGCCCTCAGCTTTCCAGTAGTTTAAACCTTTACCTTCCTTTCCAACAGCAACTGGAATTCTTCCATTTTTAAGCTCATTTGTCCATGGAAAACTCTTCAGTTTTTCATCAAGGTAAGTTATGTCAATCAATTCAAGTTCTAACATCCTCTGTGTTTGGTTTTTGCATAGATTCAATAAAACTGTGTGAAAAACATCAATCACCATATGTTGCAAAATGTCAAATCCGTAAAGTGGATACAGGTATCTATGAAAAACACTTGTTCCAGTGAAACCTATCTCAGAGGACAGAGTTTTCCTCACACTTTTTCGGGTTTCATTGTCAACATCATATAGATTATCAAGTTCATGTTGAATGTTTCTCCTTGCCCATGGATAACGGCAGTGATAAAGATTGTTTCCATAGTAATAGCGATTACAGTATTCACTTTGCTGCCCAGTAACCTTGCATCTCCTACAGCCACATTTGCCTTGATTTAAAAATTTTCCAAACTCACATTGACCTGGATGGTCTGCTGTCCAACAAAGCAACAAAACTCTCACAGTTTCCACTTCACGTGGTTCATAGTCAGCTATGGTAATGCCAGGGGGATATGTTACTTCAAACCCATCAATGAAACCTTTACAGAGGTCATGCATAAGTGGTTCCAGAAATGGATCATAAGCTTCAGGCACATTATTGGGAACAGACGTGCATGGCACAAATCCCACGACATAGACTTCCTCAACATGCGTGCGATCTTCTTTACACATATTAGCAACTGAAATTTCAATTGAGCCACAGCTCCTAAGTCCTGTTTTGAAAGGCTGCCAAGCATCCCAGTGACCCACTAGGGCTACATTTAGAGGAGAACCATTTGCAGTTTTCACTTCACAAGGGACTGTCTCCATACATTCTGGGCACTTTACATAAGACAATCCACTTTCAGCCTTTTCACAACTGGCAATACTTTCCGCTGAAATCACAGCTTTACAATTGCCACATCTTCCAGGAAGAAGCCACGTCTGGTTAGGGTCAAAAAACCACTGCAGGTCTACCCATCTTTGGCCATCCCAGAACTCCTTTTTGAGGGGCCAGCTTGAAGACCTTCCAAGCCAGTGTTCTTTCTCCTTCCAATGACTCAGCATTTTTCTGCACATACTTTTTGTCTTGAACCAGTTTTTAACCTTGCTACTTAACCCAAGATAGTAATATTTAATGTAACCACCGTTGCCACAATGAGGGCATAGTTCATCTTTGCTGCTCATGACACTCCAACTGCGACTGTAGTTATACTTAACACTTGTCTTTCCGCATCTCCGCACCTCTTTCTCTTCTCTACAGATACAAATGTAAAATTCTTTGGCATCTGAATAACCTTGTTCCTCGAGAAGTAATTGGACAGCTTTCCAGTCTTTTGGCCACAATGCCAAGAGAATATCAACATCAATGTCACTTGAAATTGATTCCAAAAGCATTGCTTTCCCATATGCAAGGATATCTTCAAATGTCTTTATCGAGGCTCCGGAATTGTCCATAATACTCAGTGCCTCAAGTACAGCCTTGACAACAAGTTTCTTCAAAGGGTTTACATTCTCAGTATTGCAGTTGTTCGACGCGTCTTTTTCAACTAAATCACTCTCAACATCAGGATTTTCATCCATTTCCAGTACCTCCAGCAAGTCAGTCCTTTCTTCGCCGATGTCCATTCCTTCTTCAGGACCATTTGTGTCCGATCCTCCACCTGAGTGGAAATTAAACTCAACAGTGCCCGTAGAACCTGCATCTAATAATCGAGCCTCTGACCAATGTCGCAATTCTATGCTTCTTGTCGTTGCCTTTCCCTTACAACGCAAGCATCTGCAGTGCACATGTCTGTACGTTTTTTCAGAACAATTACAAGAGGAAACTTCTCCTCTAGTCCAGGTGTGAACAGCCTCAGAATCCATCTTCTAGCAACATTCTCGCTTGGCCGCCATTTTTTCAACAACCTTCTAGTTCCCAGAGCTCCGCGTTTTTCCATCTTGGACCAATAAGAAACGTTAGAATGATAGAGCGAAAAAGGCGGGAAACAGTGACCAATCAAAACACTCGACAGATGACGACAGTTCAGTATTTACGCGCGCCAACGCATAGATTCGCCCTCTTTCTCCACTCCCTTCGTGCGAATGAAAGCGGTGATGGCAAGCGAGTTGGTGAGCGAGAAGGAAGATAATCTTGGAGATGGCAGTCTTCAAAGTTGTTCCCCTGATGACTACGAAAAAGCTATTGCTAAAGTACGCTCCCTATTTGGAGAAGCGATTCTCGTGGCTCTAGAAAGTAAGAACCGATTCATTAGCTGTTGTCTCTGCTTTTGCAGTGGGTTATTTGTATTACATGATTTTATTATGAATTGGAAGCCGAGCTTATTACAAGTTAAGTTTGATTGTGTTCTCGTTTCACTGTTACAGAAGAAGAAATCAGTGACTGGCAATTAATTACCGACTTAGCGGAAAGAGAAGCCGACGCCCCTATTTTTGCGAAATTAGGTTTCACCTACGGTAAAGCTGTGCGTTTTAAGAAAGAATTCCAAGTAACACATGGCAGACATTTCCACAAGCGGCCATCTTCCCCAGCAGTGCCTGCTTACAAGCCAACAATGGCGGACATGTCATCTATGTCGCCAGAAATGAGACAGCTTTATTTGGTCAAGTAAGTTATGCATTATCTGGGTTGTTTCTATATTATAACCTGATAATCAGCAACTAACTTACATTAAATTTCTTGAAGCAAGTTTTCCTCCTCCATTGAACTCGTAGATTTTCAAGTTTTCACCATTTTGCACGCATCCTCACAGCCTTCTAGGAAAGTTATCCAGACCATTATTTCTGGGTGCGAACAAGGCGAAAACAGTGCGAAAAATGCGAACTTTTAAAGGGGTACCCAAATAACCTTTTAACATCGAAACAACACAGTTTGGTAAAAATTCAGTGTTATTCGTGGTTCATGGAACTTCTTATCTATCTAAAAGGCACATTTATCCCATATTTTATTTACAAATTCAGGAGAAAGAGGATTGGCGTACTTGCAACACAAAGATGGGGAAAGAGTTTGCCAAAGTTCAACTCACCAGAAACAAAAAAACAGTTGGCAGAATTCGCGACAGAAATTACTCCTGAATGTGGGATACCCGAAATCCATTTTGGTGAAGACGGTATTGCGAGACACATTCAGACTTACTTCAGTGAACAACGCCGTTACCAAAAGAATAAAAAAACTCAAACACCCTGCAAGGTTTGTTACATTTATTTTTTTAGTACACAGATGCAGATTGATTAGAGTGTCAATATGTTTTCTTTTCGTTAACAGTAGGTAATGTGAGAACTGAACTGTTGTCAAAGCAAATTAAAGATAATAAGTTTAACTGTAAAAAAAGACTTACTTATGTTTGAGTTTAATTTTGAGCTTGCCACGGGGGTTTTAAATTGTACTTGCTTCTCTTATTCCCTTGTGTAAGTTTACAGTTAATTTGAATTTCCTTTCATGAGTTAGATTGTTTTGTAATATTGCTCTAATGACATAACTAAAACATATCAAGTGAAACGGCATGACCAACAGACCCTGTTTTATCTACACAATTTCAGACTGAAACTGAGTTGAAGGAGAAAAGAAAGAGGCAAAAGGTGGAAGATGTATGTATCTCTTACCAATGTTATCACTTGTTTTTGAATAATATGTTCTATATCGTTAAGCATGTGATTATGGCCAAAAAGATAATTCAGTGTCTGCTTTTCCTCTGAATGTTTTCTTAGTATTTTCCCAGGCTTGACAAGATCTCCAGTGCCAGGGGCAAATAAAGTTCCCTTATCTAGCTTTAGTGTAAAGTACCTTTTAGGTATTTTTCAAATTTGTATTTGAAATTTTTATTAATTTCAGTCTGAATTGGAGTTTGTGGTGAAGAAAATCAAGAAGCAAAAAGTGGAGCAAGTATGTATCTGATAGGCCACCCCTTAAGTTTAAAATATAGGAAAGTGTTACAAGATAATCTGTGCTGGCTATTCATGCCCACTTATAAAAGCAACTGGGAACTGAAAGCTATCCAAAGAAGTTCAACCCTCATGGCCAGACGTTTCCATGTGAACCATGAAAATTTCATGAAAACTGAGAGAACCTGTTGATATGATTTGGAAGACGGTTGCTGCAAAGAGTTCAGTTACAGGGACACTTCACTTATCATTTCTTTGTTAACTGTTTCTTTTTGTAGTGTGCAAGTGGAGAAGTGACTCCAAGTAGTGCAGGCTCATCCGCAGATGATAGTTCTGTTGACGGTGGTGATACTGAATCTGTCCATGAGGATGAAAACAGTGCAAGTGATCATGAATTGCCCCCGTCCACTCAAGCTAACTCAAAAGTTGCAAGTGTGGAAGAAGAGGCTTGGCAATCAAACCTGGCTTTGAACCAAGCCATTGTAAAGGGTGTGTTTGGTAAACTTTTAAAGAGAGATGATATTACGCATGTCCTTAAAAAAAAGTTTGCTGTGCAGCAAAAGATGATAACTAATTTAAAGCCAACAGAGCTACTGAATGTATTAGCTAGAAAATTGGTACGCCATAATTATTGCAAATTAAAAGGAGAAGGGAAGAATAAGGAAGATATAATTGTACTCAAAGAAATTTCTTTTTTTTGAACTGCTGAGGCCTTGAAAAATACAGTGCAAGTTGTGTTGATTCTAACATTGATAATCTTGTTTCAGTTTGAACCTGTCAAATTTATAACGTTTGATGAAAGTGATTTTTAGATGATTTTGACCACTTTGTATTTGTTAAAACATATAGGGCATTAAATGAAGGCTCTGACATGTACATTTATAAGATATAAGAAGGCCAAGCTAAAATAATATTAGAAATTTAAAATTGATGTACTTGTTTATAAAAAATAAATGTGAATCAGTTCTTGTTACCATGCATTGTTGCAGAATGATCAACTACAGCATTATTAGGGTAAAGGGCAAAGAATGCATATGGCCAGGAACGTGAGAACCCATTTAAGGGGAAGTGAAAAGCCACATCGGAGAAATAACTGGGATGTTAAAACCTATGTAAGGGAAAATGCTGGGACATTAAATCCCAATGAAAGTGAAATTAATGGGAAATTGATATCCCGTAAATTTCCCTTTTCAGGAAAATTGATGGAACATTAAAACCCCATGCCAGGGAAATCAGAGGGATATTAAAATCCCAAGCAAAGGAATTTATTGGGACATTGAAAACCCATGAAGGTGAAATAAGTGTGACATTAAAACCACAATTACGGGAAGTTACTGGGAAATTAAATACCCAGAACAGGGAAATTTATGGCCCCTTAATTTCCCATGTCAGGAAAAATAATGGAACATTAAAACCCCATGTCAGGGAAATCACAGGGACATTAAAATCCCAAGACAAGGAATTTATTGGGACGTTGAAAACCCATGCAAGTGAAATAAGTGGGACATTCAATACCCAAGTTACGGAAAATACTGGGACATTAAATTCCCATGTTTGGTAAAATATTGGGGCAATAAATTCCCACAACACGGAAAAACTTGGGATATTTCTGTCCCATGAATGGGTTTGGTATCATTTTCCCAAAATGGGAAATTCACAAAGAAAACACAATGAAAACCCTGTAATTACCCACTTTATTCACAAATTGGGAATTACCAAAAATTCCCTGTGAAGATCCAGTGTAATTTATCATCCAGCCCTTGAGATTGTTTTTGCCAAGAGGTCATTGTCTGGAAGAGGCATAGTTTGATTAGATTGAGAAGCTGTTGAGTTATCTTTAGGTGCTGAGGTAGAATTGCTGCTGAAACTCAAGGATGTAGTATCAACAGGCAAAGGCATGGTTGATGGGCTGTTGTTGTCTCCTCATTAAAACCTAATTTACATGCTACAAAAAAAATGCTGATGCATAGGCTAAAACGCTGTTGCTTAAAATGTAAAGGAAGAAGAGAACAGCCAGAAGAGACGCTAAAACAATAGCTTTAAACCCCCTCCATGCTAACACAGCCACCAAAAAGCCTCGCAGGAAAAATGAAAACTCAGTGATTCTGGTTGTGTCAAAGCAACATCGTTCCATGTGAGCCTACCCTATTTAACTTGACCTCACACCAGCAGAGACCCCTAAGCTTGTGGTGGATAACTTTGTCAAATCTTTCATTGAACTAAAATAATACAATACAAGAGGTTACAGATTGTAATGATAATGCTGCAAGAAGTTGCTGAAATTCATTTTATAAAATATTTATGGGGTCAATTTCCATCATTTTAGGAATTACATTAGAACTTTGTAATTATGAAGTGAAAAATGCAAATATTTTGAATAGTAGCTAAATCAAAATAATAGGCTGAGATATAGTCTTCTTGCTGTAAATGGTTAATAACATGTCTCTTAACAATGTGTGATAATGTCTGCAAATAAGTAAAAAAATTACAACATAAATAATAATCTAGGTAATGTTAATGTTGTGATGCATATTATTAATAGAGTCATACTGAATGTTTACATATGTACAGAACCATATAGTAATAATAATATTTAAATATAAGTAAACCTAAGGAAATTAGGAAAGGATAAAATCTTGTAGCCTGTTTGTGGTTAAAAGTAATCTGATATATCTACTTTGTAGCGTTGGTCTAACATGGTGAGTCACTCGCAACGTTGTCATATCCGTTTTTTTTCTTAAATGTGGTATTTTGTTAACGATTCTATTCTTGAATGCATCATGGTTCCAACAAATTTTAGCTTAGGGATATAGGAGTGACTCTTTCTGAAGAGTAGTAGATATAAACTACTTTAATATAAACAAGCGACATTGCTCTTTCCTCAATGCAATCGCCCTAAAAAAACGAACAATTCACATGGCAGACCAGTCTCTTGTGTCTCTGTGACATCAACTTTTGTCTTTGTAAAGGTAACTGTGCTGAATGTAGTAGAGCCCATGCTCCTGTGTACTTTGCTTCAGCTTTTGAGCTCTAAAATGTTTGAGCTGACAGGAAGTGCAGCCCATCAGAACAAGATGGAAATGATCATTCCTTGTCCCCCTTAGTTAGCTGTGGGAAATAGAAAGATTTAAATTTCTTGCTGTTGACATCATTACGTCCTGTCAGTGTTTCTGCTATTCTTCTTTCTCACGTGTACTGATAATCTTTAATGTCATCTTCAAGTGCACTGATCATTCATTCACAGTGTTCAAGTTTTATCTTATTTCTCTAAGGCACTTCACAGTAACACAGATGTAATGATTTTGCAGTATGGCACTCCTGTAGGCATGCAGGGTATCAGTTTAAAAGCTAACACTTCAGTGTATTTGTATCCATGTTCAAATCGTTTTGTAGTGTACCACGGGGAATCTGAATGCTGTATTAGTTATTCACCTGTGTTCCTGAGTCTTGCTGGGTCACTTTGGAAGGGGTTTGAATTAGATTAAAGAGCATCTTACCAGTATCATCTCAGGATATCACCCTTGTCTTTATCACCAACCAATCTTGTCTGCAAATGTGTTCCTTTGGGGAGTAAGATTTTAAATTCATTGTACCTTACAAAATAAGAGTGTTTGAATTATTTACATGTAGTTCTTACTTGGGGCAGGAATCATTTGAACTGTCCTAATAACATCTCTCCACACACCCTGATTGAGCATTGCATCTCTTATTTCTTTGGTGTTGTCCAGTCCAGTGTTGGCCCTGATGTCTTGTCTTGTCCTCTTGGTCTACCTCGGTTTATGTGAGCTTGTTAGGGTTTCCAAAACAACACTTTGGAAGCAGTCTCTTCATTGTGATGAGCACAATGGCCGGCTAATCTTAATCTTCTCCTGTGGGTTGTAAAGCTCTTGGTTCGTAATATGTTGTTGCCAGTGCACATTCAGGGCCATTCATAGCATTCTGGTGTAGCATCCATTGACACTTTTCTCCAGGTTTTTGGAGGGAGAGTATAGAGTGATACGTGGCAAGACCTAACAGGTTGGTGCTAATCTGTGATAGCAGGCATGTGAAAAGGACCACTTATAACTTTAACACCAGGCTGAATTTCCTAACCATCAACCTGCAAGTGTGATGGTGAAACGGCCATCAATGATGTACCAAGGGTGAGGTAAACAGAAACAAAGTTAAGTCCACGGTTTAGTTTGGAGCTTGTAAATGAATACCAGGTGATGGGGCTCCTGTGAGCAAACAAGTTTCTCCAGCATGGGTGTTGTCCCTTTGGTATAAGCCACCTCTGATTGGACTGTCAAGGAAGCAGGCAATTTTGAAAGACATGCTGGGATGACGAAAGAGGATACTGGGATCACCATGATCCACCAAGGCTTGTGTAGAGTGCAAATGGTTTTCTCCAAATAGGATAGGCCAGGACAGACGTGGAACTACAAGCATCTGAAAGGTTGTTTCTCTATCATTTCTCCACTGTATGGGAATTTCCATAGTGCCAACAGACTTTAAGTGAGAATTTGAATCCCAACAGTAACTGTAACACGTGTTTCAAGTGACTGGTACTTAACGTGTGGATATTTGGAAGCAACGTAATCAGCATTAGAGCGACTGACAAGAGAAACTGAGCAACAACTTTCAAGAGGTAGTGGACGTTTCTCCCCAGCAGAGACAACAGGTGTCCAAAGGATGTGACGTTCTTTGAGTTTTCCGGCAGTGTTTGTAACAGCTGGTAGGCCAAACACAACATTTTCTTTATTTTCAGTGGTTGTCTTCTCAGCAGCTGTGTTGATTGTTAGAACCAGAAGTAGTATCGGCTGAGTTCGCGTGGGATGTTGAAGCTGTAGTGTGAACTTGCAGCAGGGCACATTGTTGTTGGATGGTGTTAACTAAACCTATGACAACTTCCCTGAGGCCGGCAGCGACGCCTTGAAGTTCTTCAATAGTAGCAGGCATTTGTACTTGAAATGGATTCTCCACCACTTTTGTAGAAGGAATTGATATGAGTAGAACTGAGAAGACAACGCTTTAATCACTATGAGACAGACTAATCTATTCTGGTAGAGAAGCTACGCATGTGTGATTCCCAGGAGCAGTTCAGACTGGTTTTTAGTATTCTCTACTTCTTATATGACAGCATAAACTGTCCCACTACAAATAAGCAATAAAAGGCAGCCTCTGTCCTTTACATTTTGGAGGGTCTGGATGGGGTTAACTTACAAATGGCCAAAATGCTAACAGGCAACTGACATTTAGCCCCCCTCCCTCCCCCATCCAGACCCTCATTTTGAACCACTCAGATGCAATATTCAATGGTGCCGACAACAATAACTACAAAGGATAGCCTTCCACATGGGGGTGGGGGAAGGGAGTGCAGATAAAAAAATGTCCCAATCCAACTGTCTTCGTACATTGTATGTATGTTTCTTGTTTTAAACAAACGAGTCAACGTTAACTTGAACTTCCCAAAATGCCCCTTCCTTTGTTCTTTTTTCACTTGTGATTGTGTCAGCCAATGTCTTGTGACAGTGAACAAGCATGCAGCTGTTTAACTGATCTTGCTTCATCGTGTTCCTAAGGTATGTTTGGAGGCATCTCAGAGCGGGAAAACTTCGCTCCGAAGTAGAGACTCATTTTTTTTTTAAATGGACTGGGATGAGTTGGTCACACCTACAGAAAAATTAAATACAGAAAATAGTGCCCGCCTATGGGAACTGATCACTAAAAAGAGGGATGTCATCTTCAAAGTTGATCAGTGACTTTTTCAGCTTAAACTCTGCTTCCTTGTAAACTTGTAAACATACGCTCAGCTCTCAGATTTATCTTTTTTTCCAATGCCTTCCATGAAAAGCACACTCTTTTATACAATCAGTAGTGGAATGAGTGCAAACAAGTCTGCAAATTCTACAAGGTCCATTTCTGTCAAGGATGAAGAAAGGAGTTTTTAGTTCAGTGAGTTTAAGACGGAATCCACCAGGAAATTGAGTAATTTTAATTCTCATGGCAGTCCGAGAAAATGAATGTCATATTTCACAAGAATTGTGAAAACACAGGTAAATCTCTGAAAATTTCATGTGAAAGATGAAATTTTGTGAAATTTGACATCTCAGGTAGCTGGCTTTGCATACCTAGCAGGTTGTACTTGAACTTGGTGCACTCAGATAACAGCTCTTCTTTCAGTGCGACCTTGTCCTCCCTGTCTTGATAGAAGAAGTCTCTCAGCAAGTCAACATCTGCTATGCCATACTGTTTACAGCCAACTCCGTTTTTCTTGGGAACAGCAGTTGGGTCAAACACCCTAAAAGCAGTTAAGACTTTTATGGTTTCCCTCAAATCTATTTTCGATGTTTTCTTTTCATGCATCTACATATTAAATGGTCAAATTCTTATGCTGTTCTTCCATGTAAGGAGATATGATTGGTAGTTTGTATCTCTGAAGTCTCCCATTCTTGGACAAATCTTCCTTCAATCTTGCCAAGTGCTCACGCTGTTGACCAACTTCATCAAGATGATCAGCAGTGTACTCTATCGCTGGAGCAATGGATGCTAAACAAACTTCCCCTTGTGGGAAAGTTTTGCTCAGGTGGCCAAGAATAGGGAGTACTTCTTGCAGCAAGTATACTGTGCCAAGAAACTTTAAGTTGCTTGTTTGCTGTAGTAATTGCATCTCCATCTTCTTTGAAAACTCAGGAAGTGTTTAGAGCAATGATTCATAATCCTCGTAAACTCCTATTGCTTTTTCTGTTGATAACCACTTACTTCTGCATGCCTTCTTTCTTAGCATTTCTCTCCTCTGTTGCTAACACTAAGCTGTTTGACAGCCAAGACAGCTTTTGCATAAGCAGTACTTTTTTTAGCAGAGTTGTCAAAGAAAGACCACACCTGGAGGAGAACTTTCTGTATTTACTTGATGTAGGAAATCGTGTCATTGGCATCGCCACATGCCAGTGCCAAACGATGGCAGATGCAGTGCACATTCATTAAGGTCTTGCTACCAGCTCGCAATCTGGAAGCCACACCATTTCTTTTTCCTGTCATTACTGAAGCTCTATCAGAGGAAAAACTTGCAAGCTTCCTTTTATCGATCCCTGCATCTTCTACTTGTGCAACGAGAGCATCTGATGTTGTTTTAGCATCTACTGAGCTTGAATTCTCCAACAGACTGCTTGAGGCTAGGAATGCAGTCTTTCCTTTGCCAGTTTCGGGATGGACAAACTTCACAAATGTTACAAGCTACTCTTTGTTAGAAACATCACAAACTTCATCTGTCAGGAGTCCAAAGCACCTGGCTCTTGATATATCATCTAATAACTGTGAGTTCAAAACACTGCCAGTGAGAAGAAACATTTCTCTGATTGAACCAGCTGAACGATGCTTGAAATACTTAATATCCTCAAGCCCTAGTTGCTGAAGAACTGCCAGAAGACTCGTGAACTTCTTGTTTGGGATCTCCTCCTTGGCAATCCGGTACATAGCCAGCAAGGTTTTATAGTAAACTTCGTCTCTAGTATCTTGAATTTTTCTCACTTCTTCAAGTGTCGAAACTCTGTTGACAAGCTCTGCTGTAACAGCAGCTGCATGTTGTTGAGAATTTGCATGATCGTCAACTGCTTTTCGTTTGAACCTAACTGCTGGCTCTAGGCTATACTTCTTGCTTTTGTTTTGGTAATTTGATGTGCCATGTTTTCTGCACAATAAACAGAACATTCCCTGCCCCTCTTCGTGTATGAGCCAGTTCACACCAGTACTACTGGAGTAGGTAAGGTTATCGTCCATTATCCAGGGATGTTGAAAACCATCAACAGACTCCTTATTCAGACGACTGACCTCCTGGGAACTAAGGGTGTTAGGTGTTCGATTTTTGCATTTGTGGTAACTGTGTATAGCATGTGTCAGCCAAATCAAATGCTGTTGTCAAAAACTTTAACTCTTGTTCTGCAGTCCATAGTTGAAAGGACTTGTCCTTGCTTGGATCTTTACTTTGTTGAGCCTGGGGAGCTTGTGTAGTACTGGAACAAGCATTTACTGTACCTTGGCCACTTTCAGCCTCAATCTCAGTCTCTCATCCGAATTAGCTGGTGGGTCCATTGTAGAACTTGATTTTTGCACTGTGAGGATTTATGAGAATGTAAGGGAACTGATACAATTGTGACTTTCCGTTGTACAGGTTGGGAAAAAAGAAAAGTCAGTTCCAGCGGAAACCAAATGTAATCATGAAAACTAAAAGTCGTAGGCGTAGTAAAAGTAAAATTATTCAAGAGAATTTGCCAACCTTCTGATCTCTTTTCATATTAAATTTTTTATGCTTCTTATTGCACGGACTTTTATTTAAGTGGAGCGGTGAGACTTGCGGATAACGAGCCCCGCCAATGTTTCACGAATGAGCAGAAAATAATGGCCAAGGTTCGCTACTTAATTAAGAAAGTTCAGAAATACCCAAAACTCATAAACACTTTATACTATAAAATACTAGCTAGAAAAATATTTCATGATTAAGAACTGTGAGATTTTTCCCTAACATTTTAAACTGAATGATTTGTAAAAGAGTTGAGGAAAAAGAGTGGCAGGAACATGAGAAAATGAGTCGCTGTTAGTGTTGTTTTCGCCATTTTGCCTTTTGTCAACTATCTTATTACAGTGCTTAGTAATGAAGTTGCTTCCACAACCAAACAATTTTGTGGACAAAGAAAATTTTAAAAACAGACTTTGCTGGTCTCATGACATCATTCTGCGAGTTCAAAGGTCGCTGACTCTATTGAAATGCGAATTGCTATCTCATTTACACCAGTCAGTGCAAATCTGTTATGTTGAAAATCCAAATGATAAATTTACTAATAAGTCACCTTTTGCTTTCTTTGGCACGACGGTGAAAAAACTGTCGAACGCATTGTCTTTTTGCTGTCATTTCAAAACAGGTGAAGCATGTGCTTTGAGTTCACATGGAGTGTCGCGCAAATGTTACATAACAACTGTGACAGGAAATTCCCAGTTGCAACTTGCGCGATGAAGCTTGATGCAATAGTAGATGCGACTTTCATTAATTTGGTAAGGTAAACCTCTGTAATTTACTCGAATTTGTATACGAACTCAGTAAATTTTTTAAACAAAATTGCTATAATTTGGAGATTTAGGAATTAAAATTCCTGATTAGTGAAGCCAGAAAGGCTATTTTACTTTCAAGAAAGAGAGCGGTTGAAAGTTTTTTGGAAAAGTCTTACACATAGTCAGTCCAAAACATTCAGCTATTGTCTGAAGTGGGAAGCAGAAGAAAGCAAAATAGCCGGCAGTCCATCGCCGGTAGCCGCCTTCTATTGAAACCTCTGGGTATGACAGGATTATTTTAATAAGTAACATATTGCAATGAATAATGCTACAGCAGGTCAA
>OZ037996.1:33651181-33668681 GCA_964035705.1 Porites rus
GGAATCTTCAGTTGCTTTGCTTTTAAGGCGTTCAGAGCTCGGCGTACACTCCCAGAATTTTGCACCGGGTCATTATCTTGTACAAAAATACGTCGGCCTTTTTTCCCCGCTTTCCGAAACATCTCAGGAAACTTCTCTCTTACAAATGCAGCAAAGGTTGGCCCGTCGAAGTATTCGTACGGATGACACA
Organism: Porites rus; assembly: GCA_964035705.1. Taxonomy (NCBI): domain Eukaryota; kingdom Metazoa; phylum Cnidaria; class Anthozoa; order Scleractinia; family Poritidae; genus Porites; species Porites rus. Next base: position 33,651,372 of record OZ037996.1, read on the forward strand.
TTAACACTCCCTTTCCGTAGCTTATGGCAACCATCAACTTCAGTACCTTTCCCCCACTCCCCTCTTTTGAACCTTTCGCGGTACAACCCAGGCTCAGTCCTTCACACTTCTTTCGCCATATACGCCCCTTAGGTGCTCTCGCTTGATCTGCGGGATTGCGTTTATAAAACAGACTTACACCATCGAGGTAAAAAGCCACTTTCGAAATCCACACATCCGCAGAATAGTTGCCCTGTACTTGCTTTACGAATATCCTGCGTTTCCTCTGATCTTTTTTAGTCATCAGGCCCTTTTTGCGTGCTTGTAGATAGTAATAGCCGTTTTCGTTCAAACATCGCCGTACAGTTCGATCGCTTACCTTCTTCTTACTCAACCCGGCTCTCTGCATTAACCTTTTCGCGCAGAAATTTCCTTCCTCTTCCCTTAAAACAGGAATACACCGCAGTAGATGTCTTTCATCTCGCGTAGTCAGTTTTTTCGGCCGCCCACCTGGATGTTTTACAGGCGTTCGTGTACAATGTTTCCGCCCTCCTATTTTTGTTTCCTTCAACCTATAGATGGTAGCCGCTGAAACTCCTGTTTTGCTGCTAATATCCTTAACGGAGACATTCTTATCATGTGCTAAATATGCAATGTATGCCCGTTCCTCGGCGCTTAAAGCGCGCGTGAAAACCATGGTCAGCCAACAAATTTAAGAGCGTTCACGACTGACGATTTGAATACAATGCAACGTACAAAAGACTTTTTTAGTGATTAACTTCTGTGAAGTCACTAATTTCTCATCAATTATCTCATTAACTGTAAAATGTACCTAATATATAAAGGAGAGGCTTATATAACCACGCTACATGCGTCAAATCCACAACTTCAGTCAAATACAATCCCGGACAAAACTACTTGAGAATTTTTACCCCTCCTTGCACACTATGTAACACAACAACACTATTTCAAAAACAACTGATTTGCGGTACCAAATTCCCCTTCCCCCAGGTCAATGTTGTTTCCTACAAATGTTTAAGGATCAGGGTTGCTTTAGAACACACAACAACATTGCTTCCAAGGGGAGGGGGGAAGGGAGGACGCGGTACAGCGAGAATGTTAGGAAAAATGGTCTGAGAATGTGACATTTTCTCAACAGTTTTGTCCAAGATTGTAGCAATGATAGGCGGGTATTTGGGCCGAAGGCCCACTGTAGCATGCCTTTGGCATGCTATACCTAGGGGGGTCCTGGGGCATGCCTCCCCAGGAAATTTTGAAAATGCATACTCTAAGAGATGCATTTTCCTTGATTTTGGGGGCAAAATCAAGGGCATTCAGGACAGACTTTTATTAGGTAACAGGTAATAAAGTTATGATGAACTGAAGCGTTGAATTTTTTTATTGTTTATTAATATTTAGTTAACTGAAACCCAGAATGATATTTAAGTTAATAAGCAAATAGTTTCAAGACTTAACATTTGTTTCAATTTTTCCCGTAAGTAATTTAAAGAACTGATGAACAATAAAATTTACATCTGATTCTGTACAATTTCTCTGTTTTTGCATTGTTTTACAAATCAAATATCTGATCTTAAAACACCCTTTCAATTATTACGTAGTGAACATAACTGCTCTCCGACACAGGAGAAGTGAACTAATCTAATGTGAGAACATTGACTTGTACATATTACTTAAAACACGGGTTCATGTTGGACAAAAATCAACAACTTTGAAAGCTAAAGGTAGCTTAAGGTATCAGCCACCCTTCAGGACCGTCCGCGTGCGGATCGCTGTAGTGTTAGTTGTTTTTATAAAAACCCCTATAAACGATATATTTTTTAAAAGTTTAATAATTCCAGATTATGGATTTGAACTGACAAAAACGATTTGCTTAAATGTGTTTCGAAATTGGAACGCTTTGTGTAAAAGTACACGTCTCTATAAATCATGTTCCACTCCCGCCGGAAATAAACGGAAGAAAACAATTAACACCGCATTTGCTTCTCAACACGTTCGACTAAAAAACCGTGTCTCAGATTTTTGACAAGTGGGTTTGTTTTTCTTTTATTAGCAAATGAAGTTGGGGAAGGCAATTAGTCAACACTCCCTGTAGAAAAAAAGCTCTAGCTTTAAAATGAAAAGGAGTATTAAAATTCGCAGACACGGTTTTGTAGAAGAGATATATGGCATCACTCTGGCCAAATTTTAGCCAAATTGATTGAAAGGCTGCCGACTTGGAGTTCAAAACGTACGAGTCGACCGGCAAAATTTGCGTTGGGAGATAAAATAGAAAATACATTTTTGGCGGCATCCTACCTGGAATGAGATTATAACGCCTAAATGTTTATTCTGATTGATATCAAAGAGGGATCAATTATCTCTAACAATAGGACTTTGACAGGTAACATGTAACAGGAACAAACTTTTTATTGCTATCAACATCTTCAAGTGAACAGTTTAATTCTCCGTTGAAAAACTTCCTCTTTTACACCACGAGAAGCACGGTTTAATTGTTTCTCGAGCAAAAGTTTTGCCTCTCCTTCGATCTTTTTTGTATGATCCGCCCAAGCGTTTTTGTTGATCGGCACCAGGCCAAGGAAACTAAAAAGCTCTGAAGCCGCTGAATGTCCACCACCGATTGGCCCAGTTTATTTCAAACGCTCTGCTCTTCTCGGAAGAATTAAAAACAGAATTTGTCTTGTGCGACAGACAGCTTTCATTCTCGCACTGGATTCTCCAGGTAGAACCAAGGCCATGCTTAGTCGCTACATTTTCCATGACTTGGACTCTTCCCTGGCAAAATAGACAAGATACAGATTTTTCCAGTTTCTCAAGCAGCTTTTCACTCGATACGATAGCTCGACCGCTTGTTGTTTTCCATCAGCAGACAGGGTCGATGAGCTTAATTGGCTTTCTACATCTGGCTCTCCAAGCTGGATTTTGGAGCGGCTTGCACTCTCAGCAACTGCAGCGTTTTCGCTTTTCTGAATATCCAACTCCTCGAGCCACTTCTCTTGCTGATAAAATGAGTCTTTGTCGCTCTCTGCCAATTTTGTGGCCCATTCTTTGTCAAACTCGCTCTTCGATTTCTTTTTCGCTCTCGGTTCGATGATGAAAACGGACACGACCTTTTTTTTCACCGAAGCAAACGCTAAATATCCACGGAGCATACTAAAGGCTATAAACAACGCGAAGACAATTCCCATGTGTTGTGTTGAAGCACGCACTCGGTATCACGTTACTAGTTCACAGACAAGTTAATTGATATATGACACGGGTATGACAGATCTTGTCAACCATCAATTAAGATAATTAACAAGAAAAAATATTTTACCCCCGATATCTTTGGACAGAAATAATATTTTCGTCTGATTTTTTTTTTAAAGAATGTTCCCAAGCATATCTATTTGAAAACGTTGAAACCTCAAATATGGAAAAATGGCAATGGCAACCTTAAGTGACAAATGTTTCTTTGCATATTAAACTTCAGCGTCGCTCATGCTGTCCCATGCACTGTCACTGTCTGAATCCGAGTCCTGGTCAGGCAAGAAGAAGGCCTTCTTTGCCACGTACACTTCTCTTTGCAGTTGTTCTTCAGCAAGTTTCAATTGCTCTGCATTCAATGGGGCAGCAGGAGAATCGCACTTGGTGCCTTGGTCAACCAAAACAGGTTTCAGGGCAGCTGCTGAGGTGGTGTCTTTTGGTGGAAATAGGAGGCCTCTGTAGTTTGCGGTTTTTCTTTTCCAGCCAATTTGCAACTGCTGTCTTGACTACTTCTTTTGTTTCTGGCATTGCAACAGCTGGGCCGTTGATTGACACATGTGTTAACGAGTTCAGCATGTCATTCTTCAGCCTGTTTCTCAGTCGTGTTTTGATCCTTTTAACCCCACTTGCACCCCTTTCTGGCCAAGCATTGGTGATCGGTGCATATACACGTTTACGTTGTCTTGAATTTTGGCTTGCTAGGCTGTGACAGAAAGGTGTTTATGATGGTCTGCCTTCGTTTTGAAACAGACTGCTGTTGCTCCCTTGTCTGCTGCATCGCTTTGTTAGCACTACTGATCTTCTTTTCTGAAGCTTCAATCATGGCTTGAGCAACTGATACTTCTTTAAAATCTTGATTCCTCACGGCAGCTCGCAACTTTACATTTGGCTCCTTCAAGATTGTATCCCCATCTTCCATGCACTCTTGCTGAGCTGCTTCTTGCCTTTCTAACTGTTTCTCTTTGCTATGTAGGTCTTTCTTTTCTTTGGCAAGTTGTTGTTTCTGTGCTTCCATTTGTGCTGATTGTTCTTTCTGAAAAGTAAGTTGCTTTTGGACCTTTTCCTTCTCGTTCTCGTCCTTATCTAGACGCAAAACGTAATGAGCATGTGCAGAACGACCCAGCTGAAGGAGTTGCTTTGTGATTGGCACAGAACCAGGACCTTCAAAAGCCTTCAGCCCATCAGTTGCACGGATGCCATTGATTGACGCTTCACTTAGATGAACTCTGTCATCTGTAACACTTTTTCCACTCTCTGAGAATCCCGTTTCAACCTCAGCATTACTTTGTCCAAGAATAAGGGCTGTCTTCACAATCTTCATAATTGATGGGAATTTTCTTTTCACCCATGACATCCTTCAGGTCATCAATCTTTCTCCAGAAGTGGTCAAAGCGGATGAACTTCTGTGCCTCTTCAAATTCTTTATACCAGTCTTCTGTTATGGTTTCTAGTTGGTAGATCATCAGACAGTTTGTCCAGATCCACACTTACTTTCAGCTTCTTAGCCAGTATTTTAATTGCCTTTAGTGACCAATCTTCTGAACGGGCATCAGGTTTTAGTGCCTTGCTGCTTCTCACTATAATGTTGTCAAGTGGTAACTTGCTAACTAGATGCTTTGTTGCAGCTACGGAAAAGATCTGGCTCCCAGGACAAAGTTCCTTTGTTTTTCTTCTGAAAACTTTCCAATTTCTCTGCGGGTTTGTTTACCAATTCCCAATTCTTTGTATGCCAAATGGTTTTCAAAGACTTCCAAGTTGATTTTTGAAAATTCTTTGGCAGGCTTGTTTGTTAAAGGTTCTTTCCTGATGAACCTTCCCATCAGCATTTCCAGGAGAGTGGTAAGTTGGTCATAAAGTAGGTGAATGAGAGGCTCTTCACTCTGGAAAACTTAGAAATGAGTTTAAAATGTCAGCAACAGAGATTGAAAAGTGCGTCTGCGCCACCAGGTCATCTGATTGAAGCTGACGTGTGATTCTGATGTACTGTTGAATGCTTTTGACAGACGGTTGCTTCTCAGGCAAGACTGTAAGGAAATACCTCTTTAACCCTTCCAGCTGCTCCAAAATTCTCAGCACTGTTGGTTGAAGGGAAAGCCATCTGCATTCTACATGTTTGAGGAACTTGTGCTTAGCAAGACCCATCTCTTCTTGCCCTGCTTCATAAGGCATTTTAAACCACAAGTGCAAGTCGATGACAAATTCTGAAATGCTACTACCAAACCAAACCATTGGCGAATGCATTGTGGCAAATGTGAAGATTGCAGGTGCCAATATCAGTAAGACCATAGTTCCTGCTGCGCAAATTCAGGAGAGCATCATTTACAATGTTCCAAACTGTTTTGTTCACATTTGGCCCATTACTTTCAAGCATTTGAAGCTGTTCTAAGGGTATTCCATTATCATGAACTGCAGAAATTATCTCAGCAAGGTGACGACCTGTTGCATGACCCATCAAGTGTGTCTGTAAATGGTGAACAACGATTTGTGATTGAGCTGACGACCAGAAGCGAATCTTGATATCTAGCTGCTTATTAACTTGGGCATTTGTCGTCTCTCTGTAGGGTAAACAGTGATCCCGAGTTCTTCACATCATCAGCCACAATTTTCTTGAAGTAAGGCCCAGTCGCTTCAGAGATAAAGTATGATACCTTTGATGAGCTCATTGTAAAGTTGTTGGGGATTTTACCAGGAAACATGGCATCTAAGATCTCCTTGATGTTATCACAAGAGGCATAACTGTAGTGAGAACCAACCACTTTCATAGCCCAAATCAACTTTACCTTCGTTGCTTCATCCTTAAGAGGAGTACACTGCAATGTTCCACTTGATTGCTTTTTTCCAGTTTGAGAATCTTGCGGTTTTAAAACAATGCTAGCAGTTGAAACAGAAGCTGTGTTCGAGGTATTGCCAGGTTCTGTTAATTGGGTGGGTGCAAAAACCATTTGGGAGCCACTGAGTATTTCATTTGCCAGTGTTTTGTGACTTTGGCCTTTAGCATGCTGAATTAACTGTGGGAGTCCTTGGTTGTCACATCGGAAAGTTTTTTTTGCAGATGGAGCAAAAAGCCTTTCCCACTTCATTGCTCGGCTGGCACCAACTAGAAATTTTATGACCCAGTCCATCTGTCTGAAGAAGCCAGTCCTTCTTGAAATGGGTCTTTCCACCGGGCATTTTAAAGAGTATTTACATCAGTAACCTGCAATAAGATATGTGCTGTGTTAGGGCTAGAACAACGTTTTCTACAATAGTTCAGTTACAATTACCATGTCATGACAATCATTCTTTAATGAAACAAGGGTGCTTAAGCATTTCATCATAGTTTAGGATGATCTGTGTTACAAAATTTGTAACCATTTTAATGTCCTCCACTCCCAAGCAGCTCTGGAGGTAAGGGATGCCACACCCTTCAGAATTTGACCGGCACAGAAAACTAAACACCAAATTCTGCCAGTAACCTCAAACAAAACATGCGCTGATACAGATGCCTGGCTGTTTTGTTAAAGATTAAAGTAGAGGCTCAAGAGGACCGCAAATCGACATGCCTGGTGTGTCTGTTTGTGTTTTGCAAGGAAATGCCTCAAGCGACATTATGGACACCCCTCCAAATACAAGGCCAAAAATGCACGCTCAGATGAAGACAAAACGTAATACTTGGTAAATCTCATTAACAATTTGACTATACAAATAGGTTGAAATGGGCTTACGTTGTAATACTGCTCCCAGTCTCATTCAATCCAGTCCAAGAATAATATCAAACCACAGGTGACAGCATAACACAGCCTGTAGTAGAGTACACTTAACTCAATCTCAATCTGACCGTTGGACATGCGTTATTTTCTTACTCATAACTTAAGCAGTATTTATAGGAAATATAGGAGTTTTTGGTCTATTATAGGAGTTTTATAGGATCCTATAAAATAAATATGAAATATAGGACGGCTGGGATGTATTTAATTCTCTTATAATTTTATGGGAAACATGCCTTTTCAATGTCTGGCTAGGAGCCTGACACTCAATGAAAATTAAATTCACAGCAGTTCGGCTATACCTCAAAAATTTAGCTAAACAACTCTGTTGCTGCCTACAACAGCATGGTGTACGATCTGTTTTCAAATCCAACACAACACAAAGGTTACACTTAGTACAGTCTAACAGTTTAGTGTTTCGGAGCGTTTGTCGTCTTGAATTGTTATCCTTTTAAATTGATTGATCCGAGTGCTAGGAGTTAAACAGTGTGAGTATTGTCATTTTCATCATTTCATTAATCGATTTTCCTTTCAATTAGAATCATATGCTTCGATCTTGTTTTGTTAGTTTTTTCCACTGTGTGCTATGACCACACAGCATAATCACTCTATAATCATTAACCTGTAAAACTAAAAACGGAAACAAGTGTGGCGGGCATAACACTTCTCGCCTAAAGGATCACTATGGACCCTTGCTTCTACAGTCTTTTTCCTAGGAATTTGAATCATCTTCAGAGGGAACCAATAGTACGACGGTACTAATTGATTACTTGAATATTTTCATCTGCCCATCCTTGTAGACCAGTACAGTTGCCTTTCTAGCTCTTCTGTCATTGCTTTTGGCTGCATCCTCAACTTTGGCCTGGGGCCAGTTGTTTTAATGGGCCTGCTGTTCGTTCATCAGGACCTCTCTGACTGTTAAGTTCCATGTCTCCTGGGTCCATTTTGTCCTGGTTTGCAGATTGTCGATATGCTCACATCTCCATCTGGTCCAAAACTGGTCTGCAAGAAGTTAAACCCTTCTCCATCTCCTTTGGTCAGAGATCTTGCGATGTAAAGCTTCCTAGGAGGGTGTCAAGTCGGCACGTCGTTTGTGGCAGCAACATTGCTGGTGGCAGTGGGTGGGGTTCATTGATATCGGCAAGTATAGCTGTGATCGGGTGAGCGTTGACTGTTGCTGCGGCTTCTGACGTCAGGGTATCATGTTGCTCATGGGTCAGCTGCTGTGACCCTAACTCCAACAGCATGGTATCCAGTGTGCGTCCGATTGTTCCATCTGTCGTTCCAATGCACCACCGAAGGAGGATGTGTGGGGAGGATTAAATAAGCACTTGGTTTTTGCTCTGGTAAGTACCTTGGCACTGACTGTTTATCCATCTCTGTTTGGGCTTGATCTATCTTAGTCTTTGCAGCAACAAAGTTGATACCACGTTTGTACCTCAGCTGCAAAGCAGAACCTCTTATGGCAAAGAACGCTCTAGGAGGAAAAGGTGTAAAGTAATTTACATTCCATAGGTGACACATGAACATTGTGTTAGTGACTGTCTTTTTACTTTAACTTTTTGGCTTAATTGCATAACCACTTGTATCTCCCTTTGTATGACAAAAAGAGGTTATCGAATAGAGCCAAAAAAATCCAGTATAATTACAAACAGACATCAAAGTTAAAAGGAATACGTCACAGGTAAGTCTTATTCATTTCCATGAAGGAAAGTTTAGATTTAATGTTATTTACCATTTGCAGATGTTAGCAGGGTTTGTCCAGATTCTCGAATTTTTGAAAAAGTTTGGAAAAGTGATAAAAAATCTGGAGTTTTTTTTTTCAAAGCTACAGCAAGTGCTGAATAAGTGTTATTTTTTCCAAGTCAAATCCCATTCAGCTTGCTCGTAAACTGTTGTTTTTCGAAAAAAGTCTGGAAAAAGGCTCGAATGTTAGATCTAATAATCTGTGCGAACCCTGTGTCAGTATAAAGTTCCTCATGCAGTCTATTTTTAACAGTTGTCTTTGTCACGACACTGGCGCATCCAGCACAATGATCATGTCACCTGTGGCATGTAGATAGATCTTTTTACCAGTACGGTGGCCATAGTGAATAAGTTAGATTTAAGGAGTATTATGGGATGATCAGGGTGCATGAGTCATGAGCACATTTTGTTTAGTATTTATGAGCGCCTTTCAGGGCATTTTTCCTTAAAATTTTCGAAGAATAAGGTTGTAATGGGAAAAAAGATTGTTGTGCCGTGTTAGGATGTAGTAATGATCGCCTTTTTCCGAGAAATATACTGTGAAAGAACATGTTTCTAATACTAAGTGAGTGCCCCCTGGGCATCCCATAATACTCCTTAAAGCCAATTAATTCAATATGGGCGCCACGTCAGTAAAAAGGTCTAATGCTTTACACACTTTCCTTGAAACAAGGGTTAGGCTGCCTTCGCTTAGGGTACATGTGAACGAAAGCCAATGTTAGATAGTAGAGTGAATGTTCATTTTGGAATAGCGAGGAGTGGAATTAGCATCCCTCGGCTGAAGCTGAATCCACGTCCAAGCCAGGATTGGGCCATTGAGAAATATCTAGTATAAAACGAATACATCGTGGAGAACCACACGCCTTTGGAGGTAAGCTGTAGTAAGACCGTTTCTTGTTGGAAAGCAAAGAATGTCTAGACAGAAGAAAGATTTGTACAACTAATAGAGATCCCTGTCTGAGCTCATCACGGCAACGCAGGAATCTGAGCTAATTCAGCAGGAGCACTCAGACCTGTACAAACAAGATAAATAAGGGATTTACAATGGTCGGGCTTTTCTAGTATCAGAAAACATGATCGTAAAGCATCTACCTGAGTTAATTACAAGAATGAAGAATGCCAAAAAAACTGAGAAATTGTTAGAAGTAATGTCTATCCGATCTAATAATTTGCGTCATAGCTGCTAGTCATGTGCGTCCTCACCTTCCTCTGTTGTAAGAATGGGAACGTCAGCAGAAACAGTGGCAGCCAAAGAGCTTGCGGAGTAGAAAGGTTTGATAGCATAGGTGGAAAGTGACATGAAACAGCACAATGCAGAGGAGGAGAAAATAAGACGACAGGCATGCACAAAAACGAAAAGGATATCGCTATTATGAACGAGAATGAAAGGGTAAATGTGAAGTAAAAAGCAATCCAGGAATGTACCGCAGATAGGGAATTAAACGACTGAATTACACTCCCTGATATTGTTACATAAGATAGCAGCAGTTATTCCTATGAGAACATCCATAGTCCTACACTCCCCTGAGCACGCCAACGTCATTGATAATGGGCATGTTACTACATGTGCACACACTACTGAAGCGGGAAGCATTGGAGATGGACACCTGGAGCAGCAAATTCTTCTACCAAAGGGTATACACGTGGAGAAAAACACACCCCTGGAATAGGATGCACCAAAAGCGGAGGGCATACCGTAGATATAGCTACCACTGTTAGGACCTCTCAGTCAGTGATACGACCAATAATTCTGGAGCCTATGTGTGCACATCGCATTTTCAGTTATTCGCATCTCACCAAATTATACTTAACACTTGAGGGAGATTGCAGGTGTTCCCTTGAGAATGGTCACTGCAACTACGAACTTGTCACCAATCTTGTCAAACAGAGCGTACCTAAGTGTCATCCAAATGTTTTCAGTGGAGATGAAGCCATGGTTTGCTCATGGGAGACTTCATTCAAGGGAATGGTCAAACATACAGACATAGTACCAGACCAGGAGCTCGACTATGTAAGGAGTTACATAGGCGATGATCCCCAGCAGCTAGTACATACCTTTAGGAAGAGACACGGTGACAATGCCACCATGACCTTTGCAGAACCCTTGGAGAGTTAGAGGGACGTTTTTGTAACACAAACTCTCCTTAAAGACTCATCAACTGCCAGCCTTGGAGGCATAGATAGTACTAGACTAACAAAATGGGAGAAGGAAATAGTATGCTTAACAGGTGCAAACAACAATGCCTATCCTACACTCGAATTCTCAACCGTGGTCCAGGACCAAGCTAGGAAGACAAATCACCCTAATGTTTCAGCAGGAGTCATTATGGCAAATAGCAAAGTCGTCATCGCAAGGAAAATTAACGGAAGTCTCCACTTTAACCTGGCATCATCTTAAGCAACCCCTGAATTCCAATTTCACTAACAAACCTGCCACAAGCTTACAGAGTGTAAAGCTTTGAACAAAATGACGGTCAAGGAGAGAGACCAGTGGGTTATGGAGTAAAAAAGATCCCAATTCTGCTGTTTCCTGCCAAACCATATTGCCAGCGTGTGCAGAGAGAAAATGAAGTGTGCCATCTGTAGTAGTTCAAGACATCCTGAGCTCATCCATTGAGGAACTTAAGAGAGAACTTAAGAGAGAACTTAAGAGGCCATTGGTCCTTAGTGCACATTGATATGCAAAGGTGAAGGTTCTTTGGGTGGACCTTTTTGCAGCAAGATAGTGCTAGTGGCACAGGAAAAAATAACAGATTCCCATTTTTGGATATCTTACGGTATTTAAAGAATACCCATAAAAATCCCAAATTTCGCAAAGTGGGACAAGTCCCAACCAGGGAAATCTCAACCAAGTTCCCTGCTTGAAACTTGTCTCACTCTTCCAAATTTGGGATTTTTATGGGTATTCTTTAAATACCCTAAAATATCCAAAAATGGGAATCTGTTATTTTTTCCTGTGCATGGATATCCCAACAAAGTTCATTGCGTGTACGCTGTTGTTGGAAATCCAAGTAACCCTTTAAGAGTTATTTGCATCAAGGTAGTGGACAAGCTGAACACTGAAGGTCCCAAATGGAAGTACTACCTTTCCACCTGTGGAGGCACTAAGAAGCTCAAATGTAGTGTTAGAGCTACAGAATTTGTCGAACGGTCCATCCAGGAGAAAACGTCACTACTACCCACATTAGGAGTGCTACGGCATTCCCCAAGAAAGAAGGAAAAAAGCAACTGCAGAGATTGCCAAGGGGAACATCGTCATCTAACAATGCCCCAAAGGAAGCACCATCTGCTCAGAAATTAATGTTGGGGTGGACAATATCCGGCCAGACTTGGTCTAGACCTAATGGATCGACCCGTCCATTTACAAGCAAAGAGAACGTGTGTTGATAGACAAGACAATCTCCCAACGCATCCAACTTGTAATGCATAAAATGCTGAAGACTACAAGATACGTCCATGTTCAAATACCCTTATCTTGAGAGAAAGTTTCTCTGCAGCCAATGAAGTAAAAAACACAGAATGTTTACCAAGTAACACAATGACAATGACGTAGGACTGTCGATTTGAAGATCAATGATTGTTAGAGATTATGGAATCAGTGATTCACAAGAATGAGCAAGGAAATTGGGAAATGCCATCGCCATTTCGCTTAAGCAAAGTATTCATGCCCAACAACTAAAGTTACACAATCAAAAGTCTGGACTTCTAAGGACCTTTAAACGCAAATCTCAAATTGAAAAAGACTTTCGCATTCCCGGAAAAGATGCTAAACAAGGGCCATTCCGTCCCAGCTCGTAACGAAGAAATTACACACAGTGGAGACTGGACAAATCTGCCATTTACCTCACTTCAGAGCATACCCCCAAAGAAGCTGGATGAAATTTGAGAAGTTATTGCATCTGCTGACTCCTCTTAGAGTATCGAGGCTAGTCTCAATAAAGAACTGCTCAGCGGGCCAGGCCTCAAGAACTTTTTACTTAAAAGTCTAACTCGTTTTTGAATGGAAGACAGCAGCAGTGTACAGCCAACAGACCAGGATTTCTTGTATTTCTTATAGTTCAAAGACAACAACCTTTGAAAGCCCATCATGGAGTACAGGTTAACAGCCCATACTTTTGGAAACGGCCTAAGCCCCGCAGTGGCAACATTTGGCTTAATTAGAACAGTCGATGATGGCATGGAGTCCTGTCATGAGGTTAAGGAACTCATCACAAGAAATTTCAAAGTTGATGGTGGCTTGGTTTTAAAACCTGCTGCAGAGGTGGTTGTAACACTGATGAGAAGCCTTTAATCTATTCGTGCCAGCTTGAATCTCAGACTACATCAGGTTGTGTTGAACGTGAGTGTGATGGAAGCCTTTCACGCAGAAGACCTGATAAAAGATATACATAGCCTAGACTTGCATCAAGACAACTTGCCAGCTCAGCATTTTCTTGGGGTTTTCTGGAAGCAGGGACTGATGCAGTTACCTTTAAAGTGTCAATAACTGATAAGCTTTTCACAAGATGCAGAGTTTCATTGGTGTTTAACTCGATTTACTTGACCTAGTTGCACCAGTTCTAAGAATGTGTGACTTATTACAATGCCTGGTTGCTTTGGGCAAGAAGACAACCCCCGCACCTCTGGGTGGGATGATCCTCTTCTGCAAGAACTATCAACTGAATGGAAATACTAGAAAAACGTGCTTTCTGATTTGCAGAATGTCTCCATGCAAAGATGCTACCAATTTTTAAATTTCGATCCAATCATAAGTTTTCAGATGCGAGTTAGGAGAAACTGTTTAGCTTTGTTATAATTCCAAAGAAGGTGAAACTGTATCCCGCAAATGGCCAAGCCAAAGTAGGGCTGATCAACCATGTCAGCATCACACAATGTAAACTTTGCTGGGCGGTGATGTCAGTACAAGCTGTAGAGAAATGGTGATACCAGAGACATGGTTCTACACTGATTCGAAGGTTGTTCTGGGCGACATTTGCAGCAAACCCTGGCAATTTCACATGTGCATGGGGAATCAGGTGCAAGCCATTCGAAAGGTCTCAACCCCCACTGGGCACTCATGGTCTACAACCGAAGGAAATTGCAGAGTCAACTTGGTCCCACATTGCCAAGTTCTTGTGTAGGGCCAAACAAGTCAACTCACCCAGCGCAGAACAGGTAATCGTAAGTGCTGGCGATGCTGATAAGAGAAAGGAATTAACACCCCTTAAAACCAGTACCATGTCACCAAAGTCCCTCATGCAAGGAAGGGAGAGATTTAAGAGATACTCATCATTGTGCTCACTAGGCACGTCATTGCCATCCTGATAGTCAGGGATGACAGATCACTCATGGTCTCTGGAAATGCTGAATACTGGCTCGTGGTTATCAGAACTATGCCTGACCTCATCAGCTCATGTTTTACATGTCGGAATTTAAGAGGTGTTATACTAGAACAAGATGGCAGACCTCTAGACTGAGCAGAAATTGCACCCTTTTTTACCAATCTTGAGTTGGATGTGTTCAGACCTTGGGCAGATCAGACAAGGAGGACAAAAGGAGGAGTGGTAAGTAGCAAGTGCTGGGGTCTAGTTTTTACGTTTTAAATAAGTAGAGCAATCCATATTCAGTTGTTGGAGACAAATGCCAGTTCATTCATATGTGCCCTAGTATGCTCCAAAGCCATTCTTAGTGTCGTCACCTTATGCTCCTCCCTAAAAGTGGCTGCTGAGAATGGAACCACATTCCGTTCTGCATATTATCTAATCGGATTTCAGTTTCTATTTTTCGGAAAGTGTTTAAACCAAGTTTACAGTATTGGTTTTATCAGTACCCTTTGTGTGAATGACAGAACAGTTGAAACTGTTGCGTGAAAACAAGCAATCTGCAAGTCATACTTGATTTCTATTCAAACTTTTTAAGATGAGCTGTTTGTAGGGAGGAGCATTGCATGCCAACATAAAAGAACAGCTGTGGAGCAGACTAAAATTTTACGTGCCTTAAGGCATTTTTTCACCGTAAGAGGTCATGCTTTGCGCCTGAGGTGGTCTGGGGTAGCAACTCGGTACAAAGACTGTGATGGATGAAGAGTCAGTGGCAAGGTAATTATATGAGTAAGGATGTGAGTGGTTATTCAATCCCCCCATGTATCCTGCTTTGGTGGTGTAGCGGGAAGGCAGATAGGAACCATCTGATACATAGTGGATGCCATGCTTTTTGAGTTATGTTTGTAGGAGCTGACCCATGAGCTACTTGATTCCCTGATGTCAGAAGCCACAGCAATAGTCAACCCTCACCTGATCACAGCTATATCTGCTGATATCAATGAACCCCAGCCACTACCACCAGCAATGTTGCTGCCACAAACGACGTGCCGACTTGACACCCTCCTAGGAAGCTTTACATCGCAAGATCTCTGACCAAAGGAGATGGCGAAGGGTTTAACTTCTTGCAGACCAGTTTTGGACCAGATGGAGATGTGAGCGTATCGACAATCTGCAAACCAGGACAAAATGGACCCAGGAGACATGGAACTTAACAGCCAGAGAGGTCCTGATGAAGGAAGAGCAGGCCCATTAAAACAACTGGCCCCAGGCCAAAGTTGTGGATGCAACCAAAAGCAATGACAGAAGAGTTAGAAAGGCAACTGTGCTTGTCTACAAGGATGGGCAGATGAAGACATTCAAGCAACCAATTACCGTCGTACTATTGGTTTATTTGTTTATTTTATTTCTTTATTTAGTCACTCACAAAAACCTTATACAACATGAACAAAAGTTGGTAATTAAATTATAAAATTAATGTGACAAGGAAGCCTAACGAAGCTTGAAGCTTATATTAATAGGCTTCCTTCAACTACCTAATGAACTAAATTTATGGCTGAGTGCAGAGTGAGCAAAATCAGAAAATTAAGCGACAGATCAGCTATCAGTGAGATAATTCTTTAAATTTCTTTTAAAAACAATTATAGAAGGAGAGCTAATTAGTGAAATAGACAACGAATTCCAGATTTTAGGTCCTTCGGTAAAGGATACTGAATTGCTTTATATTTGTTCTACAAAAATGAGGTCTATACTGAGAGGCTAGTTGAGTTTCGTATTGATGGAATTGATTACTACTTAAGAAGAGGTCATGAAAGCTACTAGGCAAAAGATTATGGTGATAAGAATACATAAAAGTAGCGATAGAAAATGAATTAATACTCAATATGTCAAGGACTTTAAGCTGGCTAAATAAAGTGGCGGTATTTGCTAGATAGTGAGCTTTTGTTATGAGCCACACTAGACGCGTTTGCAAAAGGTAAATACAGTTTAGGTTGGAACAGTAGGTGGAGGACCAGGGGACATTACAGTATGTTAAGAAGGGATATATAACGATTCTTGCATTTTCATCATCTCACATACATAGTCCTTTGTTACATAGTTGCCATCACCTTCTAATGTTCTAATTCGTCGACGCCATCTTTGATAGTAAGGGATTCTTCATGAACTTGATCAGTTTTTTTGCTTCTGTTTTTACGCGACGGTTTACTCATTTCATCGGCTTATTCAGCAGGAATCTTACTGATTTGACTTGAGATTCTAAATTTGTTTGATTAAAATTTAGAATGAATTTTGGGGAGCACAGCTCCACATGTCTGCACTCTCCACGCAGACACCATCTGAAGGTAATGGTCGTGGAAAAAAGCTTAAGATGCTTCAGATTCCTAGGAAAAAGACTGTAGACGCAAGGATCCATAGTGTTCCTTTGGGCGAGAAGTGTTATGGCCGCCATGCTTGTTTCCATTTTCAGTTTTACAGGTTAATGATTATAGAGTGATTATGCTATTATGAAATGATAGGTTTTAGGTTTCTCCATGTGGTCATAGCACATGCACATGCACATGCACACTGTGATGGATAGAGTCAGTGGCAAGGTAATTATATGAGTAAGGATGTGAGTGGTTATTCAATCCCCCCATGCATCCCGCTTTGGTGGTGCAGGGGGAAGACAGATAGGAACCATCCGATACATAGTGGATGCCATGCTTTTTGAGTTATGGTTGTTGGAGCTGACCCATGAGCTACTTGATTCCTTGGTGCTAGAAGGTGCAGTAATAGTCAACGCCCACCCGATCGCAGCCATACCTGCTGACATTAATGAAGCCCAACCAATGTCACCAGCTATGTTGCTGACCCAAATGACGTGCCAACTTGGCACCTTCCTAGGAAGCTTTTCATCGTAAGATCTCTGACCGAACTGGATGGAAAAGGGTTTAATTTCTTGCAGACCAGCTTTCGACTAGATGGAGACTTGATCATATCATAAATCTGCAAGCCAGGAAAAAATGGACTCAGGAGTGGTGGAACTTGATAATCAGAGACGTCCTTCAGAAGGACGAACAGGACCATCCAAACTACTGGCCCCTGGCCATAGTAGTGGATGCAGCCAAAGGTAAAGATGGAGGTGTGAGGAAGACAACTGTGATGGTATACAAGGATAAGAAGATGAAGATAATTGAGCGCCTAATTTTTACCCTTATACTATTGGTTCCCTCTTAATAGGCTTCAAATTCATAGGAAAAAGACTGTGGAGTCAAGGATCCGTGAGTGATCCTTGT
>OZ037996.1:33673681-33831181 GCA_964035705.1 Porites rus
TTCATTTCTTGCTGTTCAGTGTCAGACAATTCCTCGATAGCTATAATTTGTTCAATAGCAGCATCCAACTCAGTGTGCTGTGTCGTTCCACTCTCCCTCAACTCCTGTGCCTGTTGTTTCTTAAATCGCTGAATGAGGATAGCAATGTGATCCTGGACTGATCTCTTTTCCACAATAAAGCAATTATCCTTAACACTATTGAGATTTTCTGTGATCTTCTGCCACAGTGCACTGCGTTGAATGGACTTTTTTTTGGCACTGTAGAGGTTGACAAAAATGATCTCCTTACACGACACAAGGTCGTGCGGAGGTTTCCAATTCATAATTCTGAAATCGAAATAAAGTAGTTTAGGGATTCCACGGTCAGGATATTAGGATTCAAAAACAGTCCATAAATAGTAGAGTTCAATTTTCTTTTTCATTTTAAGCAAAAGTTTTTTAATGCACCCCAAAACTCGAAGCATGAGATGTATGGAGCAATGTTCAAATGGTGTGAGACCATCGCAAACTATTAAAAAGCACAGGTCAGTCTTAAGATAGCTGTGGTAATACTAACTGTTATTGGAAAGCCAGGTTGCTGCTTTGGCAAGCCACTCCACATGGGACCCCGGAGAAGACGATTCAATCACAATGGAAACTCTGAGCACATAGTCTCTTGCCACATGGCAAAATCGTCGGGCACCTTTACCTAAAATACAAACAAACAATAAAAAATTACGTGACAGTGAAAAAGAAAATAATTCTCAAACCTATACAAACCCAATTAAATTTATTGAGACTTGTTATTTTTTTCCTGATAGGAAGGGCTATATAATGCTCAGTGAGAAATAGCTTTCTCTAAAACCCTGCCACTCTGTTGATGTGTCACTGTACTTGGGGTCCATTCTTGACAGACCAACAAACTCAACTAGTGCCCTCTCCTCTTGAAAAGTCCACTCGTGTTTTTTTCACAGGTGACTTGCGCAAAGGACTGACTACATGACATTTTGGCTTTGACATTTTTTCGGATACCCATATTAAGAAAAAATACTGATCTTTTCTATGTGTCCTATTAAATAACCAATGTAGAATTGAATTGAATTGGCCATGAATTTACCTTCACTTTTCCGTAGTTTCTATATTAAACGCAGTGACGGCCGCTCGTCGCTAACGCTCCATATTTCCCGGGCCGGCCAGTGACTATCCACACTACGTGTCAATCCTTACCCTACCCGTGATTGTTTGCGCGTTAACAATCCGATAAAGTGAAGAACGAGAAAATTTCACCATATCAACGTTAATTCTCGATATCGCAGCCCTTTTATTACGTCATCACGTAATTCGAATTGGCCCTATAATTCGGTCATGAATAAGTCAATGTCACTTCCACCACCATTAACATGATTATGTCACTGATTCCTTTAATTTCAGTTAAAATCAGGGTCATACACTTCTCAACTTGTGTGCAGTAGCACAATTTTGGATTCAGACAATGAGGGACAAAAGTGTTGACACACTTCTAGAAAATGGCCCCTTGGGGCGTAGCGGATATACTTATCCCCTTCCCCTGTCTACCCCAACCCCTTACCCCCAAAATCAATGTTGAATTTTGGATCCTCAAGTCTTTTTCGTAATTCAGACAACATTGATTCGGGGGGTGGGGGGATTTACGACGTTTAGAAAGAATGAAATAATAAATGAATTAAATGTTTGTGAAAAGCACCCGTTTTAAACAAGTGTGTCAACTACTTTTGTCCCTGATTGTAGCTGTCTTTTTAACAGTTAAATATTGTATAACCTCAAGTATAAATGTAGTTGGTTTGTTAGAATAATGCAAAGAGTAGTTATCAAAGTTTGAAGAAGTGGTGCACACCTTTTAGGTATTCCTCATTGATGACAAAGAACTTCCAGTTGAATTTCAGCCTCGAAGATTGACTAATGCTACAGTTAACACAGTACGCGAGTAATGTTTGCTCTTTAGTTAATGCCTCTCCATTGCAGCTGACGAGAGCTAAGGGAAGTGGCGGTAGCTTCTCCGAAGGTAATAGCGGTTGATGCCTTCTGTGATAAGTGTCATAGTCTTGCCCAGCCTGTCTCATGTTGCTTTTAATTTTGTGATTATGTATTTTAAATAGTCTTATATATTTTTTAATTTTCTGGGCCTGCAGTAACTGGCTCACGCTGTTGCGGAATCCCTGCCACTTTTTCTTTGTTATTTGGTTTGATTACCCTTATGTATGTCTATTATGTTGGCGAAACTAATAAAATAAAATTAGTAAAATAATATACCATCAACGTTCTACTCACTGTTGAAGGCTTTAAAATAGGCGCCCTGGCATATTTTCAACAAACCGCGATAAAATCGGAAAACTCCTACTGGAAAGCCGTTGGCTGAAAGACAGAAACAATATACTGTGAAATTCGGGTAGCAGAACAGGGAAAATAATAAAAAGAGAACCATTTGAACCAGCACTACGGTCGAAAAGTCTAGCTCTTCAATAGAGCAATTAGCTAATGACAGGAGAACTAAATGAGATTATTGGATGGTACAATATGTCGGTGCATGTAATTAAACACTCACTTTACTTGATACCTGCACCTCTGGCCAACATCATAAAATGTCTTTACAAAAAGGCTTCTTCCCTGATAAACTAAAAATTGCTTACGTGATTCCTATTTACAAAGCACATAATTGTAGTCATTTTACAAACTACGGACCTATTTCTTGGTTGTGTAATTTTTCAAAATGTTTTGAAAAAGTAATCTGTTATCGCATGATTGAGTTTGCCGAGCAGTATTAAACAATTATTCCTCGAGCCCAAATGGGCTCTGAGTCAATAGCCCATGAGGCCGAAGTCTGTATGGGCTATTGACTTAGAGGCTATGAGGGCGAGAGGAATAATTGTTTTAGTAAAATCCAACTAGTTGGTCAAAAATGTCGAGAATAGAAAAATTTTAGCTAGTGAAAGCTACAATCTTGGACAAAACTGTTGAGAAAATGTCACATTCTCAGATCATTTTTCCTAACATTCTCCCTATACCGCGTCCTCCCTTCCTCCCTCCCCTTGGAAGCAATGTTGTTGTGTGTTCTAAAGCAACCCTGATCCTAAACATTTGTAAGAAACAACATTGACCTGGGGGAAGGGGAATTTGGTACCGCAAATCAGTTGTTTTTGAAATAGTGTTAATGCGTTACATAGTGTGCATGGAGGGGTAAAAATTCTCAAGTAGTTTTGTCCGGGATTGTATTTCACTGAAGTTGTGGATTTGAGGCATGTAGCGTGGTTATATAAGCCTGTCCTATATATATTAGGTACATTTTACAGTTAATGAGATAATTGATGAGAAATTAGTGACTTCACAGAAGTTAATCACTAAAAAAGTCTTTTGTACGTTGCATTCTATTCAAATCATCAGTCGTGAACGCTCTTGAATTTGTTGGCTGACCATGGTTTTCACGGGCGCTTTAAGCGCCGAGGAACGGGCATACATTGGATATTTAGTACATGATAAGAATGTCTCCGTTAAGGATATTAGCAGCAAAACAGGAGTTTCAGCGGCTACCATCTATAGGTTGAAGGAAACAAAAATAGGAGGGCGGAAATATTGTACACGAACGCCTGTAAAACATCCAGGTGGGCGCCCGAAAAAACTGAGTACGCGAGATGAAAGACATCTACTGCAGTGTATTCCTGTTTTACGGGAAGAGGAAGGCAATTTCTCCGCGAAAAGGTTAATGAAGAAAGCCGGGTTGAGTAAGAAGAAGGTAAGCGATCGAACTGTACGGCAATGTTTGAACGAAAACCGCTATTACTATCTACAAGCACGCAAAAAGGGCCTGATGACTAAAAACGATCAGAGGAAACGCAGGATATTCGCAAAACAAGTACAGGGCAACTATTCTGCGGATGTGTGGATTTCGAAAGTGGCTTTTTACCTCGATGGTGTAAGTCTGTTTTATAAACACAATCCCGCAGATCAAGCGAGAGCACCTAAGGGGCGTATATGGCGAAAGAAGTGCGAAGGACTGAGCCTGGGTTGTACCGCGAAAGGTTCAAAAGAGGGGAGTGGGGGAAAGGTACTGAAGTTGATGGTTGCCATAAGCTACGGAAAGGGAGTGTTAATGTGTCATCCATACGAATACTTCGACAGGCCAACGTTTGCTGCATTTGTAAGGGAGAAGTTTCCTGAGATGTTTCATAAAGCGGGGAAAAAAGGTCAACGCATTTTTGTACAAGATAATGACCCCTTGCAAAATTCCGGGAGTGTACGCCAAGCTCTGAACGCCTTAAAAGCAAAGCAACTGAAGATTCCTCCCCGCAGTCCGGACATCAATCCCATTGAAAATTTATTTCATTCCATGAGAGAGAAGCTGAGGCAGCAAGCACTGAAACAAAACATAACACATGAAACATTCCTTGAATTTTCAGACCGTGTGACAACAACTTTAAATAATTTTTCAATCGCAGAAATTGATAAGACAATCGAGTCTATGAATAACCGCTTACAATTGATAAAACAATCAAATGGACAGAGGATTAAATATTAACTAAACTCGAATGTTTACTTTACAAATTGAAATGTTTACTTTCTGTTAGACATTGTAGCCAGTGCAAAAACTATAATGTCACGCGCAACAACGTGACAACATGCACTATCGCGTGACGTGTAACACTGCCAGTATTTTCCTGTGCTTCATATTTACATTAGAGCGGAAAAAATTACAACATAGATTCGTTATTAGAAACAAACAGATAATAAATGTTGCGACAGTGGCCTCCTAACCTCTTTCTGTACATTTGAAAGACCCTGTACATTTGAAAGACCCTATGAAAATTGGCAACGATTAACAACGAATAACAACGTCTTCTATAAAGAATTAGAAGGTCATTCACTTATTTCAGTGAAATTGTGTTAACCGTTTCAATGTTCTGTTAATCGTGATATTCTATGTATGGTATCGTCCTAAAAAGTTAACCGATTTTTACGAACAAAGTTTGTCTAACCCTGAAAGTTTAACCTAGTATCAGATCGGAGAAACATTTCCCACAAGATGAGATCACGCGCTGCGATTCCCGAGGGATTACGTAACTCAACTCAAACAAGTTCCACCGTACTTTCATCATCTCAGTCTCTCGCTGATCTAGCACGCCATTTTTGAGAAAGAGAATTGGATACTTAGTAGTACAAAAAATCGGTGTATCGGACTTCACAGTAATGTCCTTAGAGAAATGGGTCTTCGGGGCGGGTAGATGTACAGTTTGACCCTCTAGTAGAAGCAAGAAATCATGCCATGGGATCAATTGAGGAGACCAGCGGAAGTCGTTGAGGAAAATGCATTCTGCTTTGTCAACCCCAACCCAAGCAAAGGTTCCTGTTCCAGGGTTGCTGAATGTGTCGTGGATAGTTGTCAGTGGGTTCAATAAAAATGTTTTCCCGCAATTTGCTGGACCTGTTAACATAATATTTTTGTACTTTGTACGTCCGTTGACCAGTAAATCCTTCACAGCAGTGCGGAAAAATTCCAGAGAAATGCCGTTGTTGTGTAAAATTTGTTGCGCACACGTTAACCACTCACCATTACAACCTGTTACACAGGAGCCAGTTTTAGCATCCTCTAGAAGGTCCATGTGACTTTTGCGCGACCGTGCCAACTTCTTGGGCGCATTCTCGATTTCCCAAGCAGTTTGTAATACATTGGCGACAACCTTTGGGTTGCGGTTAACTAAAAATTCAGCCAAATCCGTCTTGCCTTCTTTTTTTGTTCAAATGCTAAGGCTTGAAGTTCTGTAAGAGTTGTGACATTTCTTTGAACAATTATTTCTCCCACCTCATACGCGGTAAGTTTCCTCCTTTTTTTCCTCCCATTAGCGGTGGACTTCCCGTCGCTATCTTCCTCCTCGTCGTCCGCGCTTAATATTTCCGAGTTAGTAGTATTTCCACGACTTCTTTTCTGACGTTGACATCTCGAACGGCTTGCAGAGCTTGTCTGTGGCTCCGTGTCATCTAGACGGGGATGTCCTTCACTCTCGATGTAGCATGCGTCGGACTTCGTAACATACTTCCACGCACTATAATAATTATAATGCTGATTTGAATAGTGAACACTTATTCCGTACACATCAAGTAGATATGTTTTCGATGATATCCAACGTTGATTTCGGTCTAGTTTTATAGCTAGATGAAAGTGTAATCCTCCATCCTTGTGTTCTTCCAAACAACATGACCAGTGCTTTACTTTGGCACGTCCTTGAGAAAACAATTCTACTACTGCACTTGCAAAATCTTCCCGTCTGGCAAATTTGTCCATATCGGCTTGACTGTATGTCACGAGATAAACACTCCTTACGTCTTGGCTACTAAGAGAAGAGCCATCCCGGTCTTCTTCGAACTCTTCTGACAACGATAAAATACTTTGCGAATTTTCTAAACCTTCCATCTCTGAACAACAGGACAAAAGGTAACAATGCGCACGCGTTATAGCAGTATTGCAAAATCTTTCTGTTTACGCAAGGTACTCTAAAAAACCGAAAAAGAGCTCGTACTTTTCTATGAGAAGATCATGTGGTGTAAAACTTCGTGTCCAAAACAGCCTCTGTAAAGTGTTTTTTATTAATACCATTTCCTTTGGTCATTCCTAATTTTCGTGCTGGAAAACACAAAACACTGTACACACAATCTTGGACAAAACTGTTGAGAAAATGTCACATTCTCAGATCATTTTTCCTGACATTCTCCCTATACCGCGTCCTCCCTTTCCCCCTCCCCTTGGAAGCAATGTTGTTGTGTGTTCTGAAGCAACCCTGATCCTTAAACATTTGTAAGAAACAACATTGACCTGGGGGAAGGGGAATTTGGTACCGCAAATCAGTTGTTTTTGAAATAGTGTTAATGCGTTACATAGTGTGCATGGAGGGGTAAAAATTCTCAAGTAGTTTTGTCCGGGATTGTAGACTTCAATCCGTTTTTGCCACCGAGAAGCCCGCGCTTTTCGCTACTAGTGGGCTATAACGTATAGCCTAGTAGTAGCTCAACCAATCAGACAGTAGCATAGAAAATAGACCACTAGTTGGATTTTACTAAAATATATTATACCACTGCCAGTTTGGATTTCCTAAAAACTATTCACCGTCCTATGCTCTTATCCATCTGATAAATAGAATCTGTTCGGCAACTGATGAGCGTGAAGCTACTTTAGGTGTTTTCCTAGATCTCTGCAAAGCTTTTGACACTCTTGATTATCAAATCTAATTTACCAAGCTGGAGCACTATAGTATCCTTGATGTGGCTACTTTTCTTGCCGTCAGTAATGCGTCCAAATTAATCAAACTTGTTCCTTACTGCAGACTATTAGGTGTGGAGTTCCTCAAGGATCCATCTTAGGCCCTTTATTCTTCATACTGGACATAAATGATCTTACTAAAGCCTCAAAAGTAACTGAGCTTCTAGTTTTGCTGACGAAACGAGGATCTTTTTTTCACACTCTAATCCCAACTAATTAGAGAATGTGCTTAATAATGAGTTACAAAATATTGATGATTGGTTAAGATGCAATAAGCTCTCAGTTAACATCAAAAAGACAAATTATGTTGCCTTTAGTCCCAGTCAGAGGAAACTCAATTACAGTTTTTCTCTCTCTTTTGGAGGTCAACCTCAATTTCAAAGCAATGTAACTAAAGTTCTTGGGGTGTACCTAGACTAACATATTACTTGGAAATATAACAGAAGTTTTGTCTGTAGACAAATCACTAAATGAACCGGTATTTTATCTAGGATGCGTTTCTACTTATCTTGCAAGACCAAACTCGTGCTGCACTACTCATTAATTTAACCTTTTATTACTTATTGTAATTCCACGTGGTCGTCTACTTAGGTTGAGGGACTTTCGTATAACCTTAAAATAAAAACACGTGAACAAAACAGAAACGACAATCTAACGGAAGTAAAGTGATTTGATTGAATAATTAAACGAGACTTACCTGTAAGTTGAAGTTTGATTGAGATTCTACCGTAGCATTTGCAGAAATGAAGAGATCACATGAGATAGCAAGTCACGTGACTTCGAGCTCAGTCCTAAAAGCATTTTTTTTTTTTTTTTTTTTTGAGGAGTCCTGTAGACCACCCCATAGATGAATAGTAAATATATGGTGTATGCAACACCATAGGATGATATGAACAGGGGGAGGGGAAGGGAGGGATGTGATCTCTTCATTTCTGCAAATGCTACGGTAGAATCTCAATCAAACTTCAACTTACAGGTAAGTCTCGTTTAATTATTCAATTCTACCTCGCATTTGCATACATTCTGAGATCACATGAGATTATAGAGCTCTATAGGGCTCTCAAAAAATAAAGAATACACATTCCAGATAAGGAAACGTAAGCATGGCATTTATAACCAAGGCACTAATTCTTTCCCAGTACACTGTTGGCAAAGGAACTATCATTTAACAGTGGTTTGTTATAATAAACAGCAAACACAGAGCTTGAACGCCAGCCAGCTGTGGTCATAATTTCATCTAGAGGAACATCAGCTGACTTTGCAGCAGAAGTGGCTGCACTTCTGGTGGAGTGAGGCTTAAAAACAGAAGTATTAATTCCAGCGTCAAGCATAACTTGTTTGAGCCACCTAGAAATAGTGTCTTTAGAAGCAGGCCCATGAGGCTTGCAGTGGCAAATCAGGAGTTGAGAACATGAACCCCTTAAGTTAGAAGTTCTAATAAGATACTCTTGTAACAATGTAAAAACGCAAAGAGTTTTATCATGGTCATATTTCTTCAACACAATAGGTGACAGGTGTCTTTGCCGGCCACCATGAGCACTTGTTTGCTTTAGAATGGAAGTAATTTGAAAAACATATTCTCCATCTTTAGATTGCATGTCATTGATTGACAGCAACTTAAGAGTCTGTGTTCGTTGTGCAGTAACTAAGGCCAAAATCATAGTCAGTTTCAAAGTCAATTGCTTCAGAGACATTTCCTTGGTGTCAGGATAGCCCTTGAGGTGGCTGAGAACAATTTGGGGGTTCCATGTTTCCACATATCTGGGGAAAGTTGGTTTCCTGTTGAAAGCACCCGACATAAAACGTGAAATAATAGGGTGTTCTCCTACTTTGAAGCCATCAATATTGATGAAGGAGGAAAGAGCACTTCTAGTGGTCCCTAGAGCACTGTAGCTAAGCTTTTTGGACTGAAGAGTTAGAAAGTTCAACAGTTGTGGTAATGAAGGTGTTGTAATGCTGATCTTCTGTTCTGTACGTAATATATCAAACATGAGATGCAGTGTTTCATCACCAGATGAAACACCGAGAAGAGAGTTGAAAATACGACGCGCAGCGGAGTATTTTTGACGAACTTCGAGGTATTTCATCTGGTGATGAAACACTGTGTCGAATGTTTGATATTTCTTCTCAAACAAAATCATTTTTGAAGGAGAAATTAAGGATGCAAATACTAAGCAGTGTTTCATCCGATTTCCAAACACTCATTAAACATTAATTTCCTTTGTATTTTCTTAATGAATTATTAATGAGTTTGAGAAAGTAATTTATCCAAGCTGATATGCTGGATCTGTATTGCTTCTGGGTACTTTCTCTCCAAGAATCAATAATAATGTTCAAAGTTTCACCAGTTATTCCTTGCAGCTGGAGGGATTTCCTGACACAAGACAGCCAATCAGTCGGAGCTTGGGGTAGAGGGGATGGACGTTCTTGACATCGTGGGGAAGGGTCAGGGTTGACTTCTGCAGCTTTATTCGGTGTAGAGGCGCCACTAGCATTGACATTACTCGTGGGTACCAAAACTGTGTTGGCCAGTCGGGGAGAACTAGGATTGCTGTTGTCTCGGAGAATATTATCTTCTGAAGTACTTTCCCAATAACACTGAAAGGTGGGAAGCAGTAAACAAGTTTAAACACAGACCAGTCAAGTGTAAAGGCATCAATAAAATGGGCACATGGGTCAGGTTTCCATGCTGCGTAGCAGGGCAGTTTTGCATTCAACCGTGATGCAAAAAGATCAATCTCAGGATTACCCCATTTAGTAATTAAGCTGTTATAAACATGAGTGTCTAATGACCATTCCGTGTCATCATGAAAATGTCTACTTGCTAGGTCAGCTTCAACATTAAGTTTTCCAGGTAAATGGGTGACAGCTAAGGATATGCCCCTGTCTTTGCACCACATAAGAGTTTCTCTTGCAATCTCATTACAGTCCCGAGAGTGAGTGCCACCCATATTTCTCAAGTAGGAAACCGCAGTTTGGTTATCAGACAATACTTTGATGTTACAGTTTGTTAAGTCTGAGCACAAGGACTGAAGGCCAAACAGGACTGCTTTTATCTCCAAATAGTTTATGTGGCACATACTCTCACTGTGGGACCATCGCCCATTTGCGGCAAGGGAAGAATTTTCAATAACACTTCCCCATCCTTCTAGAGAACTATCACATTTAAGGGTTAATTTGTATTTCATAGGCCGGACAGGGCATGGATCATTGTCAATATTTGAAAGCCACCAAGACATGTCTTTCTTAGCTATATCAGAGATGAGCATGCTGTCATCTAAGTTCCACCCATTCGTCTTTAAAGCATCAGTTTTGTCATTTTCAAGAGCACGGTAATACAGTGGGCCATATTTGACTCCAGGAAAACATGACACCATTTGCCCAACTACAGATGCAACCTCTCTAATAAGAGGCTGCTCCGTTCTGAGGAGCTGTAAAATGGCTGATTTCGCTTTATCAGCCTTGTCCGATTTCATAGAGACTGCCATCACAACCGAGTCTAAAATGAAACCCAGGAAATTGACTCTCTGGGATGGGACAAGTTGGGATTTATCAGAATGGATAGTGAATCCCAGAGACTGCAACAATGTAATAGCCCTTTGTATAAATATGACCAATGTCTGAGGGTCATCTACAAAAAGTATAATGTCATCAATGTAAATTACTAGAAGCACCCCATCCTCTCTTAATTTGGCAAGGGCAGGTTTTAACAATTTGGTAAAAATTCTGGGTGCACTAGAGAGGCCATTAGGAAGGCAAACAAATTCATAAAGTTGGCCTTTGTGCTCGAAACGAAGGTATTTTCTGTCCTCAGTCCTAATAGGAACAGAGTAGTATGCGTCTTTTAGGTCTAAGACAGCCATCCAACAATTAGGCTTCATAAGTTGAAGTGCGTTAGGCAGTGAATCCATCTTGAAGTGATGGTACTCAATATGCTCATTTAGCTTTTTCAAGTTCAAAATAAGACGGTGAGACCCATCTTTTTTGGGCCTGGTGAAAATTGTTGAGATAAATTCACCAGGAACATGAGTAGCTTTCCTAATGACCCCTTTAGTTAAAAGCTTGTTAATTTCAGTAGTAGCAATATCTGTCTCTTTACAAGAAAGTTTGACAGCTCTAGGGGTGAGCGCCTGGCAAGGAGGGTTGCAAAACTCTAGTTGGTAACCCTTAACGATGCGTAAAATGTAGGGGTCAGACGTAAGCGTCTGCCAAGCACTGAAATGCTTAGCTATGTTTCCAGCAATATATACATTGGTACAAAGAGGCGAACATATACTTACTGTGCTAGTAGCTGGCAGCAAGTGTTCTATTGGCTTGTCCGGGTTGTCTTGTCCCGGTTGGCATTGTTCTTGGATTTCCAAGGTTTGAAGTTGTTGCCTCTCCAGTTTTTTGACTGCTTATAGCCATTACAGCTGTTATTGCCAGGTCTTCCTGGAGAAGGGCGATGCCCTTTATAATTAGGGGTGATCTTGGCCCCGATTTTGTTTTGATCGCAAATATCTTTCAAATGCTTTTGTAGATCATCTCCAAAGAGAAAATCTGTAACTGGCAATTGGGAGGAGCAGAGAGCTGAGTATTCCCTCCCAATATCTGGTCTCAGTAGAAGACGGTGCTGCATGTTTATTTCATAAGAGGCATGAGTGAGGAGGGACATGGCCTCCAGTCCCTGTTTCTTTAGGTCTTGGCATTCATCAGCATTAAGCGATTTTGCCTGCATAAGCTTGTCCGTGATTCGGACAACTGGCAGGATGCCTTTTGTGAGGGCTTGTTGTATTTTGAAAAATTGTAAATCCCTCTTCTTAGTTGGCTCTCTCAGTCGACGCCAAATGCCCGGGTTTACCTTGGGAGGCTTGGCTGTAGTACAATTAGCCGGTCTCTCCTGCCTCTCAAGCCGGTCTTTGAGATTTTTCTCACTTAGTTTGCAGCGGAACATTTTGTCAACTAGCTTGGCTAGTTTCTCATTTTCGAGGCTTTCGCCCACGATATCGTCAGACTCGTATTCTTTTACGAGTTCCGAGAGGAAATCATCCTCATCACCACTACGAGTGGTGTTTTGCTCTGACTCATCACTGTTGTTGTTTAACACAGAGTCATAGAGTTTCTCGCAGTCAGTTGACTGGTCAGAGGCGCTCGTGGAGCTTCTCGCCTCGCCATCTTTGTTTTTTGCTTTTTTGGCGGGAACAGTGTTTGGAGATTTGCTCGCCGGCCGTTTTCCTTTGTCTTTTGTCTCTCCCCGCGGCGAATTGATGAGTTCTGGCAGGCTTTTCGTCAGGCCTAGAATTGCGTGGGTGAGTTGGCTAATTTCTTCCGATGAAATTTCTGAAAATTTTGTGGGAGCGGCTAGTGCTCCAAGCGACCTTGCCCGAAATCAAACTCGCACTGAGCTCGAAGTCACGTGACTTGCTATCTCATGTGATCTCAGAATGTATGCAAATGCGAGGTAGAATTGGTCTATTGAATGGACAGACAAACGCATGTTGCTTTTGATTGGTTAAGTGAACGGTTGCGTAAACTTCAATACTGAAAATAATTTTCCAAAACTTCAGGCAACAAAAGCTTGATAAAGTGTTGAAACTGGGCAGATGTTAGGATACCAGACTGGAAGGTTGCTGCGTACCCTATCCAAAAAAGGTGCCATATCTTGGCAGATTATTCAACAAGGGGAAGTTCTGTGGTCAGTGCACAAGAAAACCGCGTATGTCACTACAGCACACGTGAAATTTGTGAAAGGTTTATCGTGACCGGTGATTGTCAAGCTGGAGCAAGAGGGAGGCCAGCTAGCAATATGCAGCCTTCTATGGCTGCCTATCTGGAGGCTATGATTTTCGTGAACCCTTTTTTATACTTGGAAGAAATGCAAGGAAGACTGAGAGCTGACCTGAACTTGTTACCAGTCGGTACCGGTTATTTGCAGGACACTGCATGATCTCAATTTAATGAAGCACAAGTCAACTAAAGTCCACCAAGAGCGATTTACACCATATAAGTTGGAAAGAAGACAAGCTTACTTCCAGTGGTGGAACCGAAAAGGTCGAACAAAACTGTTTTTCAGATGGCCTTTAACAGGGTCACTGATGTACGAACTTCAGGTTGGTGCAGTATTGGTGACGTTCTTCTGACTGTAGAGCCAAAGCGAGACCTAAGAGAAAAAATATCGGCATTTGCAGTGGTAGGATACAACGAAGGAGTTCTTAATTGCTATCCAGTTCCCAGTAGCTTTAATGCAGTTTCCATGACAATTTGTCGAGTGTCACTTCCAACCCTACTTACCTGTGATAGTTTTCTGGTTCTTGACAACGCCTCAATACACAACGATGTTGCTCTGCAGAATGCTTTGGTGCGCAAGAAGGGAACGTCAAAATGCCTACTTACTCTTTTGACTTAAATTCCACTGAAAGCGTTTTTAGCATTGTGAAAGGCAATCCACTGAATTCTCAAGGTTCCATTCGTGCTAAGAGAATGGCGAGTGTCGTGAATGCTTTGGCAGGAGTAAGAGTTCCAGTGGTACAGTTATTTTATTCAACCTTTTTTCAAAAATTTGTAGTTCTAACTAAATAAAATGAAATAAAATTAAAAGTAATGACGTTAAAAAATTTTCTACAAAAGATAAAATGGATAAAAAATTCCACAGTGTCAGTCATTATGCAATTTTAAAATTCATCATTGACTAAAATACTCAAATAAGACTTTTTTGAAACGATCTGCGGGCTTAATGTTAACAATTTCGCTTGGTAACGCATTCCAGTTCTTGACAGTTCTACAAAAATAACTATTCTCATAAGTCTCCGGATTTGGCAGCAGTTCAATAAACTTATTCTGGCTAGAGTTCCTTAAATGTCTTCTGCGCTTCATAGCATAGTCTGGGAAGGCCAGGCTGCCATCACCATGAATTGATCATATTTGGACACCTCAATTCTCCTGTTTTACTGTTTCCCTAAACAACAGTATAGAAATATAGACAATAAATTTAATATATTGTTAAATTTAGACCGAATCACATCAGTTCAATTAACTTGTCATGTGTTCTTTTTTCGTGTTGACTGGCCATCAACTGCAGTTGCGTAGTAACGCACTTGGCCTCTATTGCTGCTTTCTTTAGGTCTTTTGCCTTCTTCCTTAGCTTCCATTCTTGGTCTGCAATCAGGGTCTCCTTTGAAGACCTATTTCCACACGTTTCGACGCCATTATTATACCACTTGGCTGCGCTCTATATGCCATTATGCTGTTCGGAGATGCATTTTGCTTACTACAACCTAGTACCTTGAACTGAGGAGCCGTTCTGTTAACTACTCTGGGAGTTTCGTAATGGCTGGCCATTTTGGATTTCAGACTGCAAAGCATTGAGTAAGTATACTTAGATATACATGCAAGGATTTGGAGAAAATATGGAAATTGGATAGTTTTGTCTTGCATTTAAAGCAGATTTTTCCTCTCCTTGCTTTTTGCTGCCTGGACTATTGACGTAGAAAGGGTGGTGACACAATTACTTTGATTGCGCTAGTTTGTTTTGAAATTACCGTAACGAGAGTGGGGTTTTTTTGCACGAGCTAGATTAAGAAGACTGTGAGGCTGTTCACGAGACTTGGGAACGAACAGGATATGCTGCACGAAAAGGACTACATAGGTGCAGTATCTAAGGCGAGGAAAGATGAAGACCTTTTGGCATTACAAGGAGTGCCAGAGGGACTCAACAATTTGCATAATTTCACATCAAGAGAGGTTTCCTAGGAGATACTGAATTGTGCAGGTGGCTTTTTACCTAGAAGATATGGCAGTACTGGTGCAAGGGAGAGGTATGGCGGCTGCTGTACGGCTGAAAAAGCCTCCTTCTTTCTTTGATCAACTGCTGAGCTTGAGAAGAGCCGACAGAGCTCTCTGGAAGCCACATTTGTTCGCCTTTCTCCATCAGTGAACTGTTTGCAATTTTGTTTGAGGTGGACGCAGTCCCCTAAAGTCGCATCAGACAGCTGTCTGACATCTCCAGAATAACGTGTGGGTCGATTTTCTCATCTGCAAATCGCTTGGAAAGCGTTGAAAGCCCAACTTTTTGAAGGATGGACTCCATTTTGTTCTAAAATGGCGGGATCAAAGAAAACGAAGGAGCTTGAAAACTAATATTTCTGCGATGCATTGTGGGTACATCATCAAAAAGTTTGGTCATCAAACTTTTTGTACTGCTCATAACATTGCTGCTGGAGGTTAATGCTGCGTTAAGGTCCACAAGCAGTCAACCGTAGTGAACGTAATGCCAAACGATAAGAAAATGAACCACATATAACGAAGTTTAGCTTAGCTGTGTTGTATTCATGCATAAATTTTGTTGCCCCTGTTTTTACCACTGGCAATGTAAAGCTCACTGTGTTCAAATCTACTCTTAAAGTCCTGGAAAATTTCATTCCAAATAGCTGTGCTTACTTTGTTGGAGGCTTATCATACCGGACAGCCCACGCATGTAGGTGTTTAAACTACTGCTCGGACCAGTCTGCAGCTTTGGGTTTTGCTGTTTCCTTTCCTTTCTCTTTTGGCGCGGATTCCTTAGCTGTGTTGTATGAAAAAAGCTGGCAAGGTAAGCTGTACTTGTTGATAAAAGTGCTGGGGTATGAAAAAATGACCAGGTAGAAAGTGTTGGTTTTGAAGAACTGCATTTCGATTCTGGTGAAATGAATGCCGATGCTGTAGGTTTTCTCTGAAAATAATATTCATATGTTTCAAAGTTGTTTTGTCCCGATATCAAGGTGATATGCATATAGTCAAGTGAGTAAAGATTTAGCAAGTTTTTTCCACTGCTGTCGTCACCATTATGCTTTTCAGTGAGTCAGATTACTAAGATGTCTTTTTGTTTTTGTTTTTTGTTTTTTAGAAAAGACAGCCATATGCTTGACTGATCGCTACGCTGAAATTCTCTCCGATATTGGCCAGTCAGGTAAATTACTTCAGGGTAAGTATTTTTAGAAGCGAAAGGTTTATTTTTCATTTGCTGTTATCTTTGATCAAGTCGAGTAGTTAGTATAACAAAGGTTTTTTTTTTGTAGGACATCGGACAACCATGACCATTGTTTTTTGATTTTATAGTTTATTACCTTTATCTTAAGAGGCTGACACCAATTACTATGAAAAGTATTCTCCCTAGTGGCCCTCTAAAAACAAAATTGATGATAATAATAAATTACAACAATCATGATCAAAAGCCTATTAAACAGTTAGTCCCCTCAGGCGACGTGAATATCGGCGAATAGCCACCGAGACAAAGTCGAGATGACTTTTTGCCCATATTCACGTCGCCTGAGGTGACTAATTTTTTTAGTATAATTACATTGATGATTATTCAAGAAAGTAAAATTTTAAAAAAAATTCGTTTGGCGGGGCTTTAAGATGTCCGTCGAGGAGCGGCTCTGTTTTCTTATAATAGCTGCCGTCGGCTTTCCTCATGGAAATTTTTTACGATACAATGAGCATAGGGAACAAGTAAAAGTGCCACCGATCTATGTTGATACAAGATTTTTTGTCAACTCAAGAAGCCATTCAAAGGCTTTCTTGTTCTAGTGATTACCACCTCCTCCGTGTGCTGTTACCTTGTCGTGGTGGGGGAGCTTGAGTGCCTCAATGACGCTGTGAACTATACCGGCCGAGGCTAAACCTCAACATAGCCTGGCAGGTTACAGGGGAGAGGACAGACTAAAAGCAGCACCTGGTCCTCCAGGTTGGGGGTTGGGAGTAGGGCTAAAAACCCCACCCCGTAAAACATCAACTTGTTACCAAGACGGTTACAACACTATCCACAGAAACGCTGGTAGCATGGCAACTTAAAATGAATAGACTAGAAAGCCTGTTCATGAATTAGAACTCTCTAGGAATCAACTCTGGACATGGGAATGCGCACAAAATGCCCACCAACGCATGTTATGAATAATTGCAGAACTACCCTCACCTCCTCTTGTAAGCGAGTGTAGATGGACTAAGTCTGGATGTACAGTGAAACAATGGCACAACTATCGTTTTCTCAGGCAGACAATGGACTCTCCCAGTGGTGTAGCCCTTATTGCAAACAGACAAGCAGCCATATCTCTAATGGAATGGGAACCTATCTGTGATATACTAACCAGGGCATGATTCGTCTAAGGATACTGCAGTTTGGCCATCTTGCAGTGTTATGCTCCTACCAACAAGGCTGAGAAAGGGGACAAAGATGATTCTCATGAGCAACTGCAACATGCATCCTCCAAAGTCTGCAATATGACATGGTACTAATCACCAAAGGTTTGGGATGATAACACTGGGAGAGAGAGGATGCAACGGGGCTTCTCATTTGTGGAGCCATCAGCGACAACAGAGAATGACGTGTTGAGTTTTGTCTCAACAACAGGTACACAATAGATGGAACCATCTTCCTCCACAGAGACATTCATAAAGTGAGTTAGAGATCCCCAGATGAAAACGGTTGAACATGTCATCGACAAATGATAGTAAGAAATGAAGAAGGTCACTACTGGATGTCATCTTAAGATTGTATAAAGAAAGCGCAGGTTGGACAAAGTCACACGTACACCAAGGCAGTCAGAGTTAAGGAAGGGAAAGTGATTACAATTGCACGAGAACAGGCTACAAGATGGGTTCAGCATTACACAGAAGTGTTAACCGACCAGAGCCTCATGAGCTTGCTTACTCAGATCGTTCAGATAATCTCAACGTTAACACTGACCTGCCCTATCAGGCTGAAGTGGAGACTGCAATGAAGGGCGGAAAAGCTCGAGGGGTTTATTCCCTTCAAGCAGAATTACTTAAGGCAGACACAACCACTACATTCTTGGTACCTAACAATCTCTTTGCTAAGATCTGGAATCATGAGGTGATTCTTGAGAACAAAAGCATGGACCATGTATTGAAGATCCGCAAGAAGGGGGACCTCAGCAATTGTGACAGCTGGGATGCACTTCTATCTATTCGGATTCCAAGCAATGTCCGAGCAAAGTTAAGGTAGGAACAGGCGTAAAGAATGCTCTGACATAATCATTCCCCTTCAAGGCTGGAGTCCAAGTGGGTTGTATTTTCTCTCCACTCTTGTTTCTAGTAACCATTTACTGGCGATTCACGAAACAAACCTCATACCATCTGCGTGGAATCTAGTGGACTTGTTGTCACATTTGCAAGGCCTGTACTTTGCCGGTTATCTGACAGTCATGTCAGCCACTCTTGTCATCTGCAGGAACAATTCGACCAACTAAACAATTAGACATGGCAAACGAGTCTGCACACCAACCTTCATTAGACCCAGGTGGTGAACGTAACGCCCTTACAGCACCCCAATCACCATCAGTGAAGAAGAACTGGAGTGCATTGATGATTTCACTTGTCTTGAAAGCATTATTAGCAGTGATAATGGTGTCGAAGCCAGAGGTGCTTTTAGGTTGATTCTGCAACATCTGGAAGTCTTAAGCAATACAGCCTCAAAACTGAGATCAGAGGAGCAGGAGAACACTGACAAAAGAGTCAGAGGAGTTGGGTTTAACATCAGGTGAAGCACAGGCCAAAGCTCTGGGTAGGGTAGAGTGGCACAATTTTATTGCAGCCTTATGTCGCAGCCAGGATTAAGAAGATGAGTGAGTGACACTACCAAGGTAAGTAATTTCACGCTGCATTTTTTTATTTAAGTACATTGTATTTTTATCCTTTTGAGACCGATTTTATCGCTTATGTTTTGTGAATTCCCAATTAAGAGTTTAGATGAAGTTGGAGTTATACATGACATCATTTTAACTTTTTTTGTAAATCTTTAATTCTTACCTTTCTGTCTTGTTACTTTCAAAGCTTGTTAAATGTATGTATTTTCCTTAATTGCACTTTCCTATTTGTAATTATTGCTACCTTTATCTTAGTTCTCGCTGTATTTATTTAAAGTTTACAACGCTTTAAATAAACATCAGTATGTTGACATGCATCTCGAAATCATTGGAGCAATTGTGAGAACGTGAAATACCACAAGATCCAAAGCAAAGATCTCTTTGACTTGTAAGACAGTAAGACAAGCAAGAACAACCAATGGTCAAGTCAAGACTTTGAGGGACGAAAAACCATGCGAAAACTAAAACTTTAAGGTTTGATGCAAGAGCGTTACAATTATGCGGACACTGTTTATAGTGAAATAACAATTGCGGAAACAATTGTAAGTAATTAATTTACCTTTTATAGTTAAAGTATAGAACTGTCACACCAAAGGTAAGGCCAGACACGATCGGGTTGTCATACATAGTATATGCGCAGTCTGGAGTATTAATGTTTACAGTCAGAAGAAATTGTTTGAATAACAGAAGATCATCAGGGAATGCGAAATAAAGAACATCAGTTTATAAAGCCATCCTACCAGCCTTCAATGCATAGAGAATGCAAGCCTCATATATAAAGGATTGCATGGACGAATTGCTGAGAGGAGGAGACGCGGAAGAAACGCCAGCACTTGCTTAGGAAGATGGAAACAGCAACAAAGAGAACCAAAACAAATGATGTAATGGCCTTCCAGAGTTATTGGAAGATAATTGGGTGAATTACAGTGGTGAAAACCGGCAGGTAACCACTGACAGGAAGTCCCGAGCACCAAATCCAAGACCAGGATAAGTTTTTGGAATGTGAGGACAACATTTGAGACCGGTAAGCAAGCTCAAGTGACATCAAAGATGAGGTGCTACAAATTTGCATACCCTGGGAATTAGTGGGAGTAGATGAACCGGCTCTGGAAGACTCAAAAGTAGTACAGGGGAGACGGGGTTATATTAAGGAAGAGATGACAACTAACACCAGGAGGATGTGGCCATCATTCTCGGGAAGGGTACAGAGAAATCCTTGATGGAGTGGAAACCTGCCAACAGCAGACTCATCAAGATCAGGCAGTTAATGAAACAGATTTATACGACGATCATACGGTTTTATGCGTCCACAAATAACAACGATAAAGAAATGAAAAGACACATCAGTTTCTTATTGAGTTAGAGGAAATACCAAGACATAATATGACGATTATGATAGGGGATGTGAATGCTAAGGCTAAAAGAGATACCCAACTACAAGAGAGCCATGCGAAGATAGGGTTGCGGCACCACTGATGAGAATGGAGCGAGACTGGTAGAACTCTGAACAATTTACGACCTCATCATTGAAGTGACACTCTTCACATTTATCCACAGGTGATCTGGTACTCCCGACAAAAGAGATGAAAACCAGATACACCACTTTGTGATCGGTGATACCTAGCGGCAGTCACTCATGGACGTCAGAATATAAAGGGGAGCTGACGTGAGCAGTTTCATCGTATGGTTGTGGCAACATCGAGAGTGAAGCTGAGGAAAACGGGGGGCAAGAGACCCAGGAGGCAGTGGTTTGACGTGGAGAAACTGCAAAACTCAAGGCCAGTAGTACCTTTGTTCTGCTTTTGAAGAAGAATTTTCAAGCCCTGGCAGATTTGGAGGACTACCTGCAGTCTGATAAGGAAGATGCCAACGTCAAGAAGAAGCAACGGAAAACAGCGTATTTCCAGGCCAGTAAAACCTGCTTGGCTTCAAGACAAAGGAAGAAGGAATAGACCACAGCAGAAACTTGGTAACCCATTAACACCACGAGAGACGTGAAAAAACAGTGCGTTGAGGCCAAGTCCAAGAGGCTGAAAGAAGGGCGCAAGTAGTAGTACCAAGAGGCAGACAGAAAAGTGAATAAATTGGCAAGAACAGTAATATATAGATTTAGCCAGGGCTAAAAGCGAAGCTCCAATTAATAAATTTATAATTTAAATCAAAAAATAAACTTTTAATCTACAAATCATTTAACTTAAGGGCACATTCATGTGACGTTTGAGGGAAAGGCTAAATTATTTTAGAGTGAAACATCTTACATCGAATTGATAACCTTATATGTACACCCAAAAAATAGCAAACATCTTCGATCACATTCAAGATCACAGTAGATTAGGCCTCGAAAACAAATTCTTGGAAAACAAATCACGCCGAATTTTTTTGCGTTCGACAGGTTTACTTTACAAATTCTTGCCAACAAATCTGGGGGTGTTTAAACTAACCTTTTATAATTTTTATACATTACCTTTGAGGTGAAACAGTACTATTTATCATACACACCTCGGACAGAATGCAGTATTTCACAATTTTTCAAGACAGATTGCACTCAGTCAATATTCAGGAAGATCAATCGTAAAGCGAAACCGTTCAAAAATTTCCAAAATCAGCCATATGGCCAGCCGGTTCTCGTTTCTATAGTGCGAGCTGTCAGTGTGGTCGAGTATTTGAATGAACTTTAATAGAGTTAAGCTTCAACATAATCGCGAATTTTTTTTTTTTTTTTGTTATTTAATGGTTTCAGTTATAACGATGTGTAATCTTATAAAGCGTTTGATACGCGCGACATTTTTGAGTACTCCTGCAAGCGATGTTCATGAACGATGAAAACAAACGGCACAGACAAGCGATTAAACTTGCAAGAGAGACTACTAACAATCAAAAAAAAGAAATATAATTAGGTGAAACATTTACAGAGATAACAATTTTCATTCATGAAGACAAGTATTAAAGTGTCTCTAAAAATCCTGAGTCTCGTGAAGCTTTATAAGCCGGCTTAACGGCGCGGGTGTTTACTGTTT
Source organism: Porites rus (assembly GCA_964035705.1). Taxonomy (NCBI): domain Eukaryota; kingdom Metazoa; phylum Cnidaria; class Anthozoa; order Scleractinia; family Poritidae; genus Porites; species Porites rus. The sequence goes on from OZ037996.1 coordinate 33,695,578, forward strand.
TCCAAGGTGAACTCCTCGAAGCAAGAAAATCACTCAAAGTTTTCTCTCCACAGCCAAATTTATAACCAAATATTCTTCGGAACGTTTTCTTTCTATCTGTGGTGAGCAAATATATCTGAAGGCTTTTTAAAGTTCTGTAAGCTTATATCAAACCGTTCAAACCTGATACTAGGTCAGATCATTGACTCAAACTACGGCTACAAACGTGCATAAACTTGCCGCATAAACTGTCAGCGTGAATGTGCAAGACTTCATGAAATTAGATACAACAAAAACAAACATCAAATACAATAGTTACTCAGGCTTACCATTCGAGATTCAGTTCCTGAAAGCTATCAAGGAAGGCCACAGTTGCTTGAGACTTTTAAACCCTCTTACGAATTAAGCAAGGTGAAAAACGAAAACGATACCATCCGAAATCGAATTACCAAATTTTGACAAGCGACGCGTTCCTCAACCAAAAACCCAGTAAACAAACCAGCCATGAATAACAGAAGACTCTTGATAGCAGCTGTATTTCATTTTGTACATCCAGAAGAAAAAGACAATTAAAAACATCACAAGTGGATACAAAACTCTTCAGCTTCAGCTGTCAAAGTAAACAATTTTCAAGATGCTGCATAATTTTTTCGCATGAACTCACCTGTCAAATTTTGACCAATCAGAGTATAAAAATTGGACGTAGAGCGTGACCAACGCGTGACCATGGTAAGATAAGGTCTTCCCCGCCTGTACTTTTAAAAAAACTGGCTGAATTTTCGCTTTCGAAGTCAGTTTGAAATCAAAATTCTAATAGTGCGGGCCATAGTGACATAAACACAACATATTTGATATGAATCCTTGGAAAAAATAAACTTGAGCCTGCGATCATTTCAAACTGGTAATTAATCAGCGGATAACTTCAAAAAAATATTCGACCTCAATGGGTCAACACTTGAGCCCGCGGTACGGTCAGGTGATACTGGTCAGCGGATGTCCTGTTTTGACAGCTGTCAATTGATCACAACATTGATGAGAAATTAGTTTTCTCTTGGGCTCCCAAACTAGCTAAAATGTGAGAGTAAACATTGGTTGTCCTGTGGTGCGGACGGACGGTCGGTCGGCGGTCGGTGTACGGTCACGTGATTACCAAATTTTCTGGGATGGGTAGATTTACTTAGCAATGGGGCTCTGCCCACGCGCGCGCGTGGAGCTCCGCTAAAATGAGCATTAATAGATGACTTTGGAAGCCAGGTAGAAGTTGCAGCCAGCATAGGAGAGCAAGGGAAGGTGTACAAGGTCACCAAGGTAGTCTTTCGCAAGTTTTGTGGATTAACTGATGCTCTTGTTGGAGACAAAGAGGGAGGATTGCCAATATCAGAAGAGATTGACGCTCATAGAGCAGAACACTTTGGTGAAGTCCTGGACAGGCTGCTACCAACAGCAGAAGTTGACAACAAGGAAGCAGGGGATGATCTTCAAGTCAACACTGCACCACCTGAGAAAGAAGAGATCATCTCGGCCATCAAGTCCCTTAAAGACAGAAATGCCCCCTGGACAATCTTAATGCAGAATTGTTCAAGGCAGCCCTAGGGTTGGCAGCCGAGATAAATTCTTCCACTCTTTACAACCACATGGGAAAGAAAAGGAGAAACGAATGGAGTGGACAGAGGGCATCGTTGTAAAGATCCTCAAGAAGGAAGCTCTTTACAGTTGCAATGATTTGTAGGGACTGACTTTTTTATCAAAGATTATCATCCAGATACAAGCTTGCTTCTGGAAGGGTAGAGCTTATATAGACCAAATCTTCACATTGCAAACATCATCTAGCAGTGCTTGGAATGGCAGAGAGAACTGTGCAGCAACTTTATGGACTTCAAGACGGACTTTTGGCATACTTTGTGCATATTTAATACCACAAGAAATTGCTCTTCTCATCAAGAGCTTTTTCAACAATTTCACATGTAAGGTAGGGAACAGTAACCACAGTGGTTTGCAAGTGAAGACACGTGAGGCTGTGTGATGTCGGCTCGCTTTTTCAACATCAACATTTGGTGATGTAAGGAACAATGGAAGACTGATGAAAGGCGTACAATGGACCATCTTAACAGTACGTGAAAACATGGACTTTGCTCATGATCTGGTTCTAGTCTCCTATACTTAACAACACATCCAGGAGAAGACACCCCGCCTTAACAAATACACTCAGCAGATAGACCTGAAGATCAGCCAGAAGAAGACAGAGGTGGACATTGAACATCCCGAACCCCCCACTGGTCTTGGTGAATGGAGATATACTAATGGCATAGGAGTTTACTTACTTAGGCAGGGCTTGCTCGCATTTGCTTCTAATTTTTCTCCTTTGCGACTAAAACTTGTTCAGCAGTAGCAACTTTGCGACCAGTCTTCACCTAAATTGATAAAGAAATGAAAATTTAAAAATTTTGTGTCCTACTTGTTGTGGAGATTTGAAAAGTAGAGGCAAAATCCTGCTTAAGTCCCAAACAGCACAACACACAAAAAACGTTTCACGATTAGCTCGATGAGACGCCATTACAGTGGTTCTCTTATAGTAGGTAGGTACTTCATGTAAGGGGACTGATTTCTACAACAAAAAAAGTGAACGCCATTTTTTGACTGTTTCAGAAAAAAATTATAACAGCAGTACTGTGCAACAAGATTGCGAGCCCGAAAACTAGATAGATAACAATTATAAAGGATGTCAGAAATTTAATATGTTTGGCGAAAACTGTGCACATACGCCTGGAAAAAATCCTGAGAATCTTGTGGCCCAACACCCTTGTCATAAAGACAACGAGGAAGTGGAGGTGGATTGGGCACATGCTTAAGGAAGAACCTAGTAACATCACCCGCATAACCCTACTCTGGACACCAGAAGGCAAGGGCAAGAGAGGCAGACAAAAAACACTGGGTGGTAAACAGTAGAGGATGCGATGAAGACTCTGAACCACACCTAGGGTAGCACTCAGAAGCTGGAGGACTTTTGTTGCTGCCTTTCATGCCAGCATGCGTAGCGGGCAGTAAACATACCTCCAAATGTTGTCCATAAACAAAGGGAATACAAGGTCAGGGTCGTATTTGACTGCTTAGCAAGATCCATCATCTTAACAAATACATTGTAAATGATCACAAACTACTTAAATCAGTACCAGATAAAGAGAACATGAGACATCATCTTGGTTCTATCATCACAAAGACTTCTCATGGACACAGCCCTTGGTATGCTATGGTCTGTAGGGCTAGACTGCTTTGGTTTTCCTAGCGTGCTAAAGGACCAGTCCTTAACTACAAGGAGGGCATTTGCGATGGTTTTCTTGTCCCCGTGGTCTTTAGAGCAAAGAAAGTGTTACTGGCAACCTTTAGAAGAGATGTCGGCTGGTATGAACCTCAACCTGAAGAGATTTTGCCAAGGTGAGAGTGATGGGAACGTGATCTTCTATGCCTGAAACATTTACAAATTCCAAGATGCTTTGGGGGCAAAGAGGAGGAGCCACAAGAAGACCTATGAATTTCGCATTTTTGCTGATGCAAGCACGTTTGGATGCATACAATGTTTCCACCTTACAGTGCAAAATGAAGACGAAAACATGCATACCTTATTAGTGATGGGAGTTCTGGTGTCGCTTCATTAAAGATAACTACTGAACCAAGATGTGAGGTCACATGCAGTTCTTTCCAATCTAAAACGGTACCTTTTGAGTGACTGTAAAGTAGTACTTGGTCACGTAGACAAAGGCAAAACATTCCTTTCCTTTGTTGAAGACAGGGTATAGATCGATAATCAGATTTAAAACTGACACCAAGCAATGCTGATACATCAACACCAAGATCCCAGAAAGCCATGCCTCCAGAGATTTAACTTATGAAGAACTAATGAAGTCCAACAGCTTCAGCGAATCTGAATTCCTTTAGGAGAAACAAATCCCAACAAGTAAATAAGAGATTCCTGATATTCGAATTAGAGAACCAGAAGTTAAGGCCGCTGAACACACGACTGTGGTCAAGGAGTCCTTCAACTCAATTGACTGCATGTCAAGATTCACTAATTGCACCAGGACAGTTAGAGTGATCTCGTACCTGAGAAGACCTTTTGAAAAGCGTAAGCCAGATCTACCCCACTTTTTACATGCTATGAAATGGATTGCTTTTGGCGGTTCACAGTTAACAAGGAAATAAGGTACTGAGGAGGTATACAGTGATATTGCCTCGCATGATTCCCCAAGCAGTACACATAGAGTATTTAGACGACTTGACAACCAATGCTTTCATCCGTGCCTTAAGATGCTTGACAGAACTACCAACACTCAAAGCTTGTAGGAGAAAGAGACGAACTTGTAAATGCTATGCGGAAGTTGGCAATGACGGGATCTAATCATATTTGAGGACTAATTGCTGCAAATTCGTTCATGAATGTCCCTTATTTCAGTCGCTGGGGATGATTATGATAAAGACAAATTAAGATTACTAGATTCATTGTTCTTAATGATTACAAGGGAAGAGTCAACTTGTCCTGACTGCTTGCCTTCTGGCATGAAGTCGTTTCTATAATCAACAGTCTGCCATTGACCAGTCAATACCTGAATGATCCAAAGAATGTAGAGGCTCTATCTCATTATCATGTTTTCTTCACGAAGAGGGACAGTCAGACACTTCCATTTCCAGGAAATTTCGCCAAAGAAGTTTATGCTCAGAAACGATGGCGATAAATTCAGTTTCTGGCATAAACCTTTTAGAGTAGTTGGCGAACAGAGTACCTCATCAACTTCAATTTGAAAGAAATGGTTTCAAGCCAATTGTTCCAGGAGACTTCCCACCAAACAAGTGTCCCCCTAGCAAGATTATGGAGACTTCAAAAAGGTCTCATTGCTTCCGCGAAGATAAAGCAGGGATCCAGAAACGCTCAGACGAAGGGAAACGACCAAAAAAAAACATGAAACAGTATTCTTTCTTTTGAAAGACAAACAGCTTTGTTTGATGATGTTGAGATGGAAACTATTCACTATTAGCTGCATGTTTAACTGCATTTATGTGGTTGTCTGAAAGCTTATGTGTTTTGATTGCCTTCACATGCGCACAAGTGTCATTTGTAGATCTTGCTAGAAAATTCTTCAATGTTACAAGGTAAAGTCATATGCAAAAGCGCTACGGAATCTAGTTGTAAAACGTTTCAGTCTTTTCTGTTGCATTCGGATTAAACCTTTTTTTGGCCAACTCAAATGGGCAGTAAGTGTTTCAAAGTTTTTCTTGCTTTAGCGATTGACACAGCAGAGGTTAATATTTTCATGCTACATTTGTTTATTTAATTCTATCTTCGTTAGATCAATTTTATTGTTTATGTATAGTGAATTCAAGATCTAAAACTTTAGGCAAAGTTTATGCTACACACATCATCGTTTTAACATTATTTCTAGATCTTAAGTCTTAACCTTTCTGTCTTTTTACTATTAAAGCGTATAGTATCTATGTATGTAATTTCCGTAATTCACTTTGTTTTTTTGTGATTGATTGGTACCTAATTCATTTTAGTTCTCTCGCTATTTCTTAGAAGTTTAAAAAGTTTTGAATAGACATAAATATGGGAATATGAGGAACAATAGTAAGAACTTGATGTACCCATAGTAAAGTCAATTCAAGACCAAGGTCAAAAAGCGTGACTAAAAAGACATCCTCTGGCGCAAAGGAAATAGTGTTATTCCTGTGAACCTTGAGATTCTCGGTTATGCGCACTTGTTAGTTTTAGACAAGGAGGTTTATTTTTGCTTAATCAGCGCCTTTTTGTGTTAGTGTTTTTGTGATATGATTTTATTTAAGAAACTAGTAAGCAAGAACAGGAAAGATATTCAAGTTATGCGTGACCTGGGGAAAACATACGAGGAATGCGAGAAACAACTCTCTGAACAAATGAAGCAGAAAACGTAGCACAAGGAACAGATACGGACTGAACCGCCTCAGGGAGTTAAGTTAGCTTTCAATGAGAACATTGCTAATGATAGTTTGCAGAATTGCAAGAACCGGCAAAAAGCGCTAACCTGCGAGTTCTGGTGACTACACCGATAAATCTACCGCTTTACACAGTGTGTCTGCATAGTCTCCTTCAGTTAACTTTTTTTATTCATCGACTCCAATTGTTTCCCAGACATCACTGTCTTACAAGCCTCCAATGTTGGAGCATCCCCTTCACTTTCAGCAGCTACCCTTGGATGCACAGATTAACACAGCCCAGACAATGTTGGCTCAACCCTCTGCCATACGTTTTCGATTGTGTCTTCAATGGGTTATCTTTACCAGCAGCTCGAGCTCAAAATGCATTCCAGCCTGTATCATGTGGTAGCCAAGTACCCTTTTTGACCCCTGCTGTTAGTCAGCCATTAAGTTCCACCAGGTCAGTATTGACTCCTAAAACAGCCCTGAAAATAGTGAGCATTGCCGAATTTTCTGTAATAAGAATATTAATTACTCATGTTTTGACTAAGCCAAAGCGTTACCAGATTACAAGTTGTTACGATTATGGGAGTACTCTCCGGGTGAAGCCCTTATAGTCATTAAAAGTCTGGGACACTCCTCAGCATCATAAGTCTCAACTAGAACGGAAGTATGCGGGAAAACGCAGAGCACTCACATTATGACTTGAAAAATTAGACGCCTTTTGGCAGATTCGAGAGGGAAATAAAAAAGGCCTTGAGGAGTGGTGAACCTAACAGATGCCAACTTAGAAGCAGAACTTGAAATTGGGTCACGTTACTTTACCTTTCAATGCAAGTTCATCAAGAACCTTCTGGGTAAGTAGAAGCAAATAGATCTGTGACAACTCCAGAACTGAGAATGTAAAGACATTAGATGGGTTATGGAAGAAGAATCAGAGTTTATGACCACAGCCTCAGAGACAATATCAGGCGTCCTCAGTGAATCCAGAAAAGAAAGAGCCTTGCTAGCTAAAGAAGAACCATGCCTTGTGGATCTGTGAGAAATTTAAGTTGTCAGTACTAGATAACAGTAGATGAACATAGCTGAAGAACATAAACGGTTTTCAGATGTGGTATAAAGTGGTGTCATTCTCATTATCACCAGATGCTTCTCAAAGATCCAAAGAAATAAGAGCAAGCTGAGGTAGTAAATGAAGTAGATTAGTCAAATGCGGCAAGGATAGTGCCACTACAGAAGGGGATCTAAGTGAGAGAAACCACACAGCCATTACTGAAGCAGAACCTGTAGCCGTGGTAGAGTTTATAGCTCTTAGAACTGTCCCTGTCTTATGCGAAAACGAGGAATCAAAGTAAATGCTCTTCTTGACAATACCAGCAGTAGAACTTACTTACACAGGTACATTGCAGCAGAACTCGGATTTGAGGGCAAACCGCACGAACGTACAGTTAATGTACTGGATGACAATCATGTAAAGTTGGACAGCACAGTTGTTGAGTTCATGATTAGCAGTTCTGATGGAAAAGTTTCCAAAGTAGTCTCTGCCTATACAGCTGAGAGAGTCATAGGAAACATGCAATTAGTTGATTGGAGTAAACAAGCATAAGTGGGTGCACCTAAAGGGCCTCAAGTTCGCTCATGTAGGACTTAGATCCGTAGTGCCATACTATACCTGCTCATTGGTGTAGACCAAGCTGACTTAGTATACTTGTTGGAGGATGTGAGAGGACGACCTGGTGTACCCCTAGCTAGACCTTCTCCCTTGGGGTGGACCTGCATTGGTAACCTGGAGCTGGCCATAGAGAGATATCAGACCAATTTCATTCATTCCTGAGTGATACACATGAGTTACACAATCTTGTTCCTTTTTATTGGTACACATAAGAAACTAACGAGATTCTGATGGTCAATCCGCATGACAAGTTAGCAAGTGACACTGTTGCTAAGTCCTTGAAGTTCGTTGATGATCACTGTGTTGTTGGCATGCCTTGGAAAAGTGGCAGAACTTTATTACTTGACAATAACAGTATGGTGTTGCAGCGTCTACGGAGATCTGAGGGAAAACTAAAGCAGCCCCCGAAACGTGGTGAAGCTTACAAAGAAGTATTGCAGACCTACCAAGATAAAAGGGTACATCAGTTAAGTTCCACCTGTAGAAGCTAAGCCTGAACAAGCCTGGTATCTGCCCCACTTTCCATTGCTGAGGCCAGATAAAGCGACGAGCAAGTTTTAAACTCTTCTCCAAAGTGTAATGGGTTGTCCTTAAATGACATTGGGCTACAAGGGCCTAAGCTACAGAGCGACTTGTTTGCGGTGCTTCTCAGATTTCGCCATAAACCTGAGACTTTGATGTGTGACATCAAAGAGGTGTAACTACAAATTAAATTGAAACCTGAAGATGAACCCCATAAAGTAAAACATTTCTTGCGGCGGATCTTGGAGAAACAGGGAGCCTGATGTGTTTCAGGTTGACCATGTTGTATTTGGAGTGAACTCGTCTACTTTTGAAGCTCAGTTTGTGGCTGAAGAAGATGCCAGGAGACCTCAGTCAGACTTGCCCTTAGCAGGTGAGACAATTTTTAAGAGTAGGTACATGGATGACAGCGTGGATTGTGTACCTGATGTAAAGACGGGGGTGGAGTTGATTAGTCAGCTGTCACAGCTCTGGGGCTTTGCTGAAATAAATGTTAGAAAGTGGTTGTCAAATGAACCTGAAAGAAGTTGTAATCTTTTTGTAATTTGTTTACCCACGAAGCAATTAGGAGTTCTTATGAACTTGTTTAAACATGTCTGTGTGTTCCAGATCGAATTAGAATTTGGAAGTGTTGGGTTTTGAGGAGAGGGGAAAATCGGAATGCACGGAGAAAAATCTCTCGTAGCAAGAGAGAGAACCAACAACAAACTCAACCCATATATGGCTTTGAAGCAGGGATTTGAACCTGGGCCATATTGGTGAAAGGTGAGTGCTCTCAACAACGAGGTCACCCTTCCTTGTAAAAGTGCATCCCGAGGGAAGTTGATCTTGACCTTGGTGAACTCCTGCCTGTTAAAACCTTGGGAGTCTTGTGGTGCCCCATGGAATTCATGTTTAATGTTCAAATTAATCAGCGTCCTTAGAAGCAAGATCACACAAAACGCATCTTCCTGAAGAAGTTAGCGACCCTGTTTGATCCTCTTGGCTTGTTAACTACGTACACTATGGGTGCAAAGATTCTTTTACAAGAGATGTGGGCAAGCAGCGTGGACTGGGATGAGCCTATAAAGGAGAACCTTTCACTGAGGGCTGCGAGGTGGTTTCAAGAGTTACCCGCAGTGGTTAACATTCGTATTTCCTAATTTCTAAGGAGAACAGCCACTGTCAAAAAAATGACCTTGCACACCTTTGTGGATGTCCCAACATTGTCTTATGTGATGGATGGCTTCGCGATGTAGTATTTTTGCCATGGGAGACTTTATTCAATCATACTACCGCGCCACCACTGGGTTATGAGACTCATAATCAAGTATGTGCACGAGCAGGATCATCATGGTGGAACCAATCAGGTGCTAGCAGACCTTTCTGCTCATTATTGGATAATCTCGGCGAGAGAGGCAATTAAAGAATGGGAAAGAGATTGTATGCATTGCAAAAGAAGAAACGCCACTCCAGCCAAAAACATAATGGCCCCTTTACCAGAACTGCAAATCCGGATATTGGTACAAGCTTTCAGCCACATATCTGCTGGACCCTTTATTACCAAACAAGGAAGATGAAAGACCCATCAGAAGAGATATTGTTGACTATTTACTTGCCTTACGACATGAGCTGTTCATCTCGATGTACCATTTAGCCTCAATACTGACTTATTTCTAAATGTATTCATCCCGAATTGTGTCCTGGCATGGTCTACCAAAAGACATTTTATGTGACAATGGAAGTAATTTGGTTGGTGGGAGTAATGAGTTGAAGGAATTGGAAGCCTTGGACCAAAAGAAGATTCGGATCTCTACAGTTTAGGAGTAACTTGGCACGTTAAACCTCCTCTTAACCCCTACTTTAGCAGCGTACATGAGATTGCGATCAAGGCTGCGAAGAAAGCTACCGTAAAATTTCGAACATGAACCAATCCAAGTATAAGCCCCTCCAAATATAAGACCGCCAAACCAGTAATGCAAAAAAACAAAGCAAAAACGGTAAATTTTCTTCCAACTGTAAGGCTAGCCCAATCGATTTTGAAACGCAAACTTCCCTCCGTAGATAAGCCCCTGTGAATATAGGCCCCTTAAAAAGGGCCTTTCAAAAATATAAGCCCCGAGGCTTATTTTCGGAATTTGACGGTATTTATTCCATCCTTAGCTCTGCAGATATCACGGATGAGGAAATCCAGAGTGCAGTTGTAGGAGCAGAAGGGTTAATTAGGTAGGCCTACAACGTACTAGTCAAGTGACCCAACGGATCTGACCCCTCTTACCCCTAATCATTTCTTGCAAGAACAGTTTGGAGGCACAGATGGTTACATGAATGGATCCCCTGTTTAAGTGCAAGGAGCAAATGGCCTATGGATCAAGTAGACTTGAAGATCAGAGACAGTCATCGTCTCCGTTGGGAAGGATTTTGAAAGTGTACTCTGGAAAGGATAGCAAAGTGCGCGTACAGAAGGTTCAGGCTCCAGGACAGGAAATTTACCAAAAGATGGGTGCGTTATGCATTAACAAGAACTCGGAACATCAACTGAAACAATCTGACGATTGTCATGCTATGTGACGTAAGTAGATCCATCATCTCAGGCCAATCAGGGGTCAGTAAGTCCATAAGAGTATCTTAACTAATCGAGCTAAGGAAAGCCGATGCTATTGCGGAGTTGGTTGCAAAGGAAGCTAAACTTAACGCTCCTCAATAAGAAGAAAAGAGGGAATTGCGAAGATCGAGGCACAGCTCAGGGCGGAAACTATGAGGATCGAATAAGAAGTGACACAAGAAAACTTGAGAAAGAACAAATAGATGCAAGTGAAGAAGCAACGGCGAGGCTGAAGGTGTACCAAGTAGCTCGAAAATGAGAAGGATTCTGTAAGACAAGTTTAGCCAACCCTAGCATCCTTGCTTCTGCTACAGGTGCCTAGGCATGTAATATCGGATGTAACCATTTGAAATTCAGCAACACAGCCCACTCAGCGGCTTCAGCACGTACATAAGCCCCCTAACAAAGGTTAACCAACTGCCCCGCTTAAAGGTGGGTGGCTGGGATACCCAGGGGCTTCCACTGTGGTCAGCTGGCCCCTAGATAGAATACTGCCCACATGACAGGCAAATCCCCGCAACCCAGCCATGAGAGCCCATTCCAGACACCCATCACAGAGATGAAACAGTGGAAGAAAGAAAAATAAGGGATGTGTGGGGGAAACATGCTAAATGGACCGCTCCACATACCACTGCACAAACGCTCAATGAAGAACTTGCAGCTAAGCTTGTTGACCGCTTGACCACAAAGCTTGTGAACCATTTGACCGCTAAGCTTGTGGACCGCTTGACCGCTAAGCTTATGAACCGCTTGACTGCTAAGCTTGTGGACCGCTTGACTGCTAAGCTCGTGGTGGTTAACTTAGTTAAAGTACGTTTAACCAAATTTAACCAACTGCCTCGCTTAAGTGGAAGGTGGGTGCCTGGGATACCCAGGGGCTTCCACTGTGGCTAGCCAGCCCCTAGATGGAATACTGCCCCCATGGCTAGCAAACTCCCGCAACCCAGCCATGAGCCCCCATTCCAAGCCGAAGGGACCCTGACAAAAGCCAGATCGGAGAGGGAAAGGGGCTCAGGGCTGGGGGAAGCCCTGGCCCCGAACTACCAAAGTCCCGAGGCACGTTACAAAAACAACTGGGAAAAGAGAAAGATATGCAAGAAATGCGTGTCGTGTAAGAAGGCTTGCTACCCCTACAATAGTACTGATGGGAGTGTGAATATAGATGTGATACGCATCGATGAACCATGTGGCAAGTGTCTTGATCACGTGATCTGGCTGTCCTAATGCGGAAGCTATGACCGGTGTTGCAACCAGGGACCCCAGCAGCGGAAAGGATAGATTGAATACTGGATGTCAGCCATGGGCGATGAAGGGGGGTGCTTTCAGAGAGAAGGAAAAGTGGGCCAGGAGTTGAGCCACAGACATGTAGATACTGGTTAGGGGCACGTACAGGGCAGAGATCACGTTTTCTAGCACCAGTGTAGATATAGCAACCTTGGTGAAAGGGGTCCGTCTGAGAGCACTTGATATGGATCCTGAAGCTGCCGAGGTTGACCAGGGAATCTGCTTGGACATCGCTGACAGCAACTCACCAACGCGTAAGAAACCAAAAAACCCGAGACAGCAGGCAGCCCCAAGCATTGTATGGTTGTAGTCAGACAAGTTCAAGGATTGGTAGATAATGTGCATCAGCTTGATTGTGATGGGATTATTTGAGCCTTGGCGGCATTTGAGACCACGCGCAACACATGCGGTAACTGAAGGCAACCAACCAGTGAAGAAGGCAGACCCTCCTCGATGTGAAGGGACTGGATTGCTGAAAGGTAAACCTTTATCGATGAATAGGAGAGAGTTTTGGCAAGATGACAGCAGAAACGGATAAGCACGTCTTCATTGGTTGGAAGAGCTGATCCCAAACGAGATGGGCTACTGTCCTGAGTACAGAAATCCAAGAAGCGGTGTTGGGCAAAAGCATAAACTTTCCTAGTAGAAGGGCCAAGACCCTGAGTCAAGTAGAAGTGGCATTTATCTGACAGCGAAGTTCCAAGTCCAAGAGGAGCTGCTGCGGAATCTGGTTCGGAATGAAGTGTGCCTGAGGGGCTGGCCAACAAAAACACCGAAACTGAAAGCAAGACAGGGAGTCGGCGATCGGGTTAGACTTCCCTCTAAGTGAGGAGGCAGTGAAAGAGATGGAGTGACGAGCTGCTAAAAGGAACAGATACCGAACCAAGGACATGATGGTAGGGGCTCTTGAAGTGCCAGACAGCACAATTTTCACCACTGAGCAGTTATCTGATAAGTAGTTGACCTGTTTGGCGGCCCATAGGGGACCCCAGAGGTAAGCTACCACAACAATAAGGTAAAGTTCCTTGTGTAGATAAAGATTGAAAAACCTACGAAGCGTAGTATTAATGTTAATTTAAAAGTTGTAAAACTGACGCTGTTATTATAAGAATCTTAACCGACTTTTCGGCAATGCTGCAATGCTAAATACCGGTATTTAATCTGGTATACCCTGAAGAAGGCAGCATTGCCGAAACGTCAGTTAAGATTCTTATAATAACTGCGTCAGGTTTCCAATTTTTAAATTAACAAAAGTTCCTTCTACTCAATTGACTGAGAGGCCTGTGTTGGGAGCCATGGGCCTGAACGCTGGGAGACTACTCCGTGACCAAGAGCCCCAGAGGCATCTGAAGAAACTTCGAAGTCGGGGAGTAGAGCCCACTGGGGGTACTGAAGGAAGCTGCATCCATTCTAAGACTGGAAATACTCTCGCCACCAGGCTAGGTCAACAAAGAACTCCTGATTGAGACGAATCAGGTGGTCATCACGTCGAAAAGCGCACAGCAATTTGATCATTTGGCACAAGAATGAGCGACCTTGGGGTATGACCTTCCAGGCATGCTGAAGGTGGCCTATTAGAGAATCCACTTCCTTGCCTCTACACTAATACTTCTGTGACCAATCCTCCAAGAAGGCAGTTATCCTCAACGGCTCTTCTAGTTTGTCTGGATGGAGGGGGAAGCCAAGCTTAGAAAAAGTCAATAGACCTGTCCAGATTGTGATGACAGCCAGAGGAGCTGGGAGGGCCAAGAGTGTGGAAGTCACCAAGGTAATGCATCAGGAAGGTGACATCATAGTTTTGCATGGCCACCCACTCCACTAAATCTGCTATAAATGTAAAGATATATGAAGCTGACCTGACACCAAAAGGTTGGACCATATCGACATAAAAGGCACCCTGCCATTTCATACCCAGCAACTGGCGATCTTCTGTATGGACTTGCACAATACGGTATGCAATTTGCACATCAATTTTCGCCGTAAGGGAACCCTGCCCCAGCTGCATTATGCCCACAATGTCGTCTACCTTCATTTACTGTAGAGGATAATCCTCGCCCGCAATCCTGTTGTTGACACTGGGCCAGCCGGGCTAGACAGGTCCAGGACCAGACGCTACTTCCCAGGTTTGGGGATGACACCGAAGCGACTCACATGGAGGACAGGGAGGGGAGGCTGAGGAAAGGGGCCCGCCACCTTGCCAGTCTGATCTTCTGATTGCAAGTAATTTTCGACGACCTGAGGGTTAAGGAGTGCAGAAGCCATATTCCCTGTCGCTGGCTTCAAGGAAGTACTGTAATTGAAGCTTGGGTGAAAACCAACGCGAAGGTCTGGACCACGTGTGCAACTTTGTCTGACTTCATGCTGGAATCTATCCACGTTAATGGGAGTAAGCTGAGAAACCGGTCCTAAAGGAAAGACGGCTGAAGAAGACAACAAATAACTGGAACCTTGCAGACCCTGCTGCTGGGAAGGTAAAACAAAAGGATAACGCAACTCTAATGCTGAAAAGTTACCATGAGAACCAACGAGAACAGAATCACAACTATGTACAGCTGAATTGGCTAGAGAAGTGGCCTAGTGATGGCGGTGACCCCCCCTTTGACTGACAACGGAGCGGGATTGTTCTCTCAGTGCAGAGCGGTGAGGACAGTGGATGTGTGTGTGGTCCCCAAGTTACTTTTCACGGGAGTGACGAAACTGGTAGCGGCCGAAGGGCCAGAAACAGCACCCATCATTCCAGGAGTGGTAATACTGGCTAGACCGGGGATTGCCCAAAGACGCCAGAGGCTCTGTTAGTGACAATGCAGGGGAAGTGGAGGAGCCTGAAGCAGCTGAAGTGGTAGCCAGAGATCTGTTGTGAAAATTGTAGAGGTCTCGGTTCATGTGAGACCAGTCGGTTGAACCCGAGGCTGCGGCTTCTTTTCTGAGGGCAATGTCGTAGTGGAGCCTCAACTTGTCAGAAAAGCGCCTTGCGGTGTGAATAATGAGTAACTTGTACTGGTTTAAATCTTTCCAGCGAGAGGGGGAGGTGTGGCAAAGAATCATAGAAAAGATTATGAAGGCCTCTATCCAGGTGATGATGTCGGTTATTTCGATGACCCGTTTCTTGGACCCTGATACCGCCAGTTTTCCCTCCAAACACGCCTTGGGTTCAATTTCGTGAGCTCGAATATTGTCTGGAAATAGGTCAGCCAAGTCTACAAACAGCCCTGCTGTAATTTTGGAAACAATCTTATATGGGACTGGAGCATAGCCAGGACCCACCACAAATGCTTTGTTGAGGTTTGGAAACGTGGAGGACTCAGATCCAGTCATGCCACCACAAGAGCCCCGACCCAAACTACAGGCAAGTTGGCAGAGGACATGGTGGGAAGAGTAGAGAGAACCGCAGGACCTCCAAATGAGCTATAAGTTGAAATAAACGAAGGTACAGCAAGCGTACCTAATGACTGCATGGTAGAGCAGGGTGTACCTGAGCTCGTGGATGCCAGAGACGGCATTGAATTTGAAGCCGAGGAGAGAGGACCAAATGTTGTGGGCATGTTTGTGTTCCCACCACTTGAATCTCGAGGGAAAGGTAGCAACGGAGGTAGCGATTCTGCAAGAGCTCTGGAAATTGCCTGTGCTAAAGAGTTGTTGTCCGGCAGAGAAACAGGTTGACTTGGTGGTGAAGCTGGAGTGTTAACTGGGGGAACTGGTGTAGAACCGCTACGAGAACTCAAGGACGCGGTAACCGGAGAAGACATCGTAGACAAACTGTTGTTTGTGGTTTGCGTCCTGAAAGAACATGATGACGCGCACGCCTTAAAAAATTGAAAAAAAAGGATACAGGAAAAAGCACGCTGTAGGACTGCTGCTCCAAACCACGCTGAAAAAGACGCTAAATGAACCGCTCCACAGACCACTGCACAAACACACAACGAAGAACTCGCAGATCCTAGCAGTGTATAAAGCTACCACATACACACACATGGTGATGTAAAGCAAGAGCTCAAAGAGTACAGAATGAAAATGCATTTGTTTGGCGTAATGACTTTGCATTGATCCGCCAGCTCTGGCTTAAAATATATAGCTAGTCAAGAGAAAGAAGTGCACCCGTCAGCCTTCATTTTCACAAAGTTATTACAAATGATCACGAAATACTCAAATCAGTCGAGGAAGTGAGAGAGCAATGTACACCATTCTGGAACTGCTGTCAGAAGAATGTCCCATAGAAAGAGTCCTTTGTTTTCAATGGTCAGAGGGGTTGGACAGCCAAGGTTTCTCTGTCGTCCCAAAGGACCAGCCCTTAACTAGAAAAGGAGTATTAGCATTATCTGGTATCTAGTATTAGTATTATCTGTCTATGATCCTCTTAGATTTCCATCGTCCTTTGTCTTGAGAGCAAGAAAGATATTAGAGGAAACAGAATTGATATCGCTGGGATGAACCTCTGCCTGGAGACATTCGGTCAAGGTGGGAGCAGTCGGAACTTAATCTTCTACACCTGAAAGAGTAACAAGTTCCAAGATGCTTTGAGCTCTGGACAATGAGCTAAAAGAAGACCTATAATTCACGCTGATGCTGATGCAGGCATGTTCGGATACCTTCAAAGCTCCTACTTCGGAGTGAAGGATGAGGAAGAAAACATAATTGTCCGAAAATTATTCGAAAGTCCTTTGTCGTTTCATGCAAGATAATTGCCATACCAACAGCAACAACATCACTTTATTGTAGGAATCAACTTAATTGCTGTTAACTGTTCCTCAGGTAGTGAAAGCTAATCTAGGCGGGATAGAAGAACAACTGAGGGTTAGAATTTAACTTTTTTAAATAAATATTATTGCTTTAATAACTGAATTGAATTGGAGACCTAGAAGTTAGGGCCACTTAACACACGACCATGGGAAAGGAACTCTTCAACCTAGTCGACTGTATGTCAAAATTCTTCAACTGGACGAAGGCAGTCAGAGTAATCTCATAACTGAGAAAACTTTTCGAGAAGAATAAACCAAAACAGTTTCCACACAGTTGCTGAATGACAAGGCACTAAAATCCTTATTCTTTTAGGGGTCTCAACACTCAGCATTCAAGAATGAAATTGCAAGCCTAACTCACAAGGAGCAGTCACTCAAGCTGATCAAGAAAAGGCCCATTTTACATATAGATCCCTTAATCGACGATCATAGACTGAGAAGCGTTGGTGAGAGGCTGGAAAATTCTACCTTACCATTTGATGTTAAACACCTAATAATCTTACCAAGGTGTTTCCAAATAACGGAGCTGAGCATTGATCATTTTCATAAGAAGGTCAACATCAAGGAAAGCGGATGACGATGAATTAAATTCGTTGCTCTGGAATATGGTCAGTGATGCAGTAGCCTCTCATATTTATTAGTGCGTACATTGCTAACGCCAGAAGATGGCAAATCTCTCTGATGGTAGAGTGGAATCTACCCTACTCTTTTAATAATATAGAATGGAATGCTTTGGGTTGATCAGAGTTAAGGAGGGAAGAAAGGAACTGAAAAGATACTCAGTGATGCTCACTTGCATGAGTTCTCGAGCAAGGGTCATCGCAATTGTTCAAGAAGTTTCACAGAATGAGTGGCCCCCTTGCAAGATAATGGAGACTTCAACAGTCTTCTCGGTTCAGTGAAGGTAAAGCTTGGATCCAGAAACACTCTTGTTGCAGAACGATCTTCATGCCATCCCAAGTAAAGACTGGACTGACGTCTTGAACATTCACAGCCCCTCTAATCCCTTGATTCTTATTTACTATTGATAAAATAAAAGAATCAAAAGAATCCTGGCTCACAACTAAAACATCTTGTCGAGTGAAACCAGGGAACTCTTTCATAGCCACCGCGGGTCGCCTATCACCTCGACAACAACTTCTGTGATGTCTTTGTGCGTACTTTCTACAGCAACCAACCCTGTTTTTAGGAAGGCACATCTTTATACTTACACGCTTGCAGTTGCACGGGCCATCACATTTCCAGCGACACCAACGTCTGTGGCTTGAAATGTTCTTTTTTCATCAAGGAGGCGTTGCCTTGCCCAATGTCTGGCTTACTCTACACATCGACGAAACTGGGCGTTTATTCGTGAATAAGGGTAGATTTCCCGTGTCGCGTAATTTTTACGTGCGTACGTGAATAAAATTTACGTTCGCAAATAAAATAGAGGCAACGCATGAAAGGTCGCTCGTAAACGTAAACATTGAACCTCGCTCAACTCCTTGTTTAAGCTCAGCCTTTTTAACTTTCCTCTACTTTATTTACGTGATAAAGATTTACGTGCGTTAACGTGCGTGGCTAAAAACGCGTCAGTGGAAATCAACCTTTATAATTTCCAAGAACACAAGAATGACGGCAGCAAAGAATGGCTGCATGACTAGAAATATACTAGATCACGGGTTTTGGAAACCCAACAATAAGCGTAGTTAGAGAGGCTAACACTCGTGCGCATTTTTAAAATTTTTTTTATTCTCCAGGCACTCAATTGCAATGAGAACTATGATTCCAGAAATATCAAACAGAGCAGTATTATATTTTTGCAAGGTGAAAACTGTAATGTTTTTCAGGCGTGGAAATTCCTTCGGAAAACAGGTGAGTTGAGGAGAAGCCTGACTTTGGAAAATGCATTGTTTTCCAGGAAGAAACTAGGGAGTTCGTTTGTTCAGAGTGTGAGTGAAGAAGCTTATGCAAGTGTTTTGCACTGCGTGCATTCTAGACCTGCGTACGGTGAAACTGAGTTTGCTGCCATCCGTAGATTACTGGAGGAGGTATTGGCAGAAGAATTAAGACAAAATAATGGTTCTTTCCACGCAAGATGCAGGAAACGACTTGTAAATTTTGCTATGCTGAAATGTGCTGAAGCGAGATTCGAGAAGCAGCTGCGTCACAAAATACTTCATTCCTTTCACATCCTCCTGGAAGGCCGTCCCTTGCTTCGCACACAGGCTGTTATTTCGCCTCCGCTTTCCATGGCTTAACAGAACAAACTTCAAGGCGGATTCCACGATCGTCTACAGCTTCCTTAAATAAGAAGTTATGTTTGTTTTGCCAGTCACACAACGATAAGCAGGACGTTCGTGCAATACAAATTGAGAACAGGAGAAAGGAACTTTAATGTAAAGAGCTTGGTAGGGACAATATCTTGCGCATCTATGCCGAGCATAGTAATTGATGTTCTACATGAGTTAGGCGTGTCAGTTAATTATGCTAGGATCTCATTTTGCGCATGCTGTTCTGAGCACCTCCAGTGAACACAACATCTTTATACCTCCAAAACTCTGTAGGGGCCAGTTTAATTTTTTCAGTGTTGACAATTCTGATTTCTCAGCAGACACCCCCGAAGGAAAGAACACACTTTATGCAACCGCTATGGGTGTGTTCCAGCAAAAACCTACTAAGGATCATGAAACTGTTTGTTCAAGAAAAAATCGTCGACGCCAAGTTAAGTGTTTAGAGACCCATGAAAAAAGCAAATCTTAAGTCATGGCAGTCTGCTTGGCAAACAAAGAAAAACAAGAAATCTAGTGGCGTCGCACCCGTAAAGGATGACAGGATTCTCTTCGCACGCTTCCTAGTCGTCATTCTGTCAAGGCCTGATCTTGACATAAAGGAAACCATCAGTACCTTTAAGTTACCCGAGTATCCAAGGGTACTCGTCTTCTCTGATGGCAGTTTGCGACACTGCAATACCAAGAGCAAGCTGATGATCATCCTAGAAAACCTTTTACCGGCCCAACAGCAACTACAAACGTCTACAGTACCTCACTCTGCAGATCCCTCCAGTAGGCAAGGGGTCATTATTGATGCCATGGCTGTCGTTCAGGCAATGGGAAAGCCACCGTCACTATATGGAAATTCGCGGAACCTGAATTGCCTTTAAAGGTTATCTTGAGAGCGGAAGTGCCTAAGTTGGTGATGGTGTTTCCTCCGTGTCCAGACAAAGACCGAGCTTCTGCAGGTAGTCCGTAGTCAAGACGCAAGTGTCTGCTCCAGTATCAACCTTCATTGGGATGGAGCGGGTATCATTGATCTTGACTGTAGTGATGATCCTCTCAGGGTTACTGATAACGACATCCACTGTGTTCTCAGATGTAATGGTATCGAGTACTACTGTAATTGGTTCAGAGTCCTCATTATTGTCTCCACAATAATCTGGGCTTTGCGCGATCACATTGACTTGTTTTAATCGTTTCTTCATGCACACTCGCTTAAAATGGCCTCTTTTCCCGCAATATTGGCATTTAGTACGCATGGCTGAACAGTTTTCAGTAGTACCGTGTTTGTTTCCATACCTGAAACAGCCAGTGAATTTGATTGGAACTTGTGCTTGTCTGCAGGTGGAACTTGGCGTTGCACCGGAGCTGTATGGTCGGTTCAAGCTCTATGTTGTCCTTGTCGCGACTAAAACTTTGGATCAAAATTCCTGACTGCTAGGAAGAATCGTCGAAACCTTCCTAGACAAGAGAGGTTTTGTTCGCCATGTGAAGGTGTACTCTGAGTCAGCTGCGTTCAAAAACCCCGTTGATAAGTTATGCCTTTTGGTTAAAGGAGACTGTCCCAGAAAAGGAAACATGGACACTTAAATAAAGAAGACATTTAATGGACATTTTTTAGGCTATCATTAGCTTGCATAGTTTACTACAACTCTGATCTTTTTAGGTCGGTTTGCATTTTGGTAAATCGTAAGTGATTCAGTTAGGGGCCGGCATTTTAGATCTAACGCCTAAAGGAGAGTATATTAATTAATCAGCTCCCCTAGGAATCTCGCGTGCGTTTAGCTGATGAATAGAGTTTTTTGCTTTGAGCCGCCTTAAGTGCATTTTGAGCTTAGTTTTATTTCAACGTTGTTTTTACGAGTAGACCACTTCATGTATTTTACCTGTACAGAGTGTCTCAAGCATCTACGATCAGGGCCGGGTTGTTCAAAGCTGGGTTAAGATAACCCAGGGTTAGTGCGAAATTTAAATTCAGATATGAAGACTTAAAAAGTTGATTCAGTTTTATTCTTTTTGTCAACAAGTTGATGATTGGATGCTCTTAAAAATAACAGAGACATTTATCCGAGAAAATGCTTTTCAAGAAAAGAAAAAGAAACCCGGGTTAAATTTAACCCTGCGTTAAGCGCTAATCGGCCTTCGAACAACTGGGCTCAGAAGTGTGGCGCCAAAACAGTGAAAATTTCTTTTATTTTTAGGGTTGCATGACTAGTGTGTCAGCCGGGAAAATTTACTTGGTGGCCAGAAAGTGGTCCCTGAAGACCTTTTGTAGAGGCCAATTGTTTTAGGATGGCTGCCTTTCAGTTACGAAAAATTTTTAATGTCTGTAACTTAACGAAGAATGGAGTAACAGGAGAGACTGTCAAAATGAATCTTTATGTGTAGTTTTAAAGTTATAGTTTCATTTGATGAGACGTTTAGACATTTGAATAGGACATTTGCCCGATGATGTCTTTTTACTACTAAGACTAGAATTCTAAAACAAAGATTAACAACACAAAAACAGTTGACGTTTCGATGGCTTCAGGTCATCATTAACAAAAGATAAGAAATGAACAGGATTCGTCGTACTATTTATAGAAAAAGAAAGTGCATGTTAATTTAAGCGTGAAAATCCTTATCAACGACTAGAAATCAGTTCTTTTTTTCTTTCATATTTCTTATTTGAGGTTCAAATAGCAAAACCCTGAAGGATTATGGTGGTAGCAGTAACATGAAGCCATCATGCATTGGCCTATTCTGGCAAAACATGAAAGTGAGGCTAACGAGGATAGGTTATTATTTGCTGTTGCTAACCCAAAAACGGTTAAGCTTCCCAAGATAACATACTTTGTAGTACTTAATAATTTGATAACAATAAAAAGTTAATCAAGCAAAAAATAGTAATGCGGCCATTATGAATAACATATTATGATGTGTGCTGTCAAAAACAATATTTCGCCACTTGCACATCTCCCAAAATGGACCTTGTTTACCCCCTAAAATTTTGCAGAAGGATTGTTTTCAATTTCTCTTGGGACGGCTGTTATACCCAGGAGAAATGAAAAACAAAAGTTATGCAACATTTGGGGTGGGGGGGGGGGGTGCGGTGTCAAACAAGGTGTGTTATTGGAGATGCGCAAATGGAGACTAGATTATGGTGTGTACTGTTAATAATAACGGTAGTAAGTGCTTTTGGAGTGTTTGTACTCAATAAAGTTTCTTTTGAATCAGAATTTGGCTTATGTTATTTTGTTACTGACTGGGTAATCCGACTCATTTCTGTTCTTACATCAAGAAGTTATGGAAAATTTACACTTATGACTAGCCTTTACAGAATGCTAGTTGAGATTGCGATGATTATTTTGATGCCTGCAAAAGGGGCTCTTTAATTTCACTTTTGGGAATCACAAATTGTTGATATAGTAGGGTGGCTAAGCAACAGAAAGGGTCGTTTTATGCACTTTTGATTACAAGCACCAAACTTGGCACAGACGTTCCTTTGGTCACCCTGGACCGATTTGAAGGGGTGCCAACAAATCGAGCGTTCAGCAGGGAGGGGAGGAGTGGTTTTGTCAAAGTACCACAATCTCTTGCTGCAGCTTTGTGATATTCTGTGATCGGTTTTACCATGGACAGAACCCATTACCAGACATTCTTAGCGCATCAACCCGCCTAAAAAAATCGTCGTTGAAGATGAGCCACGAAAAAATATTTGTTAGGTGCCTGACATGTACCTTCATGTTATTTTGAGGGTTCTAAAACTACAATGCCAACAAAGTGCAGTACTCTTCTAGGTACTGTTAAAGTCTTTTATTATTCTTTCAAAATATTTCCCCAATTCTGATTGGCAAAAACGACACGCATAATTCACCATAACCAGTTACTGATGACCAAATTTGGAAGAATGTTGTGTTTAACGAGGAAATGACGTCAAAAATGCAGCCTTTTACAGGTTAAGGCACCGTTACCGAGAAGACCTGGGGACGAAGTTGAGTTGTTTTTGGTTGTGACAAAAAAATGGCGGACATCTCACTCGTTTCAAAAGTCAGAACTACAGCTGGACTAGGCGAAATAATAACTAAAAACATGGCAAAAACAGCAAGAGGACAACTCGGAGGACGACATCTGCTTTTTGGAGAATATCTGCAGAGCTGGAAAAACCTAAACGTACACTATCGAAGATGAACTTAACATCGGTGCAAGTAAGCATGTTTTAAGCATGCTATGTTTTAAACCCAGGAAATATTTTGAATGAATAATAAAACAGATTATGAAGTCGGCTTTCTTAGGATGTGAAGAATTAAGCAGATCTCGGAGGGTCTTATCCACCTCGGCCTTCGGCCTCGGTAGATAACACCCTCCTCGATCTGCTTAATTCTTCATATCCTACTCACCCTCATTCATTAATTGCTAAATCTTCGTGGATGTGTTCAGTATTTTTAAATTCGTTTTTGGACAACACAACAAAAGTTAACATTTTTCTTCTGTACAAGTTGTACACTTATCATAAAACTCTGCTCTATTTGTCTTAAACGAAACGAATTTCAATAGATATGTTGCTGTATTTGAAACGCATCGAGTCACTCGTTTTTAGTTAACAGATAACCAGCCGTTGTTCACAACCGCTCGATACACTTTAAACACAGCTACCTATCCAGTGAATCACGGAGACCCACACAGGCTAGGTGATGCCAGGGATAGCATCCATCTCAAGTTATTCAATCCACAAGATCGCCTGTGGGGTCGTTGGAAGGATTTTATTTGAAACAAGTTGAGCAGAGCTCTTCGCCTAATGAACTGAGAGGATTGTCATCTTCACGCTTTGCTGACGACAATTTCTTCGTCATTCTTTGACGAGATCTTTGAGAATTCTTTTCTCTCCGCGTTTTTGCTCCCTTTTATCCTCCCGTCTTTCTGTGGACATGAATTTGTTGTAAGTTTTCCAACCAGATGAGTAAGCTGAACATTCTTGGCTTTTTCCTGAACAGTATATTCTGATGGCATGGCTTTCTTCTTGTTTTAGTCATCAACAATGACACAAGAAGGGGGGATTGCTTTGCTCAAAGAGCCGCCATTACAAATGTGTTGCCAGAGTTTTCAGGCTTAATATAATAATATAATGGACTGGACAGAACTCTTCAGACTGTGAATTACTGGGCTTCCCAGAAGGCCGCTCTGGATCAGGTGTGAGAACCGGAATATATGTTAAGGGTGGACCTCCAGGAAACCGGGAGAGCTCTTCATCGGGCTTGCCTTTCTTACACAAGGGATAGACACGGTCACTTCGATAACAACACAAAAAGTAAAAAACATACTTCAGCGATAAATCTTTCAGCAAATGTCTCTCTCTCAATTTCCACATAACGAAAAAATTCCGAAAATGAGCCCCCCAAACCGGTAACGCAAAAAAACCTCCGTTAAATGGCCCCTCCAAATATAAGCCCCCGGGGGCTTGTACTTGGAAAATTGCTCTCAAATAGAAAGTAAAACAAAGCAAAAACGGTATATTTACTTCCAATAATTATAAGGCTAGCCCAATCGATTTGAAACGTAAATTTCCCTCCGTAGATAGGCCCCTCTGAATATACGCCCCTCAAAAAGGGCCTTTGAAAAATATAAACCTCGGGGCTTATTTTGGGAATTTTACGGTAATTTCAAAACTTTCAAAATCTTGTGGTTGGTTTTTGGGTAGCTGTTCCTTTTCTTTTTCACTCCTTTTTGAATATACTTTCAGAAGTTTGGTTTTTTTCTGATTTTCGGTACTATTTGCACCCTTGAGCAGATGGATTTCTGTGCTTGCTCAAGGAGCCTAATATCTACTCTTCGTATGTAGACGTCAATAGCAGAGTTGTACAGCCCTTCATTGTTCACCTCTCTGTTTCCCATGGTGCAGGAACCATTCAGATTGGATGGTGTAAGCACGTTACATGTGAGAGAGCAACTCAAAGCCGTCATTCTGGAGCTCTGAGAGCCCTCTCTCGAGTACCGCATATAAAGCGGCTCTTCAGTGTACATCTGGGATGTAACGTACATTAAAGCCTTTCCTAGCACGTTTCTGAACTACGTTTGCAAGGCATTTGTAACGCGCAGCTGATTTTCTTCGCTTGTTGCGTAGCTGACAGAGTTAAACGACAGTGACAAAGGAGATCTTTCTCTTGTATTTTTCCTCAAGATGTTCTTTGACTCGTTTAAAAGTCATCTTCTTGTTAATCTTTCCATTGCCATCATTGACACATCTTATTAAAACTACTGAGAATGAAGAGCACATCTGTTAAGCAGTGATGAAAACTACAAGAATAATTTTCTACCTGCCATTGGGAATAGAGAGAACTGAACATCCTAACAATACTTAAAATGTTACAACACTAGTTATGGAAAGTAATGACTTACCTCCCCATTAAAAGAAACCTCTAAAGTCAAGCGAAGGTTTTCAAGTGCTCCTACTTCCTCTAATGCAGTTTCAAGTAGGTTCATTCTGTCTACAGTTACGCAGTTTGATTCTCCCTCTAAGACTTAATCCCCACAGGGTTGTGAATGCTATTTGCCTGGCAGTAGCTCATTCGAGTTCATTTCCACATTTTTTTGCAACACTTTCTATTTCCTGTCGAATCCAGGGCAGTCGCAGATAACTGCTCCAACTGTCCTACTACTCTCGCAGTTAATAACCCTTCTCTATGCTATATTTCTCATAGCCTCCCTACAAGCCTTTCTACGGATGGATTCTCTTTCCTTTTGCACAATCCTCCTTCCACTTTCATCTAAAGTATGATTTATGCCAAACCCCACAATTCTTCACTTGTATCAGACTGGTATCACTAGTCCTTCTTCTCTGTCTCGTCTTTGTTTCTCCCTTGTTGATTGCTCGATAACCTTTCATCATCAGTGCTTAAGCCAAGGTAGGTCAAATGTCCAGCAAAATCAAGCAATAGTTAATAGATCGCCTCTTTAGAAAGCTCGAACATTTCTGTTACCTCTTGTACAAACTGAAACCAGTTCGATTCGCACTTCTTTAATATGTCAACCAGTCGATGCGAGTTCACTTTTCCCCGATATCTGTTTGGTGCTTGTAGCATTTATCAGTATTGGTAAACTTGGTTGTGGATTGTCAACAAGACAATTATCTTTTTCAGGAACACTTGAGTCTGTGCCAAAGGGCCTTGTCAGACATGGTTCCCTGCCAGCTGATCTCCCTTGGCTTCACAGCAATCGTCATAATCTGTATCGTTCTCACTTGACGAGTCCTCATCTTCACTTGAGAATTCTTACTCTAAGCCAAATGACTTGAGTAATGCTTCAAAGTAATGCTTTCAAGGCTGCAAGTTTCTCTATTGACCGCTTAATTGCTTCCGCTTCTTCAGCAACTTCCATCACCATTTGTTTCCTCTTTGCTGTCATGTCAATACCATAGTGTTGCTGGAAGTCCATACTCATGTCAATATTCATACTCTTGTTGTGCTGCATCACCATTTGCAAGGTTCAACAGCTTCTTCATTTGATCTTTTAAATGTCCAACACTTAAGTCACCCTATGAAAATGTGATTAAAGGACTGAATAACTAAAAGTCTCCTGCTTCGCAGTATGATACTAACAAAATGTCCCCTTAGCCACACTTCCCACGCTAAGGGCTGCTTGTACAGGCATCTGTGGAATTAATACGGCTATTCCGTTCAAAACACAGCGACACGTGGCCGACTTGTATATTAAATGGATTTATAGTTTTTTGCATTTCCCATTTACTTAAATTTGAAACACTAAAATATTTAAATTTTTACCGCGGAGTAGAATTTCCTAAAACGTTGTGGGACTACTCCGAGAAAAAAAGCCTACAAGCAAAAATTAATGAAAAAATGATATTGTATCCATAAATGTGACGTTTTAAGTGCGTTTCCGTATTTTAGAAGTAGTTTGAAAGGAGCTAACGAGGTGAAAATACAGAACATTCGGTTTTTTTCGTGAGTAAACAAATTTTTAAATTCAGAATATAAAAAATGAGGTTATTACTTGCTACCTTTACCGTGACGTTTGGTTAATTTTTGAGTATCGTGAACGAAGTGTAGTTATCATAACTACACTCCGTTCGAAAATTAGCTCTAGCCAAGAAAGTTTAAGTTTAATTTTTCAGAAGTAAAGGCGATTTGTACGTAATATTAATGGGCGCTCATAGATCACGAAGGGTTTTGCAGTGGTCTTTCCATATTGTCACTCATTTTCACTTTTACATAACCGGTGGCATATATCTACGGTCTAGCCAAATCTCCTGTATTTCATCCAAATATAAACAGATCGGGTAATTATCACTAATCTGTAATAATCTAGCCTAATAGTGGAGATTAAGTCATTATTATACTGCGACAAAAAAAAGAAACGGGAGTCAGATGACACTTTATCTTTTAACGTTACCAAATGTTTAGGCAGCGATTCTTACACTGATATGTTGACATCTTGTGGTTACTGTGATTATGCAAAATAAACATCTGAAAATAAACTCTAGCATTTCTTGGATTTCGCAGTGAAAGAATAACTCTAAGATTTAGAATGTACCTTTTGTAGGGTTGCCTGTATCAATATTTCCCCCTTTTAAAGAAATTTAAAAACAAAATTAGTGACCCTTCCATGGTATATGAGATAGACAACGCCTTGAAACGAAAATAATTATTTACTTTTGTCTCGCGGAAGTCGTTCGTATCAAAATAACATGGGGGTAACAAACCTATGTTGGGTCGCTATGAAGAAAAACTGCGAAAGAGGATAATTTCCTTTAACCGCAAACGTTTTAGCAAAACTACCGGTAATTATAATAAGTCGAGAGTGGACAATTGAGAGGAGCGAAAAAGGATAATTGATCTCAGTGTAATTGTCATTGTCTGAAATGCTAAATGAAATTTTGCGTATCGTTATTTCAGTCTTGTAATCCTTTGGTTAACTTCTCGACGAGAATCGTTGCTTCTAATACACAGCGATGAAAATTTTAATCGCAAGGAAATATTCAACAATCATAAGCAACCGAAATATACTTGCAAGGGAATGAAAAAGTATGCGAACTCGATAAATATAGAAATGCAAATGTGGATACTGAGTCTGAATTTGTTAATGCCACATAACTAACTAGCATGTTATTTCAAAGAATATCTCTTGCTTAAAGGCTTGATCTGCGAAGTGGATAAGGTGACGCCATCCTGCGCTGTAACAACCTACACGTCAGTGGGGCAAGATAGAACCTTCCTGCCCTCTTGTTTCGATGGAATTTGTGTGTCGTCGGGGGACTTGATCATCTAGGAATTTCATAATTATAACAGAAAAGGAAAAAATACAGTGTTCTGTGATCACAATTCACCCGAGACATCGAAATATTAACAACTTTTGTGTTGGGGTGAAAAATATCCTAGGTTTGACAGTTGTTCTTTGAAACCTAACTTTTTTCCAGTATTTTCAATACATCACCATGGTAATGGTCACACTGAATGACCCTTCGTGTCCACCCTACTGAGTTACCGCAAAAAACCTTACAATCATCTGTATCCAAGTTCTTTACCCCATACCCTACAAAACAAGAGATTCAGTGAGATTGTATTGAACGCCTAAAAACAAGTTCGACTACATTGCCACGTACTGCTAAGAGGTATATTGTACAAAAGGTTAGATTTTTCCTTATTTGAAGCAAGATGTCTTCCGAGCAAAATTGTTGTCAGGATGAGAAGTAGTAGTTAAAGTGGATTTTCACTTTCCTTGAACAAGTTTTGGCGCTAAATAGGTTTGTCGGGTTGCCTCAGTGTAGCTCTGCCCAAGATACAAGTTCTAATCTCTCTACTGCTTGCCCTCTCGTTGACCTAATGTTGAGACAAACCATCATCAGTTCATTCGCTGTGAACTTTCCCCAAGACTCTTATAGTGACGAATAACCTACCTTATGGAAACAATCATCAGTTCACGTCTGTTAACGTCTGTGGTCTGCGTAAATGCCCATTTCCATCACTGGTCATACTAATCAATGGTTCATCTTGAATATGTTTTCTAGGATTTCCTAGATTGATAGTGCACGTTTTTGAATGCGTTCAATATCCTTACTTAAGTAGTCAAGCAGTGCGTGATGGTACAGGGGGGCACAATATTCTAGAACTGGCCTTACACAAGTAAGATAGAAACAAATGATATCGTGTGCTGGAACATTTGCATGCTTAAGTAATATAAGAAAGTGTATTCTTCTGTTGGCCTTTTGGATTACATCTAAGACGTGACAATTCCATTGGAGCGTGTTGGTTATGGTAACTCCTAGCAATTTAACACTATCTAGGCGTTCGAGTTCTTGAGAGTTCACAGTAACTGCGTCAAAATGATGTTTAACCTTCTTAAAGTCAATAACGAGTTCCTTGCATTTATCCGCATTCAGCTGGAGCTTGTTGATTGTAGACCACTGCTCAACAGCGTTAACAGCGACCTGCATTCCACTTTGACTTCCTCTTGGAACCACCTCAGCGAGCGTGGTGTAATCCACGTATTTCCATACGTCAGATCTCGAAGGGTGGAGATCATTGATCATCAAAATGAAAAGCGAAGGGCCAAGTTTTGTGCCCTGGGGCACGCCTGATGGAACGGTGCCCCATTCGGAGAAGCAATCGCTAGATAGCTTCACTCGCTGGCGCCTATCCATGAGGAAGTCGCAAACCCAACGGGCAATTCCGCGAGGAATGCGCAAACCCAGGATTTTGGCAGCTAGGATACTATGATCTACCAGGTCGAAGGCCTTTCTGTAATCCAAGCACACCACGCGCACCGCTGAGCTAGTCCCATCCGTTGCTTGTGCCCACGTATGCATCATTGAAATGAGGGCATGTAGGGTTGAGGAATTGGGGATAGCTCCAAATTGGTTAGAATCAATCGTCTCCAAGACTGCGGGACCAATATATTTGCTAACCACAAAGTCCTCAGCTAACTTGGACAAAGCCGTTGGCAGGGAGATAGGTCGAATATGCTTGGCGATGGTAGTTACCGGCTTAACTTTCATCAGAGGTGTGACATCGGCATCCTTCCAGGACCTTGGGAGTTTCTGCTCAGCAAATGATGCATTTAGAATGTCGCAGACCGGAGAAGTTAAGAAGTCAGCACAGTCCCGAAGAAGCCAGTTGTTAATGCCATCTGGTCCCACGGCCTTCCTCGGATTTAGCCCCAAAAGAGCATTAGAAACCTCTGAGGGGCTTACTATTAGAAGCTCAGAGTCGTCCGCAAGTGGGGGGAGACACAAAAGCGGCGTATAATCCTGCATCGGTTCAAGAAGAGCCGAGTTGATCATGTTTGCAATGTCCTGATTAGAGTGCGCGCGATCCCGTCAAGGTGTAAATGCGAACGTGTCTTCCCCACCTGTGGCCGAAGTCATCCCAGCAATCATTTTAACTTCTCTCCACCACTGACTAGGCTTGGTTGTCTTGAGGTTAGCGACTTTCGATGCGTAGAACTTTCCGCGACACACCTTTCGCTCACGATTGGTGAGGATCAGAAGATGTCTATAACCCTCAGTATCGCCTTGCGCAAAGGCTTTTTGACGCGCCTTGATAACAGCGTTAAATTCAGCTGTCACCCAGGGAGGGTCATTCACGTGAAGCTTGACGGTCTTTAAAGGCATGATGGTATCTAAGCCAATCTTGACGAGATCTTGAAAAAGCTGCAGCTTGCTTTCGCAATCTTACACAGAGTCTAGAATAGACCAGTCAATAGAGCCGAAATACCTGCCAAGTTCGCATTTACGACTGGCGCGAGTATTCCTGCGGGTGAAAGAACGATGACTACCAGTGTTGTGCCTGCTCCTTGGCTTAGACTCGAGGGACACCACCAAATGGTCAGAAAGACCAAAAGGAAGAAGGGTGTACACAAGATCTTTCTTGTACACATGAGGCATATTGGTCAGAATAATATCTAGTGTCTGATTACCCCTTGTTGGAACACGCACAAGTTGTTTTAACTTGAATTGGGTTTGACGCCGACTGATGTTAAGCCGGTTGAAGTCCCCAGATAAAAGAATACCACAATCAGGATAACGCCCTTCGATAGTCGTAAGCGAAGAAATAAGATAGTCTATCATAGCAGCATCACTGGATCCGTTAGGATACAACGTGTGGTAAACTGTACCTGAAACAATGCAAGGGAAGCCTCTCGGTAATCGGACCGGCCTAAGATGAGCCCACGGCACCTCCAACTCTGGATGGTTTAAGTCAGTCAAGGCCTTGTACTTAATGGTGTTATTAATGTAAAGACCTATTCCGCCATGGACACCGGACTTTCGGTTCTTTAGGCACAAGTTATAGCCAGGAAGGTGAAGATGATGTTCAGCAGCCGTGTCGTCGTAGATCCAGGTTTCAGTGATATGAGATACGGCTTGTTATCATTGGCAAAACACCTAAGTTCATCGATCTTAGGGCCAAGAGACATCATATTCGCCAGCACAACAGAAGGACCAAATTCTCTACTGTTTTTGCGCATGGTAACAGAAGCGTGACGAACTTGAATGACATGGCGTGACAAAGGCGGCGGCCGTGGCGGGTTTGGTATGCAAATTCGTCTACTTGGAAAAACAGATTGAATATTTAATGAGCCAATATGGTTCCGAAACTTTAAAGCTCTCACAGCTCGGCAACCACGAAAAGGTCGTAAAATTCCGCAGTCACGAAGTAGATTAAAGGAAGTTCCATCAATTGGGCTACGTTTGCATATGGTCCTAAGCCGACGGAGTTCACCAGGCGAATAAATATAGCGTTCATTACAACGATGTGCATCATTGACTTCGCTTAGCGGGAAACTTGAGATGGATGAAAACAAGTTTTGACGGCCAGACGGCCGAACCAAACGTCGACAGGTAATTGGCAGCATGTCCAAGGCATAAGGAATAGATCTTTAAAGTTATATGAATAAAAATGAGCTCTATAACTCTAAGAAAACTTGAAGGATTAGCGAGCCGATTAAACGTGCAGCAACATGAGGCGCATACATGACCAACAGTCGAGCATTTTTGTGGTAGTATCTTGCTTTAGCCAATTTTTTCGCGATAATGTCACAGGAAATGTTCATATATATGTAGTTTTTCAAGGCTTTATATATTTTCAGAGTTGCCTCATTAGGAGTTATTTTCCAGGGAAAATTCTCTGTGATACCGTCGGTATTTGTGACTGCCAAGCATTACAATCCAGGATTAAAACGTGACGCAGCAAGCGTATGGATTGAAGATGTCACACAATCATCCCGCAAAGTTTGCTTGAGAGAACTGCAAAACTACGCTGGATCACATCAAGACGTTGTTGCTGTAAGTAACGATTAACTGGTAAAATTACGTTTCTCAAAACGACCAGTTCTTTCCTCTTTTTAACTAACTGCAGCAAACTTTAGACGGCAAAATAAGGTTTCGAATTCATAAAAATTTCCCTCACTTACTTTGTCCTTTTCTCCAAACTTTCTTTCCTAGATATTTTCTGATTCATTAGCTATCTCATTAATCCCTTGATAAGTTACATTTGGAACAAAAAGATTGCTATCTTCTTCAAAGCCGTTTTCCCCACCTTTCTTTTTGCTACCCCCTTTCTCGTCGTCCTGGTGACCCAATGACGAGACACTTTCTTCGGTAAATCCGACGGTTATAGAGAGGCCCCCTAGGGGCGCCACTTCTTGAACGTTACAGCCAAGCGCTCGATAGATGGATGGATGAAGGAAGGAAGGGAGGGAGGGACGGACCGATCGATCGATGGATAGATAACCACTAACTCATAACTCATTTGTAAATATTTGTAGCATATGTAATAAAATTACAGATTGCCGCCGTAAAAACTTTCAGTAAAGCTATATGGAAGAGTTCTACCGCTTATACATAGATTGGATAAAAGTATTGGAAAAACGCTTGGTGCGCATCTGGTTTCTAAAATTATACCTGCTACTATTCTTTGGTGGTTGTAGATCTCCTCGAGTTGGAACTCGCACAAGCTGCTTTAGCCTGAATTGTGCTGTTAGCTGGTTGATATTTTGACGCTTAAAGTCACCGGTTAAGAAGATGCCACACCCGGGGTAACGTCCCTCGATGGCCGTAAGCGAGGAAGTGAGATAGTCTACCATTGCTACATCTCACTGGCTCCAGCAAGATATACAGTGTGGTACACTGACCAAACACAGTGCAGGAATATTTCCTAGGTAGTCGCGCTGGTCTAAGATGAGCCCAGAAAGCACCTCCAGCTCTATCGTCCTGAACAAAACCACATTAAAAAAGCCTCAAAAGCTGTAGCCGAAATTACGCTTTCTCGCACCGCCTTGGATTGGAGACAATTTTAAAGTGGCAGACACGAGCCAAAAATATACGAATTCTTACTCATTAGTGTTATTTATTTATTTTAGAATTGGTTAGCGTTTTCACATCTTGACGAGCCACCCTCCTCAGAACATAATTCGATTTATTTTTCGAATGATAAATCTCCCGCTTACAGTCATTATAATGCCTTCTGCAAGGTCAGTTTTCCAGTCCTTTCGTTAGTCTGTTGGGTTACATCTCACGTCACAGTGCTGTTATTGAATGAATTTCTTTTCCTGTCATCGTCAAATCACATATCCTCAGTCATGTTTATAGTAATTATAGTAGTTGCATTACACCGCCTTTCATATTTCAATGGACATTTGTAATGAAAATGTGACTACTATAAATGCGCTGATGTGGAACAAGTCGTTGTCTTTTAAAAATGCCAGAGACTGAAATTATAAACAGGGGTCTTTTTTGCATGAGCATGCGCACCATGATCTGGTAAAGAGCACACGACCAGTGACAGGGACCGTGGTGCATAGTCATAGGGACCAAATTCTTCACTTTGAAAGCTTGCTTGAGATTCAAATGGTAGCAGGAACTTAGGAAAGACCTTCGTTGTACAAAATAAGTAAAGATATGGTGATTTAAAGTGGAGACTGATGCGCTGAACGAGTTAAAAGAGCACGTTTTTCAAGGACAGTCTGACACGAACATGGCTGTTGTTGTTTGGCGCTCGACTCGTGTCTTGATTCCCCTTCAAGCTAAGAACCTCAAAGTTTGGCATAGAATGCATTGCTGATGGGAAGCTATTGAGCAAAATGTTCTTTTTTTAGTGTTTGTCTATAAATCCGATGTAAATTAGTTTCTCGGTGCCGTGGAGGATTTCTGTCAATAATTTGTGGATAACTGATTTAGCCACATTTCGGGGAATGGATTAATAACGATCAGCGGGCGACTACCACGCCGTTATCAGTTGGAATAGAAAGGTGTTCCCTTAAGTATTTTACCGATACAAAGTTTGTTTATCGGAAAATTGTAGAACTTCTTGTTTTTGCGTGGACTAACATTGTAATGCATCTTTTACAGGAAGTTTCTTTTAGCCAGAACTTGAATGCTCTAATAATTTTTAACTTTTCGTCGGCATTACATGTTTACTGCACTTCTTGGGAAACCTAACCGTTTGTTCCATCAAAAACGGTCACCAGATTCGACCTTAATTTCAGTCCTATTGAATGCAGTTTTGACTGTCTCATTGATATTCATTTTTTTATTGTTCTAGACATACAGAGTGACTACCACCGACATTTCACCAGGTGACTAATCTAAATTTTGTAGCTTTAAAGTGCTGGGAAAATTGTATTCACTGCTGAACTGAACACCGGCTTTTGCGCACCTTCGAACCCACTTGCTCAATTTTTTTTTTTTTTTTTTTAATATTTGTGTTCCTTTCCCATTTCAAAACAAAGAAAATTGAAAGTGTTTACTTACATCAACAAACGTTTCGAAAACGTTTTGTTTAGACTTTTGATGAGGTCAGTGCAATCCTACAAGCACTACATAATATCACCCGTGCCACATCGATTTAGACTAAGCCATTTAACTAAACATAGTTTGTTTACAGATAAGTTAGATTGTTGAATAAAATAATTGACTTTTGAGGGAAAGGCTAAGTTATTTTAGAGTGAAACATCTTACATCGAATTGATAACCTTATATGTACACCCAAAAAATAGCAAACATCTCCGATCACATTCAAGATCACAGTAGATTAGGCCTCGAAAACAAAATCTTGGAAAACAAATCACGCCAAATTTTTTTGCATTCGAAAGGTTTACTTTACAAATTCTTGCCAACAAATCTGGGGGTGTTTAAACCAACCTTTTATAATTTTTATACACCACATTTGAGGTGAAACAGTACTATTTATCATACAGAGCTCGGACAGAATGCGGTATTTCACAATTTTTCAAGACAAATTGCACTCAGTCAATATTGAGGACGAGCCAAACCGTTCAAAAATTTCAGAAAATTTCCAAAATCACCCTTACGGCCAGCTGGTTCTCGTTTCTATGGCGCGAGCTGTCAGTGTGGTCGAGTGTTTGAATGAACTTTAACAGAGTTACGCTTCAACATAATAGCGATTTTATTATTATTTGTTTTGTTATTTAATAGTTTCAGTTATAACGATGTGTAATCTTATAAAGTGTTTGATACGCGCGACATTTTTGAGTATTACTGCAAGCGATGGTCATGAACGATGAAAACAAACGGCACGGACAAGCGATAAAAATTGCAAGAGACTACTAACAATCAAAGAGACTACTAACAATCAAAAAAAGCGATATAATTCCGTGAAACATTTACAGAGACAACAATTTTTATTCACGAAGACAAGTATTAAAGTGTCTCTAAAAATCCTGTGTCTTTACAGCGGTGATTATATTGGCGTGAACACCTAAAATATGTCTGGAATGTTTATTGTGTTGCAACCAATCACAGGTGAGATCTTCACACCACAGAAACCACAGGCAACGAACGGTTTCCTATCTGTCACGGAACAAATTATTTTCGTTTTGTTTAAGGATACAAACTGCCTTAGTAGGAATTTAAAACACCGCTGTTCCCCAAGATCAGTGCCGAGGACCGCATCCAGTACATCGTTCGATTTTAGAAAGAAAAGTTTTAGAAGCCAACGCGACGCGACGGCAACCAGCTTTCCATGTAACGACATATAACATGAAGACAATAAAAACTGAACAATCGTGATGTTTTCGTTTCTGATAGCACAATCCTTGCTAATATTTTTTTGTAGAACAAGGGGATTCGATTTGTGTGAACTAACGATTGAACCTTCGAACTACTATCTACTACCTACGATCAGGCGTAACTACCGATTTCGATCGTTACAAAAAGTTTGAAAACTCGCTCGCCAAACCGTCGCGTGCGTAGGCCCGGCACATCGGCTTTGTAATTTATTTCAAAATCGCTCAAACCTGTATTCTTCGCTATTATAGCAAATACTGTAAACAAATAGGAAGGAAAAGCAATTGTTTACTTGTAAAAAGACTGAATGTTAAAACGAAATGAAAATAATTTGTTCCGTGACAGACAGAAAACCGTTCGTTGGCTGTGGTTTCTGTGGTGTGATGATCTCGTCTGTGATTGGTTACATCACAGAAAACATTCCAGACATATTTTAGGTGTTCACGCCAATATGATCACCGCTGTAAGCGTAAAGCTTAAGTTTATGTTTTAGCCGGCTTCCCAGCGCGGTGTTTACTGTTTTCGAAGGTGAACTCCTCGAAGCAAGAAATTCGCTCAAAGTTTTCTTTCTACAGCCAAATTTATAACTAAATATCATTCGGAACGTTTTCTTTCTATTTGTGGTGAGCAAATATATCTGAAGGCTTTTTAAAGTTCTATAAGCTTATATCAAATCTGATACTAGGTCAGATCATTGACTCAAATCCTGCAAACGTGCATAAACCTGCCGCATAAACTGTCAGCGTGAACTGTGCAAGACTTCATGAAACACAAACATCAAATATAATAATTACTTAGGCTTACCATTCGAGATTCAGTTCCTGAAAGCTATCAAGGGAGGCCACAGTTGCTTGAGACTTTTAAACCCTCTTACGCATTAAGCAAGGTGAAAAACGAAAACGATGCCATCCGAAATCGAATTACCGAATTTTGACAAGCGACGCATTTCTCAACCAAAACCCAGTAAACAAACCAGCCATGAATAACAGAAGACTCTTGATAGCAGCTGTATTTCATTTTGTACCTCCAGAGGAAAAAGACAGTTAAAAACATCACAAGTTGGCACAAAACTCTGTCAGCTTCAGCTGTCAAAGTAAACTACTTTCAAGATGCTGCATAATTTTTCGGCATAAACTCGCCTGTCAAATTTTGACCAATCAGAGTATAAAAATTGGACGTAGAGCGTGACCAACGCGTGACCATGGTAAGATAAGGTCTTCCCCGGCTGTACTTTAAAAAAAAACTGGATGAATTTTCGCTTCCGAGGTCAGTTTGAAATCAAAATCCTAACAGTGCGGGGCCATAGTGACATAAACACAACATATTTGATATGAATCCTTGGAAAAAAATAAACTTGAGCCTGCGATCATTTGAAACTGGTAATTTGTCAGCGGATAACTTTAAAAAATACTCGACCTCGATTGGTCGACACTTGAGCCCGCGGTACGGTCAGGTGATACTTGTCAGCGGATGCCCTGTTTTGATAGCTGTCAATTGATCACAACATTGATGTGCAGCCTGTGCAATTAGTTTTCTCTTGGGCTCCCAATCTAGCTAAAAGTGTGAGAGTAAACATTGGTTTTCCTGTTGTGTGGACGGACGGCGGTCGGTCGGTCGGTGTACGGTCACGTGATTACCAAATTTTCTGGGATGGGTAGATTTACTTAGCAATGGGGCCCAGCCCCGAAGCGCGCGCGTGGAGCTCCGCTATGACATGGAATGATCCGTGAGAGCGAAGCTATTTTTAGAAGGACACGGAACTGCACGCTGGAACGGAAGTGAAATGAGCAACCTCAATCAAGTTCAGTCTTCTGACGCTATTAAACTTTTCACCCTACTTTGAAGAGAAAGTTATTGTTTTTTTATTTCCTTTCTCATTCTTGCATGTATTCTGCAGTTCGCCCAGTATTTTCTCGTAACTTTTAATTTTCTAGCAAACTAGAACTGTTAAGAATCCCCCCCTTCCCATTTGAGTGAGCTTTCATTCGTTTTGATTCACAATAATTTTCGCACGGTGACAAAGTGAAATTTGAAATGACATTTTATTTTGGTATTTTAAGCTCCCTTTTTTCCCGATAGCCAGAAATGTTTTAAGGTGGCTCCGTAATTAATACTAGAGCATTTTGCCGTGACAAATTTTCCGTCATAACTTTTTGGTTTTTAACGCGATGGCTGCGAAACTTTGCAAACAGAAACAGATATCATTCGGCAATAATACGAAATATTCCGATTTCATTGATGATAAATATTTCTTGAGAAATTAGCGCTTAAAAGGACCCTACTGTTCAAAGAAAATCGTGTCTAGTAAAAAATTTTGCTGATATTTTTTACTGAAATTTCTGGTATCGGCTTTCATTGATATAATAAATATGCCAGAGTAATTTCAGAAAAATCGTTGGAGCAGAAGTCCGTAACTAAAAGTGGCTCAAAATTCAGCTGTGAAATTGTTTTGGAATTTCAAGAATAAATTACTATCAGGGAGAAGGAGCCACCAGTTTGAATTTTCGGGACAAGTAAATTCAACGTTTACTAATTCTTAAAACAAAAGCCGATTACCTATCGTGCTATTCTTTAAAAGGTACTTTTTAGTTTTAAAAGCACTATAAATTGCTCCAAACCTTGCTCTGAAGTAGAATGACTTGTTCTTCGACAGTTTTAAAATATCCCTTGGCAGTTTTGGCTCAAACTCCTGCTGCATACATTTTGATGTATTGCAATGCAATTTCAACGACTTTTACTGCTGTTCGTTGCTTCCAACTCAGGAAAAAAGTATTTAGATTGGACGCTACCTCGTATCAGAGCTCAGATAGAACTCTCCAGCACCTTTGTTTATGACTACAAAATGAGCACGAGCGGCAGTTCTGCGAGGAATTCGCACCTCACCCAGGCGGGAAGAACGACAATGATGACCATGCCTGTGAACCGAATAACATCACAGTGCAAAATAAAATTATCGCAAAAATACTGCCCGTGAATAAATTTACAACTCTGAAATTTTTGTCACTCCTTCCTTCAATGAATGGGTATTTTTTTTCTTGATTATTATGTTTTGCTCTGTAATACATGAGTGTACAGATCGGTTCACAGACATGGGCATCATTGTCATTCGTCCCCCCTGGCTGAGGTGCGAATTCCTCGCAGAGCTGCCGCTCGTGCTTATTTTCTGGTCATAAACAAAGGTGCTGGACAGTTCTATCTGAGCTTCGATACAAGGTAGCTTACAATCCCAATACCTTTTTCCTGAATTGGAAACAACGTACAGCAGGAAAAGCCGTTGAGGATGCATTGCAATACATCAAAATGTATGTAGCAGGAGTTTGAACCAAAACTGCCAACGGATATTTTAAAAATGTCGAGGAACAAGTCATTCGACGTCAAAGCAAAGTTTGGAGCAATTTATAGTGCTTCTAAAACTGAAAAGTACCTTTTAAAGAATAGCACGATAGGCAATCGGCTTCTGTTTTCAGAATTAGCAATCACTGAATTTACTTGTCCTGAAAATTCAAACTGGTGTCTCTTTCTTCCTGATAGTAATTTATTTTTGAAATTCCAAAACAATTTCACAGCTGAATTTTGAGCCACTTTTAGTTACGGACTTCTGCTCCTACGATTTTTCTGAAATTCCTCTGGCATATTTATTATATCAATTAAAGTCGATACCAGAAATTTCAGTAAAAAATATCAGCAAAATTTTTTACTAGACGCGATTTTCTTTGAACAGTAGGGTCCTTTTAAGCGCTAATTTCTCAAGAAATATTTACTATCAATGAAATCGGAATATTTCGTTTTATTGCGGAATGATATCTGTTGTTTTTTGTAAAGTTTCGCAGCCATCGCGTTAAAATCGAAAAAGTTATGACGGAAAATTTGTCACAGCTAAATGCTCTTGTATTAATTACGGAGCCACCTTAAAGGGAAAAGCTGAAGTGTCGGTGTTTTTTACGACTCTACTTGTAGACTGACCTCACCACCAGTATTACATCGAGGACATCAATTCTGATTCGAGAGAGTCAAAAAGTGACTGATGGGTCTCTGAAAAGCGAAATGCAGTCACTTTGGGGCGACTAGGCTATATAGATGATGAATTGTTTATAGCCTCCATGACCGAATCCCAAAAGTTGAGCGAGCCCGGGGCGAGCGAACACAATTCTGGCGCCACTGGCCACACCAGTATGTTTGGCGGGAAATTGGCTGATTAGTCAAATCTCCTTAACTCCATGACCATGCGCCTTTCCAAATATTGCCCTTCTGATCATTATATAGTTAGGGCCTGCCGTAAGTATTTAGAACTGTTTGATTTGTAGAAGACTGTTTTAACAGTTTCCATTACTTTAATGTCTCGTAAACAACATGTGTTACATGTTGTGATCTCTCCGCTCCCCCCCCTCAACCCACAACCCATCCATAACAAAAAATTTCCAGACCAACACTGAAGGTACGTACAAAAATATCACCATCTCAAGGCAAGGTTCATCACTGTAACTTACCACATAAAAGCCTTGTCGTTGTTTGCCATCGGCTGATTCTGTTCTGTATACTGAGGTCCCATAAACAACGCCACGTTTAGAAAGAGCCCGGCCTTTTCAATCCAAGAAAAGCCGAGTAGCAATTTCACCAACGGACATAAGCCGTAAAAAAAAGGACCGCGTCAAGTAGTTTATAAAATCACAAACGCCTCAAGAGACTTTTACTCCATTCTTTCTTCAATAAACCAATGTTTTAAGGATAAATGACGTCAGGATGCGTGATTATCAGCATAGTAGGTTATTATGAAAAGAAAATTTAACCAATGCACATGAAAGCGTCTAAGACGGGGACTAGGGGGAAATCTTTCATTTTTTTTCCTTTTTTTCCGAAGAAAAGGGAAATTATCGTAAATGATCGATTATACGCCACTACTCGAATAAACGCCGCTCTGGAATAAGCCCTGCAGCGCTAATTTGATTTACAAATAAACGCCCCACCTTTGTTACGGCGCTTGATATAAAAAGATATCAAAACCATATTGCTTGACAAACAAGACCACGACCCACTCGTGAGTTCTAAGGTTTTAATGTACGGAAACTTTCGAAACCTGGTTCATATAACAGTTCGAGGTGTGCATATTTGTAATTTTTCTTGCCCAACTCGTAGTTCTCTCTATATTCCCCTTTGTGCTTCACCTGTAGTTGAAATAAGCGCCGCTCCCAAATAAGCGCTGCAACCTTAACATGGAAAATGAAATAAGCGCCGCGGCGCTTAATCGATCATTTACAGTAATTTCCGATACCCGACGGGCGTATCGGAAAGACTGAAAACACTCAAAGTAAATGAGAGTATAACAAATTCAAGAAGAAACAATTTTGTGTTTTTTCACAACTCTATAAAATAACTAAAAATGTGTACTCCTATTATACAAGATTTTTCAGACTTTTTGATTTCAAATTTTTGCGATGGAGCATTAGCCCCCGTACTCACTAGACATTGCTTCAAAATCTTCGTGTTAAAATCAGTGAAAGACGCCATTTAAATGGCGTACATTTTGAAGAACATTTGCAAACAGTTTGGATTCCTGCCTTTATACTTTTATTCAAAATTAAAGTTGGGTAGCTTAAGTTTGAACAGCCGAACGACATTGTTTACAGGGAGTGGGGAAGGCAAAGCTCCACTTTTCCCTTCTAAGGTAGAAAGTGTCAGCAAAACGGGAGAGCCGTCCTTGAGGGCAAAGTGTTTAACCTAATTTTCTCATCGATTGCAAGTGCCATTCCATCCACGCATAACCTCACCTAGTTAACAGAATTGGCAAATGTAATGGGGAAACGTTACGGGAGAACCAAGTGAGAAGTTAGGGTAAGTTTCGAAAATTGTGCGCACACCTGGAAAATCCTGGCTACGCTCCTAAAAGAGACTTTTGCTGGAGAGAAATTGAAACGCGCACGCTAATATAGTGACGACCAGAAAGGACAAACCACAGGATAGTTCCAGAAAATCACCCCTTAAAATAGATCATGAAGCTGTCGCGGCAGACGATGAACTTGAAGGCTTCTGATCAGGTGCAATTTTTCAAGGGAGCGCAGGCAAGATTATGTACGATGGGCACAGCTTGTTTGATCTGGAAAATTCAGAGAAGCTCAAGGCAAATCGCTAGACAACACATGCTAGAGCTGAGATAAAAATATTTTGGGCTTTTGAACTCTGTCCCTAAGGCTAAAAGAGAAAGTATTTGTTTATTAATGCATTGACCAATTCAAGTTAATTATGAATGTCTCCTTAAGCTGGACGTCTTACTAACAAGCACATTACCACTACTTGTCCTTAGAGGCGTTTTTCAGTTGACAAGCAGAGAAAATTAGGTTTTGACGGTTTGAAATTGAGGATGCCAAAGTGAAGACGCCTTTTGTATAATGACGTCATCTTCCTACAGTAAAAAGCGTTCGTTTTTTACCATTGATATTACGTCGATCGGTACACCTATGTTGTCGAAAGGTACGTGAGCATGGTGAATGATTTTGCATTAAACTGCAGACACAACTTCAATCACTCCATGAAAGAACACCCTTATTGTTCGCGATATCGGCACTCTGGTCGCTAACTGAATTTTCCTTGTTGTTTTCTTTACTTAGATTTTAGGCTTTTCAAGGAAACGAAAATCTGGAATTGTCCTTAGGGTGGGGCATTTGCGCACAGTGTCAAAGCCCCTCGGTGGGATGACTGGGTTTTTTTATCTCCTGTGCTCATCCCTCATTCTTCTCAACCCATTCCAAACCAATTTTCCCGTTTATCACAAAACACTTTATAGAAAAACCAAGAATCTCCTCAAAACGAGCTTCGTGACTGGAACGAGATACCTGACAATTTTGCACGAAACCGTTTATAATGGTGTACAAGATAGATTGAGTCTATTTATTACTTTGCCAACGCTCAATTTGTAGAACCGGAAGTAATGATG
Source organism: Porites rus (assembly GCA_964035705.1). NCBI lineage: Eukaryota > Metazoa > Cnidaria > Anthozoa > Scleractinia > Poritidae > Porites > Porites rus. The sequence goes on from OZ037996.1 coordinate 33,738,495, forward strand.
TTTATTTCAACAGCTCATGTCTTATGAGTTTTGAGCGAATCTTCAAACGCTGTAAACACATGTAGCTGGAACTATCATTGCATCCTCGCTCACTACAATAATGAAAACTTATATCAACTTCGATTATTTATTGCCTGGCTAAGATATTCACGGATTCTTCAGTTCAGTTGTTTGAAAGGCAGGCGGTTTCACGTGAGTTGTAACGCAATGCAAGGAACGTGACGACCCGCGATATGCGTGAGAAAATACTGTATTACTTTTTTTCGATCAAGATGGAAATTGGCATCTTTGTCGTCGAGTAAGGCAATACATTTCAATTTTCATTATTATCGTTAATTTTAAAAGCTCTGGTTTCGATAAAGGAACTGGAGGAAAATCAGGAAAATTCCAGTTCGACTGTGATGGTTGCATTTTGTTTACGCGTCGTAGCATAAATATAACAAATTCATTTTCCTTTTCCTTATACAATCTGCCCTTTTTTACTGTTTTTCGCAGCAGAGCTATCGCTAATATTACAGGACTAATTTTATCATACAGATCACTCAGATTTAGTGACAGAAACTCCATTATCGATTATTATTTTGGCAACACCTGGCGAGTATTCGGTGCCAAGCTTATTGACAAAGTCGCCAGAACACTCTTCCATTCATTACTTTTGTTTCTGCTCGGTTAAATTTGCCCAATTTTTTTATTAACGAACTCAATTTAACTACAAGCAATGAGTATTCAGGCAGAGTGGCAAGCTTCAATGCGATGTGGCAAGGGAGATATACGCCTTTGAATTTGTGAAATTTTGCAGGCGTAAAAAACTCAAAAAGTATACTAACCAAAAGTTTAATCGATCGTTGCGAAAACGTTATCAATTTCGAAGTAGTTTCTAAAAATACAATAAAGAGGGATAGTTCTCTCAATGTGTATCGGCAAAGGAAGATTAGCTTTGAAGTCAGGGTTGTAGTCGAAGGCTCAAAAATATCTGCTATTTTAAAACCAATATGGCGCCGGTCCAAGGCACCCAAAAACCGGCCATGTCGATAATTTCCCAAATAGGAGGAATTAGAACCTAAAGTTACCTATTCCTTATAAAAGACCCCAAATCAAGTCTACATGCCAATTTTTAGCCAATTCGGCGGGATAGTGTGTGGCAGCGACTTTTCAATATAGTTCGAATCTTACAGACAACTGCTCTTAATAATTACTGTAAATACTATATCAATACTGCACTTAGCAGATGGAGCCAGGCCAAAAACTGGTTCAATCAAGTCTCGCTTTAATTTTACCCCTATGAATGCCCAATAGATATGCACAAGCAATAGTTAATTTATTTTCTTCAGCTTCGATTGAGTCTGACTTAAAATCAATAGATTTCAGAATAATGAAAAATTATCAGTTTCACTTTTCAATTTTCAGTATAATGATAATGAAGTTTAGCTCAACTCTTATAAGTAAAATCTTTTTAAGCATGTTTATTTAGTAGTGACAGATTCACTTATGAATTATAAATTGCTTTGCTTGGAAACTGCCAACGCAAAAGAGTTCAAAAACAAAACAAACTGAGCAAACCACAGTATAAGGCTGGTGTGTAGTTGCTAGTGCAAATAGATGTAGCTACAGCAAAGTTAAGCCAAACATTTTTCCGTCAATGGCTGCCTCGTGGCTCATTGGTTTAGTCTTTTTGGCTGTTAATGTTCTGATGGCAGTGGTACTGGTGATATCTAACTCGGACTTCTGTGCCAGCGTTTTTGAAACTCAGACTGGTAAGTTGAAACCTGTGGCTTTACGGAACGGTTTTCGAAAACTTTGTCGTGTCTTTGGGCGCAAACAAAATACCGTTATTTAATGGGGTTTACTCTAAAGTAGACGGTTTCTTATTCCATTTTTTTAATACTGGCCATTTTAATAAATCTGAAATGACGAACTCCCACAATAAGCATTTTAAAACCATTTCCTTTTCCCGACTATATTTGGCGTTAAACTTACCTACAACTTTTATCACTTTTTTTTTTTACTTTTGACGATTCGCGCTTGTATCAAATCGCAATTTGCAAGCCAGTACATCTCTTTATCACGAAAAGTCATAACATTGTTCTGCTATAAAACTGAATAAATGTATGTTCTAGGTTCATGTTAAACACCACTGTTTTCTGCATATGCCTCTGTTTGTTCTTGTTTATTCATTACAAATTCAAGAATATACTGTGCAATTTAACGGAACAATGAGAATTGTCTGTTATCAACGGGTTTCTGCAAAGCAGGCTTCTACCGACGACTGTAAAATTGTTGCACACCCTTTATTACCTTTGAACTTAGTTAGACGCTCAGCCAATTTCGACGGTTGTGACCCAGTGGTCGAACTCAACTGAAGTAAGGTCGACCAAAATAGCAATTTGACTCGTCTCACAAAAACTTCAACTTCTCCCCCTGCCTAAATTGCAAAACCAGCCGAGTGATTTCTTAGTTTCCTAGCCAATGACAATCAACATCCAAATTAGACAACATCTTCGATCTTTCTACCCCTTTAACTCGGTTCGGGCAGCTTTTTTAAGTCTTGTCTGTGCTCTCTGTGCCCGTATGGAGCCTTTTTTTTCGCGAGTTCTTTCGCGACCTTTTTTAATTATTATTTTGAACTTAATGGGTTCCGAACCTAACCAAATGACAAGCGAACAAAAATGCTTTGCAAAATTCACTGACGAATTAATGCAAAACCACCCTTTACCCATGTTTCACTGGAAAAATGAAATTGGTTTTCTCGTGGAGTATCACTCGGAATTCGGAGGATCGACGGTTTGATTGAGAACGGTGGCGTTACGCTTCATTTGTGCTCTCTGTACCCGTACGGAGCCTGTGTTAGCTGCCATCCACATTTACACGTTTTTTTTCAGTCTGGGAACTTTTCGCGATTTCTTTCGCGACCTTTTTTCATTATTTTGTCGTACTTAATGGTGACCGAAGCCTATGTATAGAGGATATTACATAGCCGCGCGGGGATACGAATTTTATCTTCCAGTGCTGAAAGTATCTCTCATGAGTGAGCGAAGCGAACGAGTGAGAGATACTTCAGCACGAGAAGATAAAATTCGTATCCCCAAGCGGCCATGTAATGTTCTGTTTATTCTATAGATAGTGATGAAATTCCTACATAAAAGCTCATCTGCGGATGAATCTGCGGAGAAGAGAGTGTCGACACGAAAAGCTATCCGGTGTGTGAACTAAGCCTTAATCAATAAACCAATGAGAAAATAAAAATGTTTAGCCTGTTCCACAGGGTCCGGACGAGTTCAGTTTTTCGTGAAAACTTCGAAAAGTCTATTAAAAACGGGAAGCTCACTTGTAATTGGTTAATCATGTTAGTAACCATGGCGACACCAAATATCCCCACACGTGAAAAATAAAAATAGTATCTTCACTGAAAGCGATGAAGATATGATTTTTTAGTAAGAGGAAAAATCCTGGCATTTCATTAGTATCTATAACCTAAATAAATGTCAACAAAAACGCTTTGCAAAATTCAGTAACGAATTCAAACAAAACCAAACCACATAACAACAAAAAAAACACCCTTTACCCCTTTTTCACTGGAAGAACGAAATTGGTTTTCGCGTGGAGTGTCACTCGGAATTCGGAGGATGGAGGGTTTAATTGACAACAGTCGCGTTACGCTTACGTAACGTCCAAGTTGAACCATAGATCGATCTTCCCCCGTCCATTCTTAAATTTTTGCATTTTGGGAAATGCAACCTGCTTACGCAGCGTATTTGGGCTAGCTTAGTGGCGGTTGATTAATTAAGAATCCCTCGACTAAAAAGATGAAAAGAGACATCTTAATAATCAAATATAATATCAACACTGCACTTAGCTGATGGATTCAGGCCAAAAACTGGTTCAATCATCCATCCCTTTAATTTTACCCCTATGGTTCAATTGCCCCACTCTATTTCCCTATGAATGCCTAATAGACATACCATAGCAATAGCCAATTTATTTCCCTGAGCTTCGATTGAGTCTGGCCGTAAATCGGCATTAGTGTTTCAGAATAATTTATATCTTTTAGCTCGGCAGTCACATGTAAGAATACCCGTCCTGGATTCTGACAGCCGGTAATGCAAATGTTCTCTGGGGCGTGTTATTAATAGAATTCGTTCGTTGCATATTATTGCTTTTTCATATTACTGTGCTTTTTTAACTCATGAGACGTTCCCTTGAACAAAAAAGTTCATTTGTTTTACAGGCTTAGTTGAAAATATAGTTAAGATCGATTTTCAAATTTTGATTTAGCCGTTCCAAATACACTCATGAATTAACAAATTGCGCCGTCCGGGAACTGCCACTGCAATAGAGTTAAAACAAACTGAAAGGGAACACTCAAAGTATAAGGCTGAAACGTAATAGTGCATTTACATGTAGCTACAGTGAAGTTCAGCAAAAAATTTTCTGTCGATGGCAACTTCGCGGCTCATTTGTTTTTTCTGACTGTTAACGTTCTGATCGCAAGTTTGCTGGTGTTATCTAACTCGGACTACTGTGCGAGCGTTTTTGAAACTCGGACTGGTAAGCTAACACTTGCGGCTTTATAAAACGTTTTTCGAGACCTTTTTCAATACCTTTGTTTTACTAGTTTTAGTCTAAAGTAGAGTTTTTTTTATTACATCTTTTACTTCTAAGATACTGAACTCGAACAAAAAAGCACTTTGAAAGCATTTCCATTATTCCGCCGACTTGTCTCATGTTAAAATCATTTATAACTGTTTTCACTTTATTTTTACTTCTGACGAACGTCGAATGTATTTAATTAGCAAGAAAGAATATATTTTATCATAAAATGTACAGTTAAATTCAATAAAAAAACTCTATGTCCCTGGTTCATATTTAACCCTACTGATTGTTTCATATTCCTTCGTTTTTCATTACTTTATCTTTCAGATCATATTTTAGTTGATCATGTCATGAATACGTCTACTGTTGTTGACGAGTTTGAATGTCACCAAAAATGCCACAGAAATAACAGCTGCAAGTCATTTAAGAGCGACTGTCTGTAAATATCGACCAAAATCGACTCTTTGTGGCACAAGTTCAAAATTCGAATTTCGCTCATTTTTGGCTCATCGATAACCCTTAATGAGTAATGAAACATGCTGTAGTTAGTTTTCCCAAATAACAAATTCTTTTGTTAAAATTCGAGAAAACTCATTTTGCCCGTTCGGAGCTCAAAATCCACTTCCGGTAAAGCAAAATTTTACACAAATTCCATTGACTCGGACGTCAAACCACAACGATTTGGCAGCCTTTGTAGAAGACGAATAGTTTTTATGACCCCTTCTTTCTTATAAGACGATAAATTTGTGAAAGCTGTAATAAGTTTGTGGCCAAAAAGGTGTTGTTAAAAATAGGCCCAATTGGCAATTTCTAACGTTCAAAATTATAGGGTTAAAATAATGTAAATTTTTACAATGCGCTATAACTTAGAATTTCGCAAATTGACTTTCTACTGCTTAACCAGGCCCCAATATATCAGAAGATCGAAACAAATCTCTGGGCAAACAATTTTAAGTAGCCCGCAAGACGCCGAGTTCAACCCTAATTTTGCGAAAAATCGCGACATTCCAGTGGTTAAAAATAGCGTGACACGGCCCGTCACGCCAGCGGTGTTAACGACAGATTCACTTTCAACATTCTATTCAACGCTGATCACATGCCAAATTCCAGCATACAATCTATATTACATCTTTCAATACACTTATCTTATTTAGAAGATTCATTTTGTTTGGATACAATATATAGTGTAGAATTGCCCAAAAGTCGGCTTTTTTGAGCGACGTCGGCAAGACTTCGACGACCGGAGTCCAACGAAAACAAACTTTAAACAAGTACAGTGGTGTGTTTTATTAATTTAAACTTGCGTCAAAAGGCATAAATACGTTAAATTTAAGACGAGGATAACCAATATTAACTAATTAGAACTCTTTTTTTTTTCTTGCGAGTTTTCTCTTTCAAGTAATTATGTATAAGTATAAATGTACGTTTCGATGTATTACTATCACGCTTATAAAGTTACATTGTAACGAACGTTTCAGAAAACATTTTAACTCGTTTCGATCGACAATGAAACACCATCATCAAAAACAAATCACCAAAAACTTTCCTCTACATCAAAACGGAAAATAGAAAAAAAAAGTGTCGTTTTACTAATGCTAAAGCAGGAATAGTTGCAGCGAGATCATGAGCTTTTAAAAATGGCAAATGCTCCTAAATGGACATCTATAGATCCCTTGCATCACCATTGGAAAAAAAACTCTCTGGCCCACTATGAACTAGCCTATTCCAGGCGTAGTGGACAGTGGATAGTGGATGACAGTGGCGCGAAATGGGGAACGGAGGAAAACAAACGCGGAAGAGAGTAAGAGGGAGAGAGTAGGAGGACCTTTCGCCCTCTCTCCCTAACCCCGCCCCTTCGCCATTTTTTCTAACCCACTTTTCTTTGCGTTTTCCCAACTACCTTAAGGCCAGTTACAGGTTAACTACGTCCTTCATTTACAAATTTTTATGTTATATACCGTATTTATTCGATTAACCACCCTGGGCACTTATTAAATTTTTGGACCTTGTGAGTGGACGCTTATTCGAGGTGGGTGCTTATTCGAGGCTGGGCGCTTATTAAATTTTCGCCATTCTCAGCAAGTAAAGTATGTTAGTTTTGCAACAAAACAATAAATGGTAATAACAAAAAGCGGAGATGTAACAAAGCATGGCTTCTGTTAAATGCTCTGAAGAAAACTCAGTCTTCGGGAGGGTCTCTTTATTACTTATTATCTCTTATTTGAGTTTGTGTGGGAGGGAGTGGGGTGGGGGTGGGCGCTTATTAACTTTGCTGCCTTTAGGATGGGCACTTATTCGAGGTGGGCGCTAATTCGAGGTTGGGCGCTTATTCGAAGAAATACGGTATTCAACTTGAGCGTCGAGCACTTTTGGCGCTCGTTATTGATCAGCAGGTACGGATTTGGTAGTACTAACTTTTCAACTGCTTTTAGACTGCGAAACTTTTTTTTTTCTTGTTTCTTTCTTTTGTTTTTTCTTTGTCATTTTCTATAGTATTTTTTAGACTTATTTTTCGATTCTCTCCCCAGTCTCACTCACCTCTCCCCTCCCCCGCCGTGCCCCCTCTGCTCCAGACAAGAAGGAACGACCATTTTGTTTTGCTCCAGACCATTACCTCGACTATTCCGCCTTCTTGGCTTACGCAAAAAGTACGATCTGCTTTGTGGCCTGAAAGGCTTTGCACTGATTGACGTTTTAGTGTCATGGAAACTAAAGCTGTAATACTGAACTGCAGATGACAGGTTAAAAGACTGAAAGTTCCTTTCAACAGCGTTTGGAAAGAGAACATCGTCTTTTCCGCATAAAAAAAACAACAACAACAACAAAAATAAAAATAGGGAAACAAAATAGAGTATAATACTAAACCTAAGAAGAACCTTGTAACGACAAATGGGAACACCTAAAAAGGGAAGACAGACTTGAGGACTTTCCTCATCCTCCGTGACCTAATTAGTCCATGAGACTTAGACGCCCAAGCAGGCCTCCAAAACCTTACCTTTGTCTTTATCACAAACCGAATACTAGAAGACTGAAAACCCGACGGAAGAATTATTTGCAGGCGGCCCTCAAAACCCCAAGAGACTTCGCCTGCTGCTGGTCAATATGTAGGAAGGCTATTCCAAAGAACTGCTCCAAAAAAACTATTTTTCTTAACATTTGTCTGGGGTAGAGGAATAGCGAGTTTTCTGTTGGTGTCTCTTAATAAGTAATTAGAAATACTGCAACGATCTGCCCTGGCTACGATCTATTATGCACTTAACAAGGCCCCTCAAAGTACGTAAGATATATGACGCATAGTCTGCGATACACCCGCCTCTCACTGCTCTTTGACGAAATGTCTCTGGCGGCAAATAGCGGTGAGAGGAAGCTTTATCGCAGGCTCTTGGCATCAAGGCTTTCCTACTATTTACATTGGTAAACCGGTCGCTTCACGGTTTGGGCAGTTGGTGAGGAGAATTCAGGACTGATTAATTTTGATTCCGTTCGCTAATCGCGTTTACCATTTTCCTAAGTCAGTTTCGTTTAATGAAAAACGGCCGCGAAAGCCTGAAACTAATATTCAAAAAAGGTTTGAAGACATGAAATCCGAACTTCCGCCTGGAAGTTTCCAACCAAGAAAATAGGCGGTTGCCTTTTCAGACGTTCGTTTGTTTCGGGAATTTTCCACTGAAACGTGTAAAGCAACCCGAAACTAAGTTTTTTTCAGTTTTGAGAGCCCGCAAGGGTAAAAACTTCGAAAAGAACTATTTCACCAATACTTAGTCTAAAATATTTTTAGGCTTTAAAATTGCTTCAAGGAAATTAGTTTTTATAAACCAAATGGCATTGATTGGCGATGATTTAATTCCCAAATATCTCTCAATGCAAAAATTCATCCAGTAATCAGTTTTAGTTTTTAGATTTTGTTCTGTTTATATACCATTTTTTGAGGGAAATCGCCAGTCTGAAACTGAACATGAAAGTGTGTGACGCTATCCCAGGGACCCTAAATGTTGTATCTGAAGAATTTGCTGCAATCAATGAGAATAATAGGTTTACTGAAAGATTTAATTTCGAACTGGCTTTTAATCTGCCTTTAAGTAAATTGTTTAAAGCATATCTATCGGTAACACTGGCGTGACGGGTCGTGTAACGCTATTTTTAACCACGGCAATGTCGCGTTTTTTTTGTAAAATTAGGGTTGAACTCAACGTCTTGCGGGCTACTTAAAATCGTTTGCCCAGAGATTTGTTTCGATTTTCTGATAGATTGGGGCCTAGTTAAGCAGTAAGAAAGTCAATTTGCGGAATTTTAAGTTATAGCGCATTGTAAAAATTTACATTATTTTATCCCTATAATTTTGAACGGCAGAAATTGTCAATAAGGCCTATTTTTAACAATACCTTTTTGGCCACAAAATTATTACAGCTTTCACAAATTTATCGCCTTATAATAAATAAAGGGTCATAAAGACTATTCGTGTTCTTCAAAGGCTGCCAAATCGTTGTGGTTTGACGTACGAGTCAATAGAATTTGTGTAAAATTTCGCTTTACCGGAAGTGGATTTTGAGCTCCGAACGGGCTAAATGAATTTTCTCGAATTTTAACAAAAGAATTTGCTATTTGGGAAAACTAACTACAGCGTGTTTCATTACTCATTAAGGGTTATCGATGAACCAAATATCAGCGAAATCAAATTTTCAACTTGTGCCGACCGTGGGTCGATATTTACGGAAAGCCACTCTTAATGTTCATCCTGGTGCAGATATTGCAGAACGACTTTGTGAGCTGAACAACAAAACATGAAAGATGGCGCCGGAAAGCTTCAAAAAGATGAACGGATCCTCTTATTATGGACCTGTAAAGGTCAGTTCTAATGATTGAACATCAACCATGGCTTTTCACTTAACAAATAAAGAAGCCTTACGGTGTTTCGATACAGTTTTCCTGAGGCCATATCGATATTTTTCAATCCCCTTAAAAGAGGGCTTTTCCTTGTCGGATCGCTTTAAAATTTTCACCAGTAATTGGCTATGGATTGAAATTTGTCGAAATGTAGTTTTAAGGAAAATCGATACTACTATGACAAAAATAAACAAAAAACTACAATTGATAAGAGCCGAATTTTGTGCGATCTTATATAATTAACCAGCTACTGAAAATCCGACACTAGGAACTTAAAGTTTGGTGTTTAGCAAACAATCTCCGTGAGAATTGAAAAATTCTGTATGTTTGAATTCGACTAAAACGAAAATATATTTCAAACCTTAAGTTTTCAATAGCCGTGGTAGATTGACAATTTGAAAACAACTGCTTTAGCTTCCGATCAAAAAAACTGAATCTGAAAATAAGATAAGATCCGCCGACCACTTTGCAGTGGTGATCTTGTAGTCTCGCGATGATGACAAATTAACTTGGGTTTAGTCCTTAAGACGGCAGTTAGCTCCGTGTTTTATACTATCCTAAACTATCCTTTTTCAACCAATCAGAGTGCGCGTTATAGCTGAGCTTTATTATAAAAAAAACCTCTAGAAAAAACCTTAGCCAAAAACAACTTAAGAACTTGTTGTTTACGACGGTCACCCTGTTCGGTTTTATCGTATTTCAAAACAGTAACAGACAAATATTTAAGTTCTTAAACTTCCGGCTTAAAATCTCTGATTTTGGAGGCGTCCTTATGAAGTTACTGATATTATAAGAATTTAAGTAGTCATGTTTTCAGAACTCTGATATCGTAATTATAAAACAACTAAGATAGTACGCGCGCTCTGATTGGCCGAGAGGAGAGTTTGCATGAGAGTATGTAAACATGGTTGTGGCGTCAAGTTGTTTGGCTTTTCGCGGGCTAATCACGCAAGCACGAATTTGAAAAAGTTTTCGAGTTTAAAACTCGACAAGTTTACTTTATTTACCCATTCCTTTGTCGGCTGAAAATTGGAAAATCGTTACAAAGAAGGTGTGTCAATTTTTCTTCGCTTAAGCTGAAATTTTAAGCGAGAAAAATCCGTATTTTGCAAAGCATCTTTTTGCAAAACAAGAACTGATTACGCGTGCAAGACTTCGTGGACGAGATTTTGCGCCTGGTAAGAATTTCTCTTTTAATCAGTGCCATACAGAGAGTTTAGCGTTTTTTTCTCGGGAGCGTTATTTTATAAAAGCAATAGAAATCTTTTTTCCTGTGTTTGCATAGCCGGATATAAACACTCGAGGTGTTGGGAGAATTCTCGACAGTTATGCAAACCCGAGACGAAGTCGAGGGTTTGCATAACTGTCTCAAATACTCCCAACCCCTCTCGTTTTTATATCAGGCTATGCAAACACGGAAAACGTTTTCTATTGCTTAAATAGTACTTTTGATAACATTTTCTTTTCAATAATATGATTTGTCGTACCGGTTTGCCTGTGGCTTGAAGCAGCTTAAAGTATATGTTTGTTACTACTCACACGGTAAATATCGTTTATGGAAGGAAATAGAGAAAAGGTATATATATATATCAACATATTTACTAATATTGCAAACAAAACTGGTAAAAACTAAAGCATATAATGGCGTCATCCATAGTTTTCAGATATTATTTGATGTCTCTAAATTCAATTCGGTTTTCAAATTAATTCCTCAGGTTTCCTGCCACGATTCGCCCTCCAACAGGAAGAAACAACCCGCTCATTGTCATCCGGACTACAAAGGAAAAAGATGCGAAATTCGTGAGTAACGCTGGTCTATTTAATTTGAAGTTACAATCGCTTCACGGCGCAGTGAATTTTTACCATATATAGTCATTTTTTTATTATTTGCTGCAGCAAGGTGGGGTTGGAATTCCAAGCTGCCTGCTCATTCCTGTAAGAGCATCCGGGACTCTGGTGACTCTAAAGGAGAAGGGAGGTACTGGATTGACCCTGAGAACAGTGGAAACCCGTTGAACGTTTATTGCGACATGACAATTGACGGAGGTGAGATCTGTTCTTGAAAGTCTGAAATTGTTGTAACACATTCTTCAGATGAATCCACGTAACTTCCTCATACAGAATTTGCAATTTAGGCTAAGTACATTCTTAATTTGCTTCTTCACTTTTATGAAGAAGATAATAGATTGTTGATTACCAGAAAAGTAAATTAACTTGGGTTTAGTCCTCAAGACTGCAGTTTTTAGTCACAATTTAATTTTTTAATCATAACAAAACTGATTACAGAATTTATATACAGTTTAGTACTACAGTATCTTCTTTTTTAAATAATAAACAACAATTCTATTCAAATTAAAAATATGTACATAGTTTACAAAAATATTTAATGAAGGATTAAGCACTAAACAACATTAAAAATTATATAAATTCTAAAAATACAATCACTGTGTCAATAACGATTTCCCAAATACACTCCTTGCGGCACAGATGCGATCAATAACTCTTGCAGGTAGTCCAGCGTTTTAAATTAAGTCATGACTAAGGAAAATTATCTGTCTCTGATATTAAAAAAAGAAACGAGTTAAAAAGAATAAAATCTCGTATTCCTAAATTCCTAATTCTTTAAAAAGTTCCTTCTTGTTATACTTTTTAAATTGTTTATCATAATCCAACTGCAACCGACATATTAGAACCTGCTTGATCTTGCTTGGCTAAACAGGTTCTTGTGTTTTGGGGTATTAAAGAGGCAAACTTCTGCCAGAAGGTTCTCAATCCATCAGGTTCTTATTCGCTGGTGTTTACTGTATATGTTTCCTTGAAATTTCCCGGTGAATAATTCGTGCAACATTATTGTTACTATTATCTTACTGCACTCGCAATTGAGATGATTTCGTGTCTCATCGTTTTCTCCACACAATCTGCAGAGCGGAGACACCTCCTGTTTTTCAAAGGATGCCTTGCTTGCATTCGTTCTCAGTGCCTGATGTTGTGAACTAGCCTGCGAGCAAGCTCTCCTATTTGGGCGAACGAAGCGAGCCTCGCTAGAACGTCGTGCGAGCGAGGGGCCGAGGAAAGGAGAGCTTGCAACGATCTCTCATAAATTTTCATTTGCACCCCGGAAACCCCGGGACTCCGCAAAGCGTGAAAACGGTCACCGCAAACGCACCGCTGATTAGAAATGTGACAATCGCCTGTCAAGTTTAGACAGCCGAGGGCGCGTAGAATTATTTATTTATTTTATAAATTGCTTTTGCAACAGCATCAAAGCAATGTTTTTAATTAATGATATGCTATTTTTCCACGGGGACATCGAACTTCAACGTGTCCGCTGCGATGAGAACTCAATACTTTGGTTCTCGTTTCGTTTACTTTTGAAACGTCGTCCATACTGCAGTGTAAAAGACTACTCCTCGTCGCAATCACCAACAAAAACATAATATATTTGTCCGTTCCGGAACTGGAGAATAGCGTTTTCCTGGACTGGCTTCTCTTAAGTTGTACTCCAGTTGCTTCCAACTCTTTCTCTTGACCTTCTTTACGGTCAAACTACACGAGTGTCAAGTACATGTTTCTGAATTTTTCTACCCAGTGGAATTCAATTGGGCGAAGAAACAGACGTTGGAAGGTAGCGCTTAAACAAGGCGCTTGAGTTTCTCTTCACTTTCATTCTCGTAATTTTCAGAACTAAACAAGGCGCTTGACACAAACGAATACAACTGATGAAGGGTTTTCATTTTCCTTCCACAAGAACTATAAACTCGGTCCAACTTATCCTCGGCTCGCAATATTCTCTTAGCGAGAACTAAATCAAACGAGCTCCCTCGTCTGCTTTGAGGGCTGAAACAAGTTCTCGGTACCAATCTGATCCCCCTGAGAACCAAACTTGTCACACAGACGAAGGGGGTGCCAGCTTGGCCTGTTATCAATCAACTTTGTTTTCCGGAACGTCATTTTTCAGCCAATTGTATTTCCCTTCGTCTGGGCGAAGTACAAATGAAATTTTATGAGAGATCGTTGCAAGCTCTCCTTTCCGCTGCCCCTCGCGGCTTCGCCGCTCGCTCGTGCATTCTCGCGAGACACGCTTCGCTCGCCCAAATGGGAGAGCTTGCTCGCAGGCAGTGAGGCAGTTATAAGACCTTCAGTCTCAGTCTTTTTCAAATCGCTTCTTCAGCCAATCGCATGACCTCTCACCTCTGACTTGTCCTGTTTAATTGACGCAATATCTGGCCCTGAAGGGGCTTGGTCTTCCACTTCTCAATCTTCTCTAAAGTCTCCTTCTTCTCTTTGTCTGTTTGTGGTCTTCCTCAATTTCTTTCTTCAATACCTCTTCACGTTCTACCTTTTTTTGCAGTGGTTCCGTGCTGTTTAGAATGTAATAGGCCAACCCCATCTCTTCGTCGCGAACACCCTCCTCCAGGCCAATCAATTTACGGCCCCCAGAAGTTCTTCGAAAGTAGGTTCGGTCAAAATCAAGCTGTGGATGCAGCATTCTATAAACAGTTATCTGTTTTTTGTTTCTATTCTATCCAAGGTTTCTAGTTCAGCTTTACTTTAGTTTACTTCTCCAGGTCCATGCCTCACGAGTGACAGAGCCCATGAATTTGTTGCAAGTATCGTATTTTTCCCACTGACATTGGACTGTCTTTAGTCTTCGGAAATATTCTTCCTTCAAGTCTTTTTTCTTGTGCCCTTGTAATAGATCGTCATATTCCAGAATTTCCAGGTTCTTGTAACCATCTTCTTCCACTGATTTCATTTTGCAATTATCAGGCAACGTAATCCCCACACTTTTCTTAACATTTCCCCTCTTTAAGATGAGAACGCCACGCCTCTTCATAACAAACTCCATACCTATATCAGTACTGAACACCAGAACTGTATTGAAAAATGAGTCAAGCTCACATTCATCCCTTCCGTACAGCTTCAAGTCATCCATAAACAGTAACTGAATGGTTCAGTGGCTTCCCCTCTCCCCCTAACTGGTACCTTGCTTAGGATTTTATAATAATTATAATAATAATAATAATTATTATTATTAGTAGTATTATTATTATTATTATTATTATTATTATTATTATTATTATTATTATTATTGCTGTTGCAAGTGTTACCGGTAAAAGTAAATTATAATTATTTTACACTATATAAAGCTTCGAGTTTAAACCTTAAAATAATTTGATCAAAAAGGGTTAGCTTTTTCGTCTTTCTTCGGTGCCGCAAATTTATACGACGAAGTCACCGTTCATGGGTTTCCGTTATAGTGAGAAGTGATGCCATTTGCTTTTATTGAAATGAGTGGATGAAAATTGATTGCTCTTTTTGATTTACAAATCATGTCAAAGGGAAAGTAAAATCAGCCATTACAGCTGATTCTTAAGTTGTGGCACAAGCCGATTAATAAAATTGATTTACAAAGAGATAGGAATTGCTCTCACTGAAAAGAAAAAAACAACTCAATAACAGCCTGCAAACCACTCAGCTGAAAACATGTTAGGCCCCTTTCAAACATGGAATTTCTTATGAATGCCGAACACCTATTTTAGTCGACGAAAATAATGAAATAAACGGCAGTTGATTCAGACGTCGTATATAATGGTGACGAATTTAACTCAGTTTGTTGTAAATATTCCCAGTCACTAAAAAAAAATTGTTATCCAATATGGATAAGGGTTTCTATAATTAATGCATTATATTCGGCGCACGTGAAATGCGACTTCTAAATCAAAATAATGATCCCCATTGTCGACTGTAAGTGATCCAGTGAAAAGTAGTGGAATGGAATATATTGTAGGCATGGATGGTGAAAGTGCTGAGAATTTGCACATCGCGTAGAACAATCAATGAACAATACTGTTTCTTCTGGCATTTTATTCTTCTTTCGTTATTCAAGCATTTGATGTTTCGTTGCTGTGAACATATAGGACAGGAAGGACGTTAGGAAAGAAATTCTTCTTTCATTTTAACGCCTAGGAATAGGTAAATATGACCCCTGTATTTATCACTTTATAGAGGTTTTTGGTTTATTTCGAAATACATTAAGCAACTACAAGTCGTGAAAATGTTGCGTCTAGTGCTAAGGACCCTGTCGGCGCAAACCTGTATATTCATTTTCCGTGTCTTGGCTGCTGGAGACACAGACAGTCACAAACATACAAAATCAAGGAAAGAGAAACGAAGGAACGATTAAGTGGAAAATTTTGTATATACAAGCAAAGAATTACCCTAATGGGGTTGTACTAGAGTGAGCTTTTATCTGGGGTAGTTTTCAGAGACTTTCGCCGTTACAAAAGTTATCATTTTCTAAAGTTGATACGAGGCCGGGTTTGAGCAATTTCTTATGAAGAGTATTGCATCTAATTGAACTATAGTATGTGAAGTTTAGTTCAGTGAAGCTTTAATGTTAACCAGCAATTAAGCGAGAGCTATTGTTTTACTGATAGCATTTAAGTGTTTCCTTTTGTTTGTTTGCGTTTATTTATGTAATGTTCACGGTTTCTTTGTTTTTCAGTCTTGGCATTTATTTGTTAAATTTATTTAGTTGAATTTTTAATACGTTTTGTTGCGATAATAAACGTGACACGATGAACCAGTAACTTAAGTCCAGGCCATTCTTGGATTTTCCTCTCGGGATCATTTGCGGTCGACAATGGGGATCACTTGCGGTCCATTTTGGGGATCATTTGCGGTCTGAAGATCGCTTACGGTCGGGGATCAGTTGCGGTACTGTACAGTTCGCCTGAGTTATATTTAACAATGATTAGGCCCACGGTGGGTTTCCGCCGTGTGAATTATTTTGAACTAAACATTACTGCTTCTTTTGGCACACATGACTGATAAACCAATGATAAACATTTATCGAATTTCAGGGGGATGGCTTCTTGTATCCAACGTTATTTCGCATGGTTCTTCAACGACTCAGTTGCCAGTTAAGACATCGTACCGCGGAGTAAGCAGCAAAGAGATGTTACTCACAAAAAGCGCCATGAAGGAGCTGAGGAAGCACTTGTATTTCACTCAGATAAGATTTCACTGCAAGAAAGGAGGAGGTCGCACATTTCACATCACCACGGCTGCTAACAGCAAAGGTGAAGCTGCCGTGAAATACCTCAGTGGTGAGACAGATGTGATGCCTGCCTCTTGTGGCTCGTTTGTGATCATGAGCAATGATAACTCGCGGTTATCAAGAGCCTGCAAAGATTGGGGTTACGAAAACGGTTCTAAAAAAATAGGCAAATGGGGGGGTTTTGATAGAGATGAGAACAGATTATACGACCACACTGCTTTTGTATGGGGAGCTTACCACTGGCTTCTTGAACCGTCTGGCAGATGGGAATGCGACGATCAAAATGTGGGAGTGTCACGTGGCGATTTTTGGAAAATCTTCGTACGATAAGAACTTATAGATTGAAATCACCATAACGGAAGCCGTTTTGAATTTTAAGGGGTCAATTTTAAAGAAAATCGGCACTATTCAACACCAGGATCTAAAGTAAAAACAAGCAAGAATTACTGCAGTGGTCCTAGTATGAGTGAAAGGGAAATAAGATAACACTCAATAAATGGCATCATGTAGTATTAGATGAAATAAAAATAAAGAAAGTGGGTGATTCATTAGTACCGGCTTTTTTCTTACCCCCCGGGACCATGGAAATGTGCGATTTAACGTAGATAGCCTGATGCAACAGTCAAACTAGCTCCATACCATTTTTATTATTATTCCTGGTATTTCTGAGGGGATTTTTCGTCCTTTTCCTACCAATCGACAGGAGATAAGTGATGTTCCCGATTGCTGAAAGTGCGACAAATATTCTTTGTAAATGTACCTCCTGTAAGTAGTTACCACTGATCCTCATGCACCAAAGATCAATTATCGTTTCGAGTTAAGGGACATGTCTAAAGTTCCAATGTATTAAACTGGCATGTAAACTGTCTAACGTCCTGAAAAATTAAAAATACATTTATCTAGGGTGACCAGTGGCACGAAATCCCTAGAGCCACCCTCGGCGAGTTTAATTTTGGCTCGTTCCTACGCGGCTTCACCGCTCCCATCTCCGGAGGGGGAGGGGGCAAACCCAATTACAATTTATACGCAGAGGCTCCGTTTGAGGTTCAACCCCTTAGCGTTTTCATCGTACTTTTTTTGACAGAAAAGTTACCCTTTTCATATACCTTCTATTAATAAATCGCACCCCTTTCACATATCTAGCCTAGAACACTGCATCCCTTTTAACTGCTGTGAATGAACTGTCTTCTTTTAAATATGAATAAATCAGTAAGGCAGGAAGTTTTCTTGATTTCTACAAAGCCTTTCAAAACCATTTGTTAGCCCTTTCAGTTCTTTATACACCGAGTAGCAGATTTCCTTTCCCTTCCATGTACCTCAACTCGTCAAAGGAACAGTGTCCCGTTACTGCGCATGCACCAAACTTTGATTTTTGGACAGGATGTCGCGAAATCAAAAGATGCGAGGAGAGTAAGAGAATCTTGAAAAATCCGTTTGCATCGCGCTTGGCCGGGTTCAATACTACACTAAAAATTCTCAGGATTATAGATCAATTATATATTGTTCCTGTTAAGTTTCGATTTGGGCAAAATCTGGATTTTTTGGCGTTACTTTTATTGCCGTTGGCCGGAGGACCAAAAGATTGGAAGCACTTTGATGCCGATTGAAGGCTTATTTCTTCTGCTAGCTTCCATACAAGCTCAGATAATTGTGAAAGGAATACGCAGAAATGAAACAGCAACAATAAAGACTGTAAGAAAGAAACCGTTGAGACATTGATGTGACTGAGGAGATCTTGTGGAGGGGAGCTTCAAGAAGCAGAATGTTTTGCAACGACGCGTTAGTATACTTTAAAATGAATCTCCCTACGGCCGACAAAATCAAACAAACAGGCGCTACATGTTTTGAAAAAATAATGACATGAAATCATAATATCATTTTTGACTAACCTTTGTGATGATTCATAGCGTTGAGATTGCATTTTTATTTATGTCTTTCAAACGTTTGAGGCTAGAACGCGAGGAAATCAGGCAAATATTACTGGACTTGGAGCGATTGACCTCTGACACGAGTTTCAAATTAGGAAATATGTTTTTAAAGCGAGCGGAACGAGATTTTCGGGTCGCGAGGCGGCCCAGCTAGCGATAAAATCGCGATGAGTCTTCGAACCGCGAGCCAAATTTTTACATAAGACGAAAGACTTCTTCGAAAGTCTAAAATATTACTTGAGAATATAAACAACAAATCTCTGTCGGCGGTACGGTCCGGAAGGAAATCTTGTCGAGTCAATTTGACAGTTCTATTGTCTTTTGAAGAAAAAACAGATGACGCTCGCGCGTGCGCATAATCGGGACACTGTCCCTTCAAATCCCTACCCTTTTACGAGCGAATGTCTGTAAAAATCGAGCAAAATCGAAATTTCGCGGCCACAGTCAAAAAATCATTTTCGCTCATATCTTGTCCATAGATAGGCAGAAGTAAGTAACTAAACGTGGTGTAGTTTGTTCTTCAAAAGGCCGCTTGGATTTGGAGAAAATCGACAAAATCAATTTTCGTGGTCGGCGACTTGAAAACAACCAAAATTTAAGGCAAAATGAGACGGTCTCAAAACTTCCCTCGCACGCACACAGGAAGAAAGCGGGGTAAAATATTTCCCGATAAATCAATTTATAAAGGGCTCTACTTCTCGTTTGGTGATGAATTCTTATCTCAACGATAATCTGGAAGATAAACAATGTTATTTTAGTTTGGGTTCTTTTTCGACTAAACGAAATTTAAATTTAGGCTGAAAGTTGCGTTTTATATTTTAGGCATGTGCTACACCTTCGTTTTGCCTGAAACTCAAGTCATTTGTTATGTAAACATTGTGCTAAAACATATGTAAGAATTGGCCTGGGTAATTAAATTTGTACTTCACACGAACCTTCTGAAGTTGAATAAATTTTGCTTGAAATATGAGACTTTTCAAGAAAGTCGGTTGGTTGTTGCTCGACAAGTCACGATGGCTGGGCTCTCCAAACGAAACTTAACTCACAATCGCACTTGTATTAAAGACATTTGTACTAAAACGATAATTTTTGTTACCTCAAATTCCCGTTCTTGTCAACTGGCATTACGCCTTGTCCCATGCTAATCAACCAAAGATCCAAAAACTCGAGGAAACGTGGTGCGTGAAAATAACCTCAAACAGAACATGGCCTATCTTTTCCGCAGTCGCACTTTTACATCCATTGCCATTTAAAAATTCTAGGTCTCACAAAAACTGCGATTTTGATAGTGAAACTTTCGGGCTGCCGATGCCTCTTTGAATATAAAAGTCTGGTCAAAAGTGTTGCGTGACAGTATTCACAGGCTTCCCAATCTAACCATTTGAGCGACGCCGTTTTTTTAATGTTCTTGCCAGAAGTAGCATATTATGCTACTAACAATCCAAATCATGCTTTTTTTTGTTTTTTTCCTAAGTTTTCTTAAAGTGTGCTTCCATACAATACTAAATAAGTCCAAAAACATCGTTTTTCACGTCAACTTTCCCCCGTTGCCTTGTATGTGCCTTTGATTGACTTCAGGCTTCAATGTCTAGCTATTTCACCGCGTTATTACCTATCGGGCGGCTGTCTTTCCTCTGACATATGCAAGTTCCATTTTTTTGGATAACAGTTTTCGAAAACATTCTGCAATTTTGAAAATTTGTCTCGAGGAGAAGGGTCACCCGCCTATCCGTGCTTCCCTTAATAGGGAGAGGGCATGATCTCAGGCTAAGCTTCCCTGGAAAAGGCAACGTTTCACACATTTCCTTACTGAAAACATGGCAAACCATTTAAATTACAAAAAGTTTGCTCGGCCAGAAGGGTGACCCACTTTGTCCATGCAGTCACCCTTTTGTAATGGTAGGGTCAGCCTCCTAGCCGGGCCAACGTTTCTCCGTAGGCACTTTACGCGCTTTCCATTGAACAAAAATTCCTGTTTGAAATTTCGGAAAAACCACGTGCCCAGTGGAAGGTGCATTCCAGTTGCAAAGACCAAACCAAAGCCACTGCGAGTTTGGTTATCGTGCTTGTAAGCGGGATACAGATCATTGGTCCTAGGGAAAATAATTTTGTCAAATGGAAGGAGACATTTCGGTCCGATTGCTAGATCAAATCCGATCCGTATCGGTAAAGGGCTCGCATAGCCAAGGCGAGACAATTAGAGCATGCGATAAGGCCGGTTGGGTCAATGTTTTTTTTTCTCTCGGCTAGGAGGGTGACTCTCCTACACGAGACAGGTTTTCTCCATATAAAGGGAATTAAAACTTTCGGATACAAAACTTGTAATAGAGAAGGAATCAGAAAAAATTTCAAAATTCTCAAAAAAAATAATATTGAAGCACTTGTAATTTCGATCGAAAAAACTACTCAAGTTGCCCTGTGGATGACCGAACAGTTGTTATAATTATATGGCGCCACACAGAACTTAGTGATTTAGATAGCCTAAATTAAAAGGGTTTTCAATGTATTTAAGAGGAAACTGTCGTTGGGTGCCCCTGTCAACTATCGCCTAACGCTACCACTGCTTTCTTTACCCACATAATTTGTTTTTAAGTTTTACTCTCGGTCATTTTCCATTTTCTGAGTGTGCGCTTTGGTACCGTTCTTGAGACTGAAACTTCTCGAAAGTTCCGATAATTAACGGGCCCCTAAAGCTGTTGTTGTTTACATGCAAGATAGAAATTTCAATAGTTTTGCATCTAACATGATAAAACTATTAGTTAATGAAAAAATGAAGTATTTTGCCAGCCAGGACCCGCGCTCCTCTTAATCCTTTTATTTCGGTTTGAATATTTGATTTCGGGCCCGAAAAGTTATAGGGACTTTGGACAAACTGGCCCCACCGACCTGTTTCTCGAAAGTCCCGATAATTAATGCCAATGATCCCTTTCGGCAACAGCAAGCCGTTGGTGAATTATGCTCACTTCTCGAAAGTCCCGATAATTAACGGGCCCGGTAAGTTGTCTCCGTTTACATTAAAGATCGAGGTTTTAATAGTTTTGCATCTAACATGATAAAACTATCAGTTAATGAAACAAAATGGAGTAGTTTGCTAGCCAGGAGCAGCGCTCTTATTCTTTATATTTCGATTTGAATATTTGATTTCGGGCCCGAAAAGTTACCGGGACACTCGAGGAACGGGAAACCTGGTCCGTTGTCAAAGGCCGCAAGACGGAATTTACTGGAAAAGTAAACTTAATGCTTTTGCCTAAACAGTGTCATTTTAACGTGAATTTGAAGACGTCAGGGCCTAACCCATTGGTAAACACGTTTGATTCCAGCTTTCTAACTTGCTGTATCTGCGGTATATCTTCTTGGTGTCAGATTTTAAAGCTTGTTTGAGTAGCCGAGCATGCTGTAAGGAGGAACTGAAATTGTCTGATATACTTTGACATATCTTTTGGTAAAGGAATGAGAGACGAACAGGTCAGCGTTCTAGACCCCAGGTTTCTTTCATTGTATATATTCGATACTAGAAACTGAAACTCATGCCTTAAGTCTTCACACTCAAGGAGAGGTTTGTAGACTTGAAAATAGCGCTACGTCATCTACCACTTCACAAGGTCGCCCTGCCTGGATAGCATTTCCCCAATAACTTTGCAATATTTTCTTAGTTGCGTTTGCTAATGTAAGTTTTTAATGCTGGTTAGCCTGTGCAAGCATTTGAAAAGGGGAGACAGGGTTTAGAGCGAATTGCTTACCTAACATCCTTGACCAAGAGTTACAGCGTAACCCTTTTGGCAGGGTGTATGATTTTGATGTTTTCCAAATTCCTTAATAGTCATTGCTTTTATCACACGCGCAGGTGTCCGAAAAACTGACCACCACTTTACACTTTTAAATCAAGTACTGTTGGCAGCCAGACTATGCAACCCTTCAGTTGTTTTATAATTGAACAAATAACTTTGGAAACATCAAAGAAATGTATAAACAATTTTGTTGGCTGTTCGAAGGATGGTTTTCGTTGTCACGCAACACCACTCCTTGTCTTCTCACACTTCCGTCCCTGTACGTTGTAACTGATTCTATTAAATGGTAAGAACATCTTTCAAATCGCCGAAAATGTCTTAAAAACATATTTTTCTTGTGAAATATTTTGTTCAACCACCTTAAGAATTTAGATCATAACGCTCCTTCGGTTTGAGTGACATTTTAATAACCTGGCCCAGCTTCAATGACCTCTCGTTAGAGGTCAATTTACAAAATGCCTTAGCGCCAGCAGAATTTTGGAGCTCGAGAGTAGAAAAAGTAAAGCAAGTGTCCCAAACTATAAAAGTAAGTTAATTTCTATTGCATGTTGGCAAATTAACTATCGTACTATAGAGGTACATCAGGTTTCTTCTCAAGAAGTGCCAATTATCCCTTTCGGCAACAGCAAGCCGTTGGTGAATTATGCAAATGCATCATATTTTTGTTCAAGTTCAGAAGCTTCGTCTGAAGCGCAAATTAAATTACCCAAGCCAGTTCTTACATATGTTTTAGTACAATGTTTAACTAACTTATAGCTTGAGTTTCAGGAAAAACCAAGGTGTAGCACATGCCTAAAAATTAAATCGCGACTTAAGGTCTAAATTTAAACTTCGTAGAGTTGAAAAAGAACCAAAACTAAAATAAAATTGTTTACCTTCCACATTATCGTTAAGATAAGAATTCACCGCCATACTAGGGCTAAAACCCTTTATAAATTGATTTATCGGGGAATATTTTATCACGCTTTCTTCCTTTTTGCGTGCGAGTGAAGTTTTGAGACCGCCTCATTTTGCCTCAAATTTTGGTTGTTTTCAAGTCGCCGACCACGAAAATTGATTTTGTAGATTTTCTCCAAATCCAAGTGGCCTTTTGAAAAACAAACTACACCACGTTTAGTTACTTACTAATGAGTATGTATGGACAAGATATGAGCGAAATTTAATTTTTGACCGTGGCCGCCGGTTGCTCGATTTTTACAGACATTCGCTCTTATATGCCTGAAAAAGGTACCCCTTTCAGGCGGGGCCTCCCCGTACAGCAAATTATAGGAAGTACCCCATCGGATCCCCTCTCACGCGTGCTCTTGATATACTGTGACTCAAAAGAGAAATAAGAGGCTGCTCTCAGTCTACCAACTCCCATAGGCGACAAATCTATCCGAAACACCAAATTTTCCCACAGGAAGCCCTATCATTAGAAACCCTTGTAAGCGACCTCTTGTGACCCCTTGCTATCTCTTTAAGCGACCACTAGACAACCTGCGTGATCTCTAAGTTCGCTGTATGTACTACGCTACACGGAGTATACGAAGCACTACATGTATTTTTGCACGTCATATCGCTTGCTGTGCGTGATCGGCAGTGAAATGATTTACTCGCGAAGTTTAAAATTGCATGCATGACACCACTCTAACCGACCACTAAGGTGGCGTTCTTATAAATAACCACGCAGTATGACACAGAACCAAGCATAGATTAAAAATAATTTTCATGGGAAGAGGGTCATGTATAGGGGTATTCGCTCTCTTAGATCATTCTCTCTTGGACCGGCCTAAAAACGAACTCAGAGCGGTCTGACTTCGTGTCGGTCGCTGTCCCAACACGAGTTATATTCTTACCGGTCTGAGACTGTACCGTTGTCATGAATATATGCTTCGGTTAATGTGAGGGATTGTACCATTTTGAGATGCTGTACATTTAAATTGTGTACCAGTCAGGTGACCAGTTAGTGAATAATATGTTAAATAATCGACTTAAGAAAGTTATCTAGCTACAAGAATCTCCTGTTTTTGAGTTTGTACCGGTGTCATGTAATCAACGAAGCGTTTCGTCCGGCTCTCATGTAAACGACTGCAATAATAGAGGATGTTAGCATCAACAACGAGTACGAGTGCGAGAACGACTTCTAGTCGTACTCGTACTCGAAGTCGTTTTCTCAGCTTTCTATGTTAGCGATGACACCGAGTTTGAGTTTATAGAACTGTGTAGAAAATATCGCGTTCGGTTGCTTTTCCTCGACTTCAAAAGAATTTTACATAAAAACGTAATATAAGGAATGTTCAAGATGATAAAGAGAGGCTAGAAACGAAAAGAAACTGCATTAAACGATCGGAATTTACCTTTGAAAACCAGCTCTTCCCAGTCGTTCTACCCACTTCGAGTTTTTGGTGAGAACTCGTCGTAGTGCAACTTGACAGGACGACTTGAAAACGTGGAGATGCGCAGAACGGATGCGCAGTACGCAAAATCGTTGATCTCGTTCTAGAACTAGTACTCGTTGTCGATGCTAACATCCTCTAATTACAAATTCGTACCGGCCTGAGTTCGTCCCGGTCTCATGTAATTACCCCCTAAATTCGCATTTTGGGTGTTAGCCTTACGGATAGTTCGACTGTAATTGCACATTTCACATTGATAGCGTTACCGTGTTATAAAAAGGAAAGAGTGTTGTAGTACTTATTGATTCATGTTGAAGCACAAGTGAATCAAGAGGAATTATGTCTGACCTTGATTGCAGAATTTTTCGTGGTGCGACTGCGGCTGTACAATCGTGTGTCATGCGATGGTGCTTGAATTAAGTCCGGATAGTCGTCGAACGAGACGAACTCAGACCAGTATGAGTTCGTATCGGTCTCCATACATTTCGTTTCATGCGTTCACATGGGACCGGCCGAAAAATGAACTCAGACCGGTTAAACCTCGTCTCGGTCGATGACCCAACACGAGTTACTTTCGTACCGGTCTGTGACCGTATCGTTCTCATATGAATTGGAAACGAATCTTAGACCGGGTCCATAAATAGCATGTTTCTTCGTATGGCTCCACGATTTTTGTTTTTGTTTTAGCAAAAAAAGGACGTAGAAGCAGTTTCAATTGAATACTCCGGTGCTTGGATTAATGTGAGAGATTGCACCATTTTTAGTTGCTGTGCAGCAAATATTAACAGGCCACCAGATGAGCGTTAGATAAAGCTTATAACTCTTTTCTTGGAGCAGTACAACTCTACGTTTGTGTACTCACTGTTTACTGGCGTAATTTGCTTACCAGTTAGGAACGTCAGTAATAATATGTTAAATAATCGACTTGTGAAAGTTATATAGCTCCAAGAATCTCCTGTTTTATAGTTTGTACCGGTCTCATGTAATCGACAAGCATTTCGTCCCGGTCTCATGTAAACGGCTGCACAAATTACAAATTTGTACCGGTCCGAGTTCGTCCCGGTGTCATGGTATCACACCCATATTTTAAGAGAGACTTAAAGAAGTAAAGGGAAACTTAAAACGCCCAAAACTACAAAAGGAAGCAGACAATGGAGAAGATGAGACATTGTTAAGTCGCGCAAGCAACTTATTAAATTTTAACGGGGGATTTTCTTCTGGATCACTACCACGGGATGATCGCTTGACTAATCACTAATCTAAATTGGGTCATTGCATTGCCGGTTTTTAGACTTCATGTACATTTTCGAACTTTTAGTAACCTCTTGCGTTTGATTCGACCAGGTTGTGTCCAAACAGGAAGATCCGTATTGCTTAAAATAGATAATAAAAGAATTCATAATGAAAGTAATGCTCTCTGGTCCAACAGAAATTTCAGTGTTTTAATTATTTTGTATCCATTTGTGTACGCAATCAAAAGCTGCTTTTGATTCTAATATCTCTTCTGACAGAAACACTCAGAGGTTTGACGAGTCCTTTCTTTCCAAGCGCTCTAAAACACGAAATGTGGATTGCGGCATGGTCACGAATAGAACGTTGATATCTCTAATGATCAAAAGGCTCAGTTAAGAAGACACACGGAGGAAGACAAGATTTTGGCAAGGCTAATGCGGCTTTAACACATATATCACGAGAATAAAAGTGAAGCGGAACCAGTCCTTCAACAGGCTAAGGTGAAGCAGGGAGACAAGGCACTCGGCCAGCAAAACTATTTTCTGTGAACTTAAACTTATTCTTAAAGTGCTCTAAAGCCACTAGTGGTTGGGAACTGGTGGTTTCGTGCCTGGTCGGATATGAAATGTGTGTGGAATTCATACCCGTGACGTTCATATGTATTCATTTGACCGGTGTTCAGGTGGTTGGATATGGTTTTCAGAGGCAATACCTTCTAAGTTTGAATATACACTAGGTCGGCATTAATGAAGATTTGGAAAAATGATCATCAAAGCTGTATTAGATAAAGATGAATATTTCCTATGATCACTGTTACAATGACATCAGAGTTGTCATAGTAACGAAATGACGTCATTGAGTATTCTACTTGCACATGAGATCCCTTGATTTGCGGCCTGTTTCTTGGTATTTCTTTTCGCAACTGCAGAAGTTGCGTCTTTTACTGCGATGATCTTATCACATTTATTTCTTCATCCCGCAGTTTCAATATATGAAATTCATGAACCGATTTCATGACCAGCTCCCAGTTGTCTTGCCATCTCAATCGGCAGAGCCGTGCACCGGTATCTCAAAGGTCAAGGTTCAATTCCTGGCAAGACTGGCAGGTTTAGACTGCGATGATCTTCTCTACATTTATATGTAACAACAACCACAACAAATACTTTATCGCAAAAACCTCGCGAGTCTAGAAAGAGTCAGCAGTGAGAATAAAGGGAAACAACACAAAGGGAAAAAATTGTTCAACAAATGAACAAAAAAGCAGGAACTAAACAGATAAAAAACATACAAAGAAAAAGAAAATACAGTCGAAGCTCTCGTAAGCGACCACCTTGGAAATACGAAGTAGAGGTCGTAACTAGAGCTGGTCGCTTACGAGAATGCGCTCACGTAAGCGACCGCATGGTAAAACAGTAGAATGTGGTCGATTACGAGAGTTTAAGAAACTTTTTAATAATTCGTAAAGAAAGGTGTTCATAACTCTACCTGGTCGCTTACGGGAGAAGTCTCAAGGAGAACTTCGACTGTAGCTTCATCGGTATTTGTCTATGATGACGTCAGCTCCTAACCACACTGCGCCACGCTGCCACCGCTGCCACGTACGTGCACTAATTAATATGTGAACAAATTATTAATTATATTTATAGCATTTAACTGTCACTGTTTGAAGCTGGTGGAAAGAAAATTAGGTATTTACGCGTATTTCAAATCAATTTTGCATTATTGCATTTAATTTAATCTCGGGTTCAACGGCTGATCGATGAGCGGAGTTGAAATTGCCAGTCCTTGCTATATGATGTGGGTCCCTAGACATTGACTACTTGCTTACGATCTAGGTACAACTAGACGGTTTGCGCAAAAGAATCTTGTAGTTGATTAATCGTGCTGAAAGCTTTCAACATGTCGAGAAGCAGCAGAATAACGTATGGCTGATTAAAGCCTAATGCTAATATTTCTTAGTATTATGTAGTGGTCATTGTATCAAAAATCAACCAATTCATCTCCATTGTTGCAATAATTTCCTAATCTACCAATTACCTACAAAAAATACCAGCATTTGTAAATTTACCAATGATTTTTCAATGCTGAAGTAGTATTTTTTTGACGATTACAATGTTATGCCAACTTGAAATCTTATATTTTCCTTTTTTTTGGTAATTCATCCGTTTTTCACTTTAACTTGGGCTTCGAGGGACTCATTTTGGGGTTAGCAAATCGTCGGGACCGTCCCTTTTGCTACCTTTTTAGTTCCAGACAAGGTGTTCATGATTTGTTAGATCTCAAAATGCTCGGAGCATACATGCACTTACATAGGATCAAACTCTTTATCAGCGCGAGGACAAAGACGATCTTTTTTGTTATAAGATTCTTCTAACTCGAAAAATTGAAAGAGTTGAGGGAGGTCTGATCTTTTAAAATTATTTTTAGGCACGAACATGACTTAATACATCCAGCTCTAGTTCATGTTCTTTCAAAAATGGGCGCCCTTTCCCTTAAGCCTCGACTTGAAGCTATGAAGTAGTTTACCGGCGTTCTGGCTCAAACAGTTGGAACTGGGCAACTCCATTCGAAATACAACGTCACGTGACCGAATTGTGTCCATGTGCTGTAGTTAACAAATTGACGCCAGTTCTTTATCGTCTGTCCTCTTATTGATGATAAAATGACATCATAACATTGTCAAAGTGTTGTGGATCCACGAGCCGCATACAATAACAAAAGCTCGAAGAAGTCAAATATTGCCGGTAAAAATGAAGACAACACAAGATGTTATTGTCAATAACTTTTTTCGCTTAGTGATTCGCTACTGATAACAAGTAATGGAGTTCTATTGGCTAGAAATTTGACAGGTTGAGTCACGTCACTGCCCTGCATAAATTTGTTTCGCAAACTTCAAACAAGAATGAGATCAGCGATGTTTATTGCCTCGAAAAACGGGGGCATTGTAGGGCTGTATAAAGTCATTAACTAGCCCAAGGTTAATTACTGTCCCAAGGAAAGATTTTGGAGCGGTTAAAGTAAGCGAACAAGTCGAAGAAATGCACGGTTAAACAGTCTGTAGATCAAACTAGTCTGACAGTTTAGAAGAGTTGTTAACCGATCAGTACGAACAGAAGTCGTGTACGGCCAGTTGTTTACTTCAGTTCTCGTCTTGTTTGTCGTAATGAATGCCATACAGCTATATGAGCTGTGTACAATCAAACCGAAAGGTGGGTTTTATAGGCATCAAGTTTTAAATTCAACTTACCAGGTACTTACAAAGTTTCATAAAGTTTGTACAAAAAGTTTGTTTTCTTTCGGAAAAAAGGATCAGAGAAACACTCAGTACTGGTCAAAGGAAAACTACCGTTATAAATGAGTTTGTTTTTAATAAAGTAGACTTTCAGAATTGTTTTCTTACTTTTTCAACTTTCAAGCTATTTACGAACATTAAAAGGTTATCTAAATCGCAGTTTTGAAACTGCACCATTTCTAGCAAATCGTCCCCGCTTCTGGAAACTAAGTGTCTTGTTTAGTTTCCTCTGCTTAAGCTTTTTGCAGAGAATCCAAACGGGATGCAAGTCTTGCATCAGAACTTTCTGGCTATTATTCTCAGAGAATAGAAAGTGAATCTTCTACGAAACTAAACTAAGGGGTCGACCATTTAACTCTTGAGGGGGCGGGGGTGGGGGATGGGTGAATTTGAAAAGAAATTTCCTGCAAGCGGTTGTCGGAAGAAAAAAATTGCATGCAGCACAAATGTAATAGAAAGCTTATGGGAAATAATGGGAAAAAAATATCCTTCCCACCAGATTGCTAGAAAAAAAAAATTCTTGGTGACCAGAAATCACCCACCCCACCCCTCAAGAGTTAAATGGTCGGCCCCTAAGCAAAAACAACGAAGTTCGGCATTCCTTCGGCAAATGACGGCGTCTTGCATTATTAAATTAGAATTTTATGTGTTGGTCCTCTTAATGATAATTGAAATTAGCCAAACAGCGTGCGAGATATAATTCAGTTATTGTAAAAAAATATCCTTTCTATAGTTGTTTTGCATTTTGGTAACTTATATTTGAAACCCCAAAGACTTTCAATCTTTTACCGGAATTGCATGACTCAAAACGTTGTGGAATCTAGACGGACACCTACTTCGAGAAAAAAAAGCCGATGAGCAAATGGCGCGTTGAATTGACATAGTGAAAATACCCTAAATTTGAATTTTTTTTCGTGACTATACAAATGTTTGATTTCAATGTAATGTATATAAAATGAGCATATTATAGGTTGAGTTCACCGTGACGTTTTGTGTACTCTCGACTGCTTGATGAAATGACTGCACCACGTCCGAAAATTAGTTCGGACCAAGAAAGTTTAAGTTAATTTTTCAGGCTATCAGCCTGTCAGACAAAGTTAAGACGAAGGTTATTCTTCGTTTTATTACAAAGTTCTATACAGAGATATCAGGAAGTAATCATGAGGTGAGTGGCTGATCTTGAGGGACAACCAACCGTGTAAATGTGATTTTCAGTGCTTGTATTAGTTGTATTGGCCATAGAATTGAACGACATTTATACCTAATGTAAAGCGCTCATAGATCAAAGAGGTTTTTCTGCAGTGTTTTTTTTTTTTTCCATATTTTCACTTTTCATACCGGTAGTATATATCCACGGTCTAGCCAAATTTCCTGTATGTCACGCAAATATATAAATACATCGGGTAATTATCACTAATCTGCAATAATAATTTTTTTTAGCCTAAGAGTGGAAGTTTAAGTCATAATAATATTGCAATAGAGAAAAAGAACGGAAATTAGATTACACATTATCTTTTAACAGAAATTTAACAAATGTTTAGGCAGCGATTCTTGCATAATTTGCCATGTTGTCCTTATGCAAAATAAACATCTGTAAAAAGAGGAAAATTAACTCCGGCATATCTTGGATTTACCACTGAAAAGAATAACTCTAAGATTTTGAATGTACCTTTTGTAGCCCATGGTTATCTGTATCAATATTTCCCCCATTTAAAAAAAGAAAATAACAAAATCATTGGACCCTTACATGGTTTCTGAGATAGACAACGCGTTGGAACGAGAATAGTTATTTACCTTTGTCTCGCGGAAGTCGTTCGTCTTCATATAACATCATGGGGTAACAAACATGTGTTGAGGTCGCTATAAAGGAGAAATACGGCGAAAGAGGATAATTCCCTTGAATCGCAAACTTTATAGCGAAACATTAAATTAAGTCGAGGTTGGACAATTAAGAGGACCACTCTGAGTCTAAACAATAAAGGTTTTTACTCCTCAAGGCTCAAATACGACTAGAGGCCATACCGTACCGAGTCCTTGAAATTTCTTTCTTTTTTGCAGCGTCAAGGAGTATAACACGCTGGCTAAGTAGAATTCTAAAGACCGTTGTGTGGTCTTATGCGAACTAAATTTTAATTAAGTATCCTGATTACAATTTTCAGATCTCAGTATAATTGTCTTGGTCTGAATTGGGTAAATGAAATTCAGCGTATGAATATCAAGCATTCAAAAGTAAGAGGAAAGTGTTTGTCTTTTAATACTTTGGTTAATTTCTCGCCGAAAACGTTGCTTCTAATAAAAGCCATGAAAATTTTAATTTTAGGCAAATATTCAGAAGTTATAGTAACCTAAATATACATACAAGGGAACAAAAAAAGTGCGCGGACTCGATAAACTGAAAATTGAAATGCAAATTTGAACAACTTGTTAATGCCACATAACTAAATCGCAAATGTTTTCAATGAATATCTCTTGCTTCATTGCTTGCTCTGTAAACTGGCCGGGGTGAAGTTAATCCTTCGCTGTATGTAACAAGCTACACCTCACCGGGGTAAGATGGAACCTTCCTGCCCGCTTATTTCAATGGAATGGGCCTGACTTAATCATCTAGGTATAACATTGGAAAGGAAACAAAAAAAACTACAGTTTTCTGTGGTCGAGATTCACCCCAGATGATCTTTAAATCAAAATATTAACATTTGTTGTGGCGGGGCTGAATAAAATAATAATCGGGTTCAAAATAATTCAGTAAAGCTTGGATCATGGAAAAGATGAAGTCGGCTATCAATTTCGTGGCGGAGACCTCACCTGACAACAGTCCGTGAATTTTGGGCCACATGAAACAAATAATATAATCTTGGTTTGCTTTATTTCTTATTCAAGATTATAAGTGCTCTAGGTTCACACAAATTCCAGCATTCCTCAGTGGGTTGTTGTGTTTTTGCCTTTATTATAGTATAAAATATCCTGACAGATCAACTTGAACCGTTTCACAGTTAAAATTTTAAGTCCTAAAATTATCTTTTGAGGAAAAATAATCTTAGGACCTAAAGGAAACAGAAGAACAGAAAAACCTCTTCTCCGGCATTTTCAATACATCGCCATGGTAGTGGTGACAGTGCGGTGATTGGACCTACGTGCCTACCCTTCTGAGTTTCCGCATAATTCTTACAATCAACTATCTTAAAGATCTTTACCCCCTACCCCCCACAAACAAAGCAAATGAGATCTACTAAACGCGTAAAAACAAGTTGGACTATATTGCCACGTATTGCTAAGAGGTATAACGCTAAACAGAGTGGATTTTTCTTCATTTGAAGCAAGATGTTTACCGAGCAAGAAGTCCGTGTGCAGTTGTTGTTGGCTTTCTTTTTCATAGGTTCACTTACTTACCAAGACGTTCAAGGTATAAAAGAGAATATTCATCCCTGTATTTCGTTTTTGCAACTTATTTTTATTATTTTCACTTTTTTGTATTTCCCAGCGCTGAGTATCAAAACCGGAATATGCAATTTCACCATTTCTACTCCTGGTCTATTTGCGTGTGAAAAGGTTTCCTTTGAGAAGCCTTTCAATGGCGGGCAGAATGTGAAAGTTTTCGTTTCCAAAAGCCACGCAACAAAGAGTTATAGTGGTGGAGATGGCGCGGCTATTTGGGTGGAATCTGTGGATAATAAAGAATTCACAGTTTGTGTTTTGGAGTACGGTGATGGTTCTAGTGGGACTACGAAAGTGAACTGGATGGCGCTGGAATCTGTTCCTGTTGGCGCTCAACTAGACACCGTCTCGTTGGATTCTTGGACCACTGGAGAAAAGTGTAAAAGGATCGCCTTTGAAAAGGTTACCTCTGTTTCCCCTTGCATTTTCGTTAAGTTACTGATTTAGGTATTTCTGTTTGCTCAAACCTAGACACAAGATTTCGCTACGTTATTTTTTGAGCTTTGCTTGACTAAGTGGCTTTAACTTCCTCTTTCTTTATTTAGCTTGTAGGAGCTGCAGACTTTCCATTTGACTTCTTCTTTATATCTTTAAGTCATGCGATATAACATTGTTGCATCATAAAATACGATTCTTTATTCGTTTACCAAGATCTTACATATATTGCTACCCCTATTGTTTTCCATCAAAGGTATCTTGCAATCTGTCCTCCACTTTTCTTTCATTTCAATTTTTTTGTTTATATTTGTACATCTTTAAAAAGGTTTAACAATCTTCATATTTTTTGCTAATATTTGCTTCAAAAAATTTAGTGAGAAAGTCTATATTTCGATTCCTTTTGTTTCTAAGTTGCCAAGTTCATGACTCGTTTTATTTGCAAATTCTGTGGTAATTCGTAAAACTCTTCTTAGTTTTTCATCTGCACTAGAAAATTCCATCCAATTTGCTTCTTTCAAGTTCAGGATGATTTTTTCTATCACACTTCCCCCGTTTTATATCATACCCTTGTTTGTTTGAAAAAGAAATGGTCGTGATTATTTATTTCATTCTCTTTTACTTTTTCAGCGTTTCTCAATTCCTCCGAGCATCTATGTAACAGCTCGTCATCAAATTCTCAAGAGACCTCAGGACGCCTTGGCATTGTGGGTAGAGGATGTACGCAGAGACAGTTTTAAGGTTTGCCTCAGGGAAACTAAGATTTTTGATGGTCTGCATAAAAACATCAAGGTGGTAAGTGAATTCCTTTTGTTACCTGTTACATGTTTGAAAGTAGACTCACACGACAACCAAGCGCTTCCTCCCTTGCTGCAACTTACAGGGGCTGTGCTCTAGCAGAACCCAGTTGTTCCTGAGCTCTACCTTTGCTCTTTGCCTACTAGGAAATCGTAGCTTTTTTCATAGAGATCCTATGTTGGGTACCCTGTGATTTACACAGGTTCAGAGAAATGGGCTCCCTTCTCTTAGAAACAACCTTGACTTGAGAAAGAATATATTGATAACATTGTTAATACTTTTTCACTCGTCCTTCAGGACTGGATAGCATTTGTTAAGTTGATGACGCTGAATTCTACCTTGATCCATGGCCTTGTAACAACAAAGAATAACTCACCACTAAACAAGCAACAAAACAACGCTGTCTGTCAGGTAAAGTAACTAATGAACTATACTGTTTTGGTTTCTTAGTCACTTGTATTCATAAATAGAAAATCTTTCATAAGTTGATGGAGCTCTACTGTTGTTATCGTCAACTATTTAAACAACATATATCATATACCGCATATGTGTAGAAAAACTTAATAACGCTAATTCTTTACTTGTTTTTTTAGATACTAAAGTTCACTGATGCTTTCTATGCCCCTCCGGTAGTAATGGTTTCACCAAGACTCAGTTACCATAACAACAACTCGCGTTTCTCGGCTTCCGGAACTTGTAACGCAGTTACTGCGTGGATTCAGGTAACATATATGAAACTTGGAGCCATTTTTCTTAGTCCATTGCGTCCTTGGGCTGCCTTCTTATAATATCTTTTCCCTTCTAACTTACTTTTAGCATTGTTTCTGTTTCAATTTTTCATGTCTTTTAAGGAGTCCAAAAAAGTTTTTTTGTTTTGTTTTTTCCCAATTTTTCCAACCAACCCGTGCACGCCACGGTTTCGCTTTCTAAAAGACCTTGGTGTACCTAGTGACATAGTAGCTGAGGTAAGAAAATACCTGATGATGCTTAATGATTGATAATCTGATACTTGTAATGATTGTGTCTAGCATACCTTTACAAACGAAACCGAGGTGTGTATGAGAAGATACAGCAATAACGCCAATCATAAGGACATCGTACAACTTGATTACCTGGTGATTGGAGGTACGTAAACAATATATCAAAACCTTGGTGAAGGCTGTATGCTGCAGTGTATCAAGTACATTTTATGACATGAATCTTTTGAAGTTGTTTCATGGAGAGCTTTTTTTTTTCTCTAATTAATGCTATTTTTGATTGTAGATTTGGTTGACCGAAAGAACATGTTACTACTATAATTTCGTCGCAATAATTTTGTGTATTCAAGAAAATGAGCTTTTTTTTAGAAAATTTTAAAGTCTAATTATCTTTGGCACACTGTTGCTCCTGATCACGAAATTAACAGGCTCATATGTCATGTCATAAGACAAAAATTCAGGAGCTGAAAAACGGGATCACACGCATTGTTATCCTTTTCTTAGAGTCGCCAGTGTTGTTGCATCTAACCGCAATACACCTTATTGGCATCTTTAATAACATTGTGTTCAAAGCAATTTTTTTGGCCCGCACGTTCTCATAGTAATGTGCATTTTCAATTCTAAAATAGTTGTTAAGGCATGGGCACTTTGAAATCTAATCTGTTGTTATTTGCTTAATTATCTTCAGACTTGGATCCCTGCATAGACGTTACGTGTTATTATCACAGTTTCTGTAAGGCGTTTGGACCCCATGATGCACGCTGTGTATGTGTGGATAGCTGCCCATCTTACAAAGAACCCGTTTGCTCATCAAATGGCACAACGTACGACAACAGATGTTTGTTTGAAAGTGTAGTTTGTCTACATCGACTTAACTTAACCGTGCAACATCCTGGCAGCTGTGAAGGTTAGTACAGTTGTTTTTGAATCTGTTAAAAAGTGATTTTTGTTTTTATGAGATTTCAGTATTAATCGCTTAGCGAAGTTTTCGAATAAGCTATTTACTTACCCATGTAATCCGAAGGGAAAACGGCGATAGATGCGTGACTTTATGGAAGTTCAGAATTTTACGTAATTTTGCTAAAACGTTTGACAGGAGCAATGCTAATAAGAATACTGGTCAGAAAAAGTGGCGGATACACTTATGTTTTAAGCATTTTCAGTTAATACTCAACGAAAATATTTGTTTTTTTATATATGTATCACTGAACTTGGAAATTTAAAACTGATTCTTCTCTCTGAGATTAGTAGTAGTAGTAGCAGTAGTAGCAGCAGCAGTAGTAGTCGTCGTCGTCGTCGTCGTCGTCGTTTGCATTTCGTACCCTGACGTATCTCTGCCTAACATATCTGGATAACGTCCTTTCCTAGAGTAAAGCATAACTGGAACTGAATCTTTTCTCTGCGAGAAGTAGTAGTTACAATGGATGTTCACTTTCCTTTCCTTTAGCGCTAATAGGCCTGACCAGCTGCCACCGTGTAGCTCTGCTCAAGATGCAAGTTCTAATCTCTCCATGACTACTTGCCATGCTATTGACCTAATGCAGTGACAAGCGACACATTGTCCGCTGTGAACTTTCCCCAGGACTTCCATAGTAGAGAGTAACAACCCCCTTTATAAGAACCATTCATTTGCTGCTTTGTTAACATTTTTAAGTTCTGGGTAAAAATGAAATGCCCTTTGCTCCGCATGCTTTTCATACTAATCTATAGTTCATCTTGAAATGTGTTTTCTAGGATTTCCTTTTCAGCGTGGTCGTCGCCACATGCCACATATTCCATCGTTGGGCTACTCTCACTGTCATGCCATTCATTTCAAACCGTTTGTGTTTTACCCTGACAAATCCATTCAAGTGCAGGTAACTGTCAATCATATGGATACCAGTGACAAATCGTATGTCCATGACGCGGCGGTATCGTGGGTTGAAAATGTGAATAACGACGGATTCACTGCTTGTGTGATGGCGGCAGGATATAACGAACGAAAGTCGTATGCTAACGTGACAGTTGATTGGATGGCGTACCAAGGTGCTCCAGTGGGTGGCGTGACTGGTGAAGTGCGCATGTCTCAGTGGTGGACTGGTACGACTTGTGCGACTGTCATGTTTCCTACAGTGAGTGGCCTTTGTTGGGTTTTCTTGTCCTTTCTATTCTTTTCAAGATCGTATCTTTTGAAACGCCTCACTTCTACTGAGGTCACTCAGTTAGTAACAGATCGTTTTCAATATTCATAAGCAGTGATTTGTCGTTCTGGTGCAGCCGTACACTTATTACCAAAAGTCGAACGATGTCATGGTAGTACAAATTATTCTTTTACCAATTTCCAGCATATCACAAATGTCATGGGTTCCTTTCGCAAAAATACGAAATTGATTCCTGTTCGTGGCTTTCTAAGAGTTAAGAGTTGCCTAACTCGGATTTATTTTTCAGGGAAAATTCTCTGTGATACCGTCGGTATTTGTGACTGCCAAGCATTACAATCCAGGATTAAAACGTGACGCAGCAAGCGTATGGATTGAAGATGTCACACAATCATCCTGCAAAGTTTGCTTGAGAGAATTGCAAAACTACGCTGGATCACACCAAGACGTTGTTGTTGTAAGTAACGCTAATCTCATGGAATCGAACGAACAGCGTTTTTCGTTGGAAACTAAGTGCAACAGACTGGTATCTTTCTCCATCTCATCTTTTCGCTTTTTTACGCTTCTAGCAGTTGGTCCAGCAGAGATGCACGATTTTTTACTTGAAAATATATTTCCCTCCATCTGTTTCCTCTTCATCCGGCTTTGTCAACCCAACCATGTTATTGCTTTCTTGTAACCTAAGATGTTGGTGGCTGTTTTATATAAACCTTGTTGAGAGATTACCATTTTATTTTCGACGTTGACACAATCTTTTTGTAGTTAGGACGTGAGACTGAAAAAGAATTCTTTCTTTTTATTGCTATTTATTTATTTATTTACTTTATTTCAGAATTGGTTAGCGTTTTCATATCTTGACGAGCCTCCCTTCTCAGAACATAGTTCGATTTACTTTTGGAATGATAAACCTCCCCCTCAGAGTCATTATAATGCCTTCTGCAAGGTCAGTATTCCAGTCCTTTCATTAGTCTTTTGGGTTTCAATTCCCGTCATAGTGCACTTAATTTCATTGAATAAATTTGCAATCAGAGAGCAAAAAAGCAAACGGTTCCCCTATCATGTCTCTAGTGATGGTAGTTGCATTTAATCAGTTAAGAAGGCTGCCTGTCATATTTCAGTAAACATTTAAAATGAAAATGAAATATAGATTATAAATGCCCTAATGTGGAACAAGTCTTTACCTTTATTTTAATGTCAGAGACTGAATTTTTACATTTATGTAATTTCTTTTGACAGGACGCTACTTTTACTAAAGTTTATAATTCAACTCCACATGTGTTTGTTTCTGCCAATCATTCCACCAAAAATGGAAGTCAGAGTCCAATTCATAACAGCATAGCTGAGTGGGTAGAGGTATGTTTTTATTTATTTATTTAACTATTTTCTTTTTCATTTATTTTATGAATTTCTGTAACATAACACTTGCAACCACACTTACATGTGTTGTGCGCATGTTTAAAAACCTTATGACAATACGAATGACTGTAATTAACACTCTCAATTTTACAATACAGATAGCGTCCTATTGAGAATAACAGTTTATAAAATACCAAATGTGCGAACGATCAGGCATAACCCTTGGCTAGTAAAATAGCCATGATTTATAGAAAGTCGTTAAAACTGTATTTTAAAAAAAGCTGTGTAGCTGTATAGCAGAAGGTAAGCCGCTGCTTTGTTTTTCCGGGAGACAAATGTTGTCAACAAAAAGCAATGAGCAAACTAAAATTGATGTTAAGCAAGAGAGAATGAGCTAAGAGAGCCAATTCCTGTGACCCATGATGATTAGTTGAAATCTATTGAAAGTTCGCACGCGTGCGATGAAGGTTATTTTTATCTGCTGTTTACGTGACCCGCGCGGTCTACTTTCCCGTGAAAGCGACATATTTCGCCGCCAAACATTTGAAGTTTGACAGCAGTTATAGCAATTATGGCATGAGAGGTTTAAGTTGTTGACATATAATAAAACGCACTCAATTGTCCTGCTTTCCTCTTCTCTTTGAAGCCCTGTCATGCAAACTTCAAGGAACAGGGTTGATCACTTCTTAACATCGGCTAACATGAGAAATATGGAAAGTCTTCTAGTCAAGACCTACCTGAACTGTTGTTTTTTTTCTACTAGCAAGGGAGAAAAAACTCCGTCAGTCGTCTGTGTGAACTACTTAATGACCTGATAAACATCCCTTTCTTGCAGTACATCAACAAGACAGGCTTTCGTGCTTGTGTCAAAGAATTATATGAAGCAAAATATGACCCAGTGTCAGTAACGTACACAGTTTTGTCGGGTAAGAGCTCTACTGCTACAAAATTAATAAACTTCAGTACTTACCAACTTTCTGAATGAAAAAAAAGGAATACAAGCAATACACAAAAGGAATGTACAAAAACTGGAGGAAATAAAAAAAAATTGCATTCGAGTGATGATGAAAAACAACGTTCATCCCTCTTTCCAAATACATATTAATTTGTATAATGGTGTGCTTTATAATACTTGCAGTTGTTTTTGCGGTCTTATGTATTGCCTTTATTTTGTCCTGAACAAAAAACTTCTGCTTTTCCACTTCCTTTTTTTAATCGCAAAAATGGAAATAAGAAAAATGTTCGAAGCACATAACTGCAACTAAAGCTATACATTTTAAACAATATGATTATGTAGTTCACTAATTCCTACATTGTAAACGCGCAGACATCTGTCCATCTGGATGGGATTACTTCAATGGATACTGCTATTTAACAAGCTCTGTGTGCGCACCTTGGGTGACTGCTGTGTCCAACTGTTCAGCAATGAACTCACATCTTGTAACAGTGCACAACCAAGAAGAAAATGTCTACATACAGCACCGTCATAATGGAGAGCGATCATGGATTGGACTTAATGACCGAAGCGTTGAGGGATCATTTGTCTGGACAAACAAGGAAATAACCAGTTTTCGGTTCTGGGCTCCGCAACAACCAAACAACTGGAAAAACGAAGACTGTGTTCACACTCTGGGTGCCAATAATGGCTACACATGGAACGATGTGTCCTGCCATAACTGCCATAACTTTACTTGTCTTCAAGGTAAAAGCGGTCATCAGGTCCGTTTTACAACTTACATTAAATGATATGTTAGTTGGCACCTGAGGTAATCTTATATATCTTCTGCAAAGGGTTGTGGTTCACTTCAATATTTTATGCTAGAAATGTAGCCAAAACAACAAAAAAAAACCATCCAATGTTAGCGCACATGAATGTAGTGTTTCTTTCAGTCATAGTTAGTAGAGAAGACTGGTTATGAAAGCTGGGAAACGGAATCAAAGCTTAAGATTTTAACAAAGGTGCCGCAATTTATGTTGGTAGCTATCTTCTTTTTTTCTCACAAAATGCGAATGAATAAATTAATGCAATGTTTTTATAGCCTGTGTACAGACCCCCGTCCCCCTTTTTTTGAGGGGAGGAGGGCGTCTGTACAAAGGCTACGATTTTATTGGTGAAAAGGATCAAAATGATAGGAATGCTATTGAACTTTTCACAACGTCGGATGAGTCCAAAAAAGGTAACCAAAAAAACATATATCCTGGTATAATAAAGACGTTTGTAGGGCTTCGAAGCCACTCCACTTTTATTAACTTTGCTTCAGTTTATGTTTCAAACCTGACCGAATGTATCAAGGAAAAAATGGGCACGCGACCGAGCTTATTCGACAGTTGTTAAGGTGTCATAACGTGAGATGAAAGCATTGTGTCCAGTGTTTGACAAATTCAAAGTCATTTCCTTTTTTTCTTTTCAAGAGTTTTTTATAAATTCAAGTTGAGAATATCATTTTAGAAAATAAACACGTAGCAAGGTCATCGATCAATAATAGAACATGTGAGTGAATGAAGCGCCGTGATTTCTTTCAGAAATTGACGAATGCACAACTAACTATCACAGATGTAATGTGAATGCTGCTTGCCAGAATACCGTGGGCTCATACAAATGTACTTGCAAAGCTGGATATTCTGGAAATGGTCGCAAATGCGTTGGTAAGTACTGAAGTTTGCTTTAGTCATCCATATTTTGCCCTAAAACTTCGCAAACTGACTGAATTCATTCTTTTCTGATGTTGTTTGTTAATTAAAAAAAAAAAGTAGTTTACGTGTCTTTAGTATCTTTTTACGGACATCATACTGTATATGTACAGTGCTGTAATTAAGTTTTTCATTTATCTATTGTACTCGTAAATTTCTTATAATCTCTCAGTCTCAGTTTGATATGATTAAAAAAAACTCGAAAATAAAAATTTCATTTTTAGACCTCAAGGTCGCCCCAATTCAGAGTGTAAATAAAGGAAATTCGCAAGGAAATGTCAAAAGGAAGGTATTGCCTTGTTGTTTTCGGCGCATGAAATCAATGTTGTATAATTTTGTCTTTGTTTATAGATATCGACGAGTGTAAGAGCAAAACCCATAACTGTGACAGAAATGCGTTATGTAAGAACACAGAGGGGTCCTTTACTTGCACCTGCAATCGCGGTTACAAGGGAGATGGAAAGAAGTGTAGAGGTAACTATCTAGCACTCTTTTCGTAAAGGTTGGTTTTCACTATCGCGTAATTTTTACGTGACTGCGTGAGCGCGTTAGTTTTACGTACGTAAGTAAAATAAGGGTTATGTAAGAAAGGTCGCGCGTAAAGGTAAAAGTTGACCCTTGCTAAACTTTACGCGCGTATTCACGTAAATATTACGCGGCAGTGGAAATCCACCCTAAGTTCTTAATGTTCAAAGATAGTTTATACATCCAGCACAGTCGCTCATTCCATTGCTTGTATTTATTCTCCCTGGCGCCGGTTGTTCAAACGTTGGATAGCGCTTTGCATCGGATAAATCACTACACACTGGATAATAAGTTTTAGGGAAACTAATTGCGTTATCTACTGGATGGCTATTCATCCAGCATTTGAACAACTGGGCTATGTAACTTTGTAACCCTACCATATCCGCAGAAGCCACCGGGTTATCTGTAACGTAGAGTTAAAAGAGGAGAATGTCAAGAAAGAATTTTTTAAAAAAAAAGTAGTTTACGTGTCTTTAGTATCTTTTTACGGACATCATACTGTATATGTACAGTGCTGTAATTAAGTTTTTCATTTATCTATTGTACTCGTAAATTTCTTATAATCTCTCAGTCTCAGTTTGATATGATTAAAAAAAACTCGAAAATAAAAATTTCATTTTTAGACCTCAAGGTCGCCCCAGTTCAGAGTGTAAATAAAGGAAATTCGCAAGGAAATGTCAAAAGGAAGGTATTGCCTTGTTGTTTTCGGCGCATGAAATCAATGTTGTATAATTTTGTCTTTGTTTATAGATATCGACGAGTGTAAGAGCAAAACCCATAACTGTGACAGAAATGCGTTATGTAAGAACACAGAGGGGTCCTTTACTTGCACCTGCAATCGCGGTTACAAGGGAGATGGAAAGAAGTGTAAAGGTATAAATATCTCAATAGCACACGCAATTATCGCGTGTGCGCTTTTATTAGTTAACCACATTTGTCATGGATTCTTAGCTATAAACTGGAATTAGCCTACATCAACGGGCTTAAGCCAGGGAATCTGTTCACATGCAATTATTTTTTAATGATTTTCCTCCCTAATAGACTCAACTCAAAGTTACCTCCAGCAACAGGAATCACTACTCTTTGAAAACGATTGCAGGCTTGATTAATTCAGTAATGGAGCTTTGTGAAACTATCTTCACTTTTTCTTTAGTTTCATTTTACGCAGGCGAGTTATTAAGGCTTTTTTTAAAAATTCTTTTCTTAACTATTTATCAACCACGTTTTCTTCTTTTATTTTCACCTTGAGTTTACACGAAGATTAAAGTGAAATTCTCGTTTCTCTATAGAAGCTTTGAAAACTTTTTCCAAACAACGAATTCTTCAAAGCTGATCTCTAATGTTGATATCTATTTTGTTGTAGCGACACGCGGGCTCGTTTATAACGATCCCGCTCAATCCTGCAAAGAAATCAAGGACTTAGGTATCTCCAATGGCGACGGGGAGTACTGGATTGACCCTGGAAGGACTAAAAGTCCTTTTAAGGCATATTGTGACATGACAACTGACGGAGGTGAGGTTTTAGTTGAAGCTGACACTTCTTTTATGCTGGTACGT
This sequence comes from Porites rus, assembly GCA_964035705.1. Taxonomy (NCBI): domain Eukaryota; kingdom Metazoa; phylum Cnidaria; class Anthozoa; order Scleractinia; family Poritidae; genus Porites; species Porites rus. The sequence goes on from OZ037996.1 coordinate 33,781,563, forward strand.
CTTATTTCATAAAGTAAGTTCAATAAATTCTCAATAACTATATTGGTATTTCATAAATGCATTAATATTTTGTTTGCGCCAGGCCTCGTTTCGGGGTCAACTTGAAAGACTAACATCTGCTTAGCGAATCACGGATATCTTAGTTCACGTGAGTGATATTAATAGAGCTTACAGCGATTTTGGCTGTGAACTAAATATTACTGCTTGTTTTGGCCCACATGATTGATAAACATTTATTGAATTTCAGGGGGATGGCTTCTTGTTTCCAAAGTTGTTTCGCACGGTTCATCTTCCACTCAGATTCCAGTTAAGACTTCGTACCGCGGAGTAAGCAGCAAAGAGATGGTGCTCACAAAAAGCGCCATGAAGGAGCTGAGAAAGCACATGCATTTTACTCAGATAAGATTTCACTGCAAGAAAAGAGGAGGTCGTAGATTTCACATCACCACGGCTGCTAACAGCAAAGGTGAAGCTGTTGTCAAATACTTCAGTGGTGAGACAGATGTGATGCCCGCCTCTTGTGGCTCGTTTGTTATCATGAACAACGACAACTCGCGGTTAGCAAGACTCTGCCAATACTGGGGATTCGCAAAGGGTTCTTATAAAATTGGAAAATGGGGTCATGAAAAAGACCACGATCGATTATACAATCACGCTGCTTTTGTATGGGACAGCCCTCGTCAAGGAGTGGGGAATCATTTATGGAACATTCTGCCAGCTGACAGATGGGAATGCGACGATTCTCCTTACGTTTCCAGAGTGTCCCCTGGCGATTTTTGGAAAATATTGGTTCGCTAGCTAGGAACTTGAGAAATCGAGGTCACCATAACGAGAGTCTCGCTAAACGTTGAGGGGGTTTATTTTTCACGGCGTAGACAAACAGATCGACACTATTATTTGCACCGGTGTTTAGATTAAAAACCAGGGACGGCCTTAATGAGATCTTTGTCAGGTTCTTGTAGTAGTTAGGAAACTGTAGAGCATTTTGTGGAATGATATTGTAGAGAAAATAAAAGCTAACGAAATGCGGAATTTATTTATGTATGGCTTTCTCTTTCTCCTAGCTAACAAAAAGTCGAATTTAGGTTAGGTAGCAGCTGGAGCCGTGAAGCGAACTTTCCAGCCTGTGTTATTATTTCTTTTCAGAGGGAATACTTCCCAGCATCTGCCACCGATCGATCGGAGAGAAATTGTGTTTTGGAAGCGCGTTGATGAAAAGTCCTTAAATGAAAGTAAAAACTATGTAGAATCTTTGGATAAATTGCTCAGAAAAAAAAATCGTGTGCTAAAAGAAAATAGTATAGTGCTGTGCATATACCTGTTTAACAGGCTTCACGTATCCACGAGTTTCTCATTTTGGCACTCATTTTGAGTTACAAAATAGTCTGAACCGTCCCTTTAGCTGGACTTTTTGGTTCCAGACAAGGTCTTCAGGTTTTTTTGTTCTCGAAATGCTCGGGGCATATATGGACGTTTTCATGGACTCAAGCTTCCTATTAGCACGAAGACAAAAGGCGACCCTTTCATTTTATAGATTTCTTCACATTAGGAAAATCGAATAAGTTGAGGGAGATCTTGCCTTTTCTTAGACCAGGGACACGGGTTAATACCTCATTTTTAATTCAGAGACCCTCCAGCTCTAGTTCATAGGCGCATTTTAACCAAGCCTCGACTTGATGATATAAAGTAGTTACCAGGCGTTGCGCAGCAACAGTTCGAACTGGGCTCTTCCGTTCAAAACACAACGACACGTGACCGACTTGTATTTTGAATAGAATATTCTTCTTATAGTTTTTATGCATTTCCTTTTTACCTACATTTGAAACGCTACAATATTTAAATTTTTAACAAAGTAGAATGGCCTAAAACGTTGTGGAACTACTCGGAGAAAAAAGCCCAGAAAAAAGAATTAACGAACAAATATTGTATGTTAAACGTGACGTTTTAAGAGCGAATCCGTGCAAAAATCGACCAAAATCGCCGATTCGTGGCAAGGCTCAAAAAATCAAAATCGCTCTTTTTTTGCAGACTGGTAGACTTTAGTAAGTATACAAACGCTATGTAGTTTTTTCTTCGAAAGATCTGTTCGTTTCCGATAAAAACGAAGAAAACCGTTTCAAGCCCCACCGTCGATTTTGCAAGCCAAAAACAGGGTTGAAATTCATCATGATTCGCTGGACTCTCGTTCCAATACAACCGCGCTAGGAAAAAAACTTATTGCTAAAATTTTAATTTAATTCGTTGTTGATCAAAATATATAATAATTTTTAGCATTACAACAGTCTGAGTAATTGTAAAAAAGCTAAAGCGTAGGGCTACCTGATGTTTACCCACGAAAGGTCGTTGAACACAGCGACGATTTTCATCATGTGCCTTTGATCAGAATTTTTTCAGATTGAAGGGAAATACACTACAGGAATCAAACGTTTGTTATGTAAAAATTATTTTGGGGAAATCATTTTGAGCTTCTCAGAAATTATTTGAAAATCGTTTTACAGACAACGTAAAGTAATGCCATCTTTAACATATGCGTGACCATCGTCAGTCGACCAGGCAAAGGTCATGAAACGTCTGTCCTAAAAAGTCTTGGTAATATTCACGAGCGAAGTTCTAAATGTTAAAGTACTTACCCTATTCTTTGTTTCAGGTCTAGTTTTAAGGCAAAATGTTTCCCGTTGCCATCTGTTCAAGTTTGCCATTCTATATTAAACTCTGTTTGAGACTCATAACCAACACGCATGCTTTCTAACGAAGTTCGCTTAGTAAACACGTAGTATAAAACCCTCTCTTCCTTATCTGTCAACAACTTTTGTCTCAAAATGCTGCCGGATACCGCAGAAGGAAGCGCCAATCTGAAGGATAAAAGTCGGTACACACTAGTCGACAAGTTGTAGCACAATGTCGCGGCAACACGTTGCAGCGACAAATCGCTTCGTGTGTACTGAAGAATTTTGTGAAAATCTTTGTCGCTGCAACAGAATTTTGTCGCCGCAACAAGTCGCACAGATTCAGTCTGATTTAATTTTTTGCGACTTGTTGCAGCGACAAAATTGTGTTGCGGAGACAAAGATTTTCACAAAATTCTCCAGTACACACGAAGCGATTTGTCGCTGCGACGTGTGACCTCACCTTGTTGCTCCAACTAGTCGCCCGACCTGTACACATGGAGTGATCTGTCGCCGCGACGTGTTGCTGCAACTTGTTGCCAAGTGTGTACGGACATGCGAACATTTTGGGCAAGTAATTCATGGCAGTCTCCTGATATGTTATCTCTTATACCTTGTATACCACTATATATCTTATGTTTACCCTAGTAATACTATATACCCTGTATACCCCTATATATCCTGTGTACCCATGTTTACCCTAGTCATACTGTATACCTTGTATACCCTTGTATATCCTGTGTACCCATGTTTACTTTAGTCATACTGTATACCCTTGTATATCCTGTTTACCCATGTTTACCCTAGTAATACTGTATACCCTGTATACCCCTATATATCCTGTGTAGACATGTTTACCCTAGTCATACTGTATACCCTGTATACCCCTATATATCCTGTTTACCCATGTTTACCCTAGTAATACTGTATACCCTGTATACCCTTGTATATCCTGTTTACCTATGTTTACCCTAGTCATACTGTATACCCTTTATACCCCTATATATCCTGTGTACCCATGTTTACCCTAGTGATACTGTATACCCTTGAATATTCTGTTTACCCATGTTTACCCTAGTAATACTGTATACACTGTATACCCTTGTATATCCTGGGTACCCATGTTTACCCTAGTCATACTGTATACCCTGTATACCCCTATATATCCTGTGTACCCATGTTTACCCTAGTAATACTGTATACACTGTATACCCTTGTATATCCTGTGTACCCATGTTTACCCTAGTCATACTGTATACCCTGTATACCCCTATATATCCTGTGTACCCATGTTTACCCTAGTAATACTGTATACCCTGTATACCCCTATATATCCTGTCTACCCATGTTTACCCTAGTAATACTGTATACCCTGTATACCCCTATATATCCTGTTTACCCATGTTTACCCTAGTAATACTGAGGGATTGCACAGACTTTTAAACAGGTCAATGATTTCTGGAGCCACTACTCTTTCCGTCCAATTAGCAATGGCATTGCTGACTCTCTTATTCTACCATCACAATCAAAAAATATCTGCAGAAAAACATTTTTGCAGTTCAAAAATCAAGCCTGTGGCTCCAGTCGTAACCAATGTCACCAACAGTAATGTGTTAACTGGAAATGCTGAATTTGAAACAGAGTCAGGTGATGATAAAGTTCGCCAGCGTCAGTTTTCAACAGAGAGAGATATAGAGGATGGAAAAATTTTCCAGATTTCCGAAAACTCATTTGCTTCTAGTAATCCTTTTGTTATAATGGTTGAGACCATTGAAGATCTCTCTCAGGAATCGATTGCAGCGGCTCTAATTAGTGCAACGTATAACCTTTCTGAAATGATAAAGAAAGTAAAAGAGAAAAACAATGATCGTTCTTTTAATGCTCTTGACACTGTTCATCTCAGCAAAATGACAAAACTTCTTACTTCTGAAGACAACATTGACACCGACGACCCAACGATCAACATCCATAGTGAGACGCTTAAACGGCATTTAGCCACTTTCAACCTGCAGCTGGATAGAGTCTAATCTGATGGGGACTGTGCCTTCCGTACAATAATCAGAAAAGTAAGAAAACTTGTCCATAATGAAGCCGGTCAATTATCAGATCACCTGAGGCGTCTAGAACTTTTAAGTACTGAGGACCTGGATACGTACACTCTTCGACAACTATTTGTAGATGCAGTTTTAGCAGACGACTGCAGCATCTCAAACTTCTTCGAAGGTTCCCAGGCAGATGTTGAAAGGAAAGCCCGCGAGTTTAGCGTAAGAGGTTTTTTTGATCAAGAAATTGGCGACTTTGTAATAAGACTATGTTCAAATATCTTGCAAGCTCCAATTATGGTGATAACTTCTTCTGAAACAATTCCTTTTTTGCCCTTCAACTGCGATAATCCTTTGAGTAACACCCCAATCTATATTGCTCACCATTATTTTGGGGGCAGGCCATTACGATGCTACTGAGAGCATAACCAATGGTAAGTTGAAGTGAATGGTAAATTTAACAGGGATAAGTCTGTCAACTCAAGCAACTGCGTTATAGTATGGGCAGCCGTAAAATCAAGAGTTGTAAATACCAGTTGTTACTGAACTATCAAAGGTCTCGAACGGATGGGTGACCAAATTTTTATCATCCATGTCATGATAATAATAATGACTTATTTTGACGTGTTATAAGTTTTATTATTACTCAAGTGGGGCTAACGATAGGTTTTATGTTAAATAGTTGGTCACGTGATCAACTTTCTTCCGAATATGTTTAAAAGGCGTGATTGCAACGCCTTCCGAAAGTTACAAGGATTTGTATGGTAGAAACAATCAACCGTGACTGGGTGGCAAGAGTTTATTTTCCCAATTGCTATTTTGACATACCTTATTATAGGAAATTAACACTCCATGAAATTAAGGTATTGGAAATTAACGCGAATTTAATGGAAACTACTTTCGAATAAAGAAAATTAACGCGAAAGAGGAGGTAGAATTTCACAATAAAGGAAATTAACGTGATTAAGACACAGTTGGTGGTGACAACTAGAACAAATTTATTTCAACACTGGATGCAAAAAAATTCAAAACTGAACAAAACTGAGCTGACATCACTTCTGAAAGCGACAACGATGAAGATGAACTCGAAATATTGTAAACGTTCGCCTTAGCTTTTGTGAAAGATGAAAAATAAAGGGTAAATGGAAAGAAAGAAAGCTGGTGGTTAATGTTTTATAGGTGTCAAGAATGTCTGGACAGGTTCCATAATTGGGGTTGAAACACTCGAAATTAAGAGCGCAAAAATTAACGCTGCACTTAATTAACGTCGCGGAAATTATCGCTCAACAAAATTAACGCGACTTAAATTAACGCGAATTTTAACGATTCGCGTTAATTTCATGGAGCGTTAATTTCCTATAATAAGGTAGACCATAATGCATATTGTTTACAATGGTTATTCAAAAATTTGGGAGGTCAACAAGGTGCAATATGGCGTATTTAAAAAGGTTGAATACGAACATTCCAATTTTCGGCGACAGTTACAATCGCTAGGTTATGTAATTTTAATACGCCCTTTTCAGTTCCTTCTAACACTAGTTTTTCCAAAAGTTGTTGGCATATACCAGGAAACCTGAGACAGACAGTGTAACTCGATCGGTTAGGCAACCTCGAGACCTATGAATACCACTATAGTCCATTAAAGCCATGCTAGTAGTTACACGGCTGGTAAAACGAAAAGGAACAGCAACAATACTAAACAACCTACAATAACAATAACAATAATAATAATAATAATAATAATAATAATAATAATAATAATAATAATAATAATAATAATTGAACCAAATAATGAACGATTTTTTTCAGATCCTATCGAGGCTGAACTTCAGCATGCTCAGGAACAGGCAGTTTCCCGAATTTGCTATTGTGGACGTGAGGCAAAATCCAGAAGTGAGCACTTTTGTGTTTCGACTGAAAAATCTTGTTGCCCGTGTGTTTCTAACAAAAAAAATTGCCAAGCTCAGAGCAAGTGCCACAACTGTGACAATCGCAGTCAGAATCCCCAAAAGCTGTCATGCCGGTGTGGAGAAAGTAGGGCTAAAGGACAGAAAACAGGTCAAAACTTTTGCATGGATGTATTAAACTGGTCAGAGGCGAACAAAATGTCCCTGCTATTCCAATGGTAAACCTTGCTCTATCCACTGTTCATGTTTCAACTGTGAAAATAGATATGGAATAAGGGTTACTCACAGCACAGACGATTGTAAGGCAGAGAAAAAGAAGAGAACAACTTCTACACCACCATCATTAAAGAGGCGGCGAACAGCAGCTATCCTGGAGCTAGGAGGAGGGATCTGATTTGCAGCCCGGACCATGGACACTCGCAGAGACCTGTCCCTTGGACTCCGTTGAGTCATTCATTTTGAACATGTGTGTTATCCCAAGTTACAGAAATATATCCAATTTTGTGAGCAAGAGTCTGCGTGGAAATAATATACAGTTTACAGTGACCTCTAAAACAGAGAGGCAAATTCAAGGAAAACTGGAATTTGTAAGAAAAAAAACATTTAGCTCTAAAGAATATTTACTATGGTATTTCAGTTCTTGATAACCAAGGGAATCCGGACTGATTGTTCTATTACCGTATCAAATGGTACCATCTACAAGAGAAATATAGTAAACATTGAGCAATCTTGACTTCGGCCGTTATATTTAGAAAAAAAAATAGCTTTTGAAGTAATTTACAGTGTATTAAGAATCCAAATAATAATTTAAAGGCTTATTGTGTGAAAGTCATATTATTCTTTTAAAGCACCAAAATCACGCGAGGATATGATGGGCAATGGGCAACACACCCTTTAATTGTCTGTTTAGTAGTCAGTTGCCTAGTAAAATAAAAGTGCCTTTCAGATCACTCAGTCTTTCAGTCAGCTCGGAGCCAGCCAACAGTTTGATCTTCTAACCAATAAACTTCGTTGATCATACATTGTGGTCTGTTCCATCTGATTGAATATAAAGTTGAAACTGTTAGTATAGTTTATCAAATTAAATTCCATTATAAAGTGGAGAATAGCTGGAAGATTCATTCTATACTCTATATCGACAGGCAAAAGTCGTGATAGCTAATTTTGTTCAATCAGGACATGTGATTTTGGAAACAACAACTTTATCATCATCATCTTCTTCTTTGTCATCCTCTCCTTTTTCTTCTTTATTTATGTTTGTTTTATTTTACCCCCTGAAAACAGCAATTGTGTTTAACATTTACTCTTACAAATAGCGTATTTCAATTTCAATTATTTTTTTGTGTTTAATTATACCGATTGTACGCTGAAATATGCTCGTTTCAATGATTCAGTTAGGTCAGACGCCGCTCTACGATAATCGCCTAAGAAATACATGCATCTTTATTTCACATTTACCCACTAATGCCTACAACGGACACTGGTTTCTTGCCCTATCGACAGATTGTCATAGAGTCAACCGTTCTAGGGTGTGCACGAGAAAACAGGATAAACATGGTACACAGAATGCTAGAGTTTACATGGGTAAACAGCAGAATATTGCAGAGTATAACAGGGTATTCAATAGTACTAGATATACATGGGTAAACAGGAGATTTAACAATTATTCCACGAGTGCGCGTATGCGATGAGATGGTTGTAGCCAACCAGGCGCGTAGCGACGAGTTGGCTATAATAATCTCATATCCAACAAGCGCGAGTAGAATAATTGTTTTACTAAAAACGCTCACAAAATATCGAGAATTCGTCTTGACTTTGTTTGTGAGAACAACATATAAGGTCTCAGGAATATCTTGTCATGCCGGGACACCATATGCAAGTATAAATGATCTCACGGAGCACTTATAAATATGATAATATTGCTGCCAGCTACACCAGCTCTTTTAAGCACCGTTAAGGAATACAATGATTTGGCGGCTTTACCATAAATATAATCAATGTGGTAGTTCCATGGAAGATCAAGCCTAATTTTTACACCAGTTTTTTTAAATGTCGAAACACGCCGCTCTAACTGATGGTTTCCAAGCAAATAGGCTATATGGTATTATTGGGATATTTCATGAAATTTATAACCATTTCTTTATGATTTAACTTCATCTTATGCTCAATAAAACAATGTGTCTGTCTCTAACAAGCAAAATTCAGATCCCTATTGAAAACTGTAGTACGTATCTAGTATTGAGTCTATTTATCTAAATTGAGAACAGGGGCACGCCCATCTTAGTTCCTTGGGGCATGTCACCATGGGTGTGTTTCCTCTCAGACAAGGTATTACCTATACACACAGCTTGGGTTCTATTGGTCAGAAAAGAATGACTTAATCCAATCAGATAGCACAGGTTCCACACCAAGAAGTGAAGTTCGTCTATAAGTATATGGTAATCTAACATACCAAATCCCTTTGAGAAGTCTGAAAAGAAGATCTGTACACAAGAATTTCCGAAAAGGTAAGTAAGAATAGAATAAACTGATAGAGACTTTTGAAAATAATTTAGATATAAATATAATTGGTGGAGGAATACAATAGCTGAAAAGTTGTATAAAGAGGTAATATAAAAATAAATGTCTAAAGTGAAGTTAGCTGCAAAGTATTCAAACATTGATATTGATTGGAAAAGTGTTTATTCGCTATCTTTTCGCACAACATTAGAATCTAAACTTAGAGAATTTCAGTTTAAAATTTTAAACCGTATTGTCTTTACAAACGAAAAACTGTTTCGTTTCGGCTTGGCTGAGTCGCCATCCTGTGCTTTCTGCCAAACAGAGGTTGAATCCGTAGAGCATTTACTCTTTTCCTGTAGAGTATCATCTAGTTTTTGGAAACATGTCTTGTCCTGGTTGCGCGATAATAACATCTCTGTTGATAACCTTAAAGAAGAGGACGTCATTTTTGGTAAGTTCGATATTGCAGAAGATTTTCTCCTGTTTAACCATATTTTGCTTCTGGGTAAGTTTTATATTTACTCTCGCAAATACCAGAATGGTATACCTTCTCTGCAAGGTTTTATAGCCAGGACAAGGCGTATTTACAACATCGAACTCCATATTGCCAGGAAAAGAGACAAATTAAACAATCATTTTAGAAGGTGGGTAAAGTTAATAAGCGTTTTTACGAATAAGTGATGATATGATTAATTTCGATCATTAGTTTAAAGTGATGTCATTGTAATTTACATACTAAGTAAATGTATTGCTGTAATAGCTTTGTTTAGCTTTGTATTCTTTTGTTTGTACTATATATATGTGTGTGTGTGTATGTGTGTGTGTGTGTGTTTTTCTCTTTCTTAATTTCTATTTTGTATGTAAACGTAAGAAATGCTTTAATTAAAAAAAAAATTAAAAAAAAAAACACACACACACACTGAGGGATGTTTCACCTGCACCTGTAAACCTGGTTACAAAGGGAGATGGGGAAAAGTGTAAAGGTAAATATCTCAGTAGCACACGCAATTATCGCATTCTCTGCTTTTACTTGTCAAACACATTTGTCATGGATTCTTAGCTATGAACTGGAACTAGCCTACACTACAGGCTTAAGACGGGCAATCTGTTTACATTGCAATTCAGTTATTCTTTAATGATTTTCCCCCCTACTAGCCTCAACTCTAAGTTACGTCCAGTAACAGGAATCACTACTCATCTGGATGAATGAAGGAAGATCCGGGAAGCCGATTACCTGTATATTATTATCATTTTAAGTCTCTTTGAAAACGATTGCAGGCCTGATTAATTCTGTAATAAAGCTCTAGGAACCTATCTTCACTTTTTCTTTTGTTTTATTTTGCACAGGCGAATTGTTAAGGTTTTTGAAAGTGCGTCCTCTAGCCATTTATCAACCACGTTCTCTACTTTTATTTTACACCTAAAGTTTACCCAAGATTAAAGTGAAATGCTTTTTTGTCCATAGAAGCCTTGCAAACGTCTTCCAAACAAGGAATTCTTCAAAGTTGATCTGTGATGTTGATGTCTTGATTTTTGTTGTAGCGACACGCGGGCTCTTTTCCGACGATCCCGCTCAATTCTGCAAAGAAATCAAGGACTTAGGTACCTCCAATAGAGACGGGGAGTACTGGATTGACCCTGGAAGGACTAAAAGGCCTTTTAAGGCATATTGTGACATGACAACTGACGGAGGTAAGGTTTAAGTTAAAGGTGACACTTCTTTTATGCTGGTACGTCTTATTCTATGATTAAAAGTAAGTTCACGAAATTCTAAATAACTAATAGGTGTTAACAAAATTCACACCGACTGTTACATTATTGTAACAATTGCCTTTTTGTGATACAATATGTATTGTTTGCGTCAAGCCTCGTTTCGGGGTCAACTTGAAACACTAGCATCTGCTTAGCGAATCACGGATATCGGACATCGGAGTTCGCGTGAGTGATATTAACAAGGCTTACTTAACAGTGATTTTAACTGGAAGTAAACACTTCTTGGCCCACATGACTGATGAACATTTATTGAATTCCAGGGGGATGGCTTCTTGTCTCCAACGTTGTTTCGCACGGTTCATCTCCCACTCACTGGCAGTTGCCAGTTAAGACGTAGTACCACGGTCCACGGAGTAAGCAGCAAAGAGATGTTACGCACCAAAAGCGCCATGAAGGAGCTGAGGAAGCATTTGAATTTTACTCAGATAAGATTTCACTGTAAAAAAATAGGAGGCCGTACATTTCACATCACCACGGCTGCTAACAGCAAAGGTGAAGCCGCTGTCAAATATCTTGACTTAGTTATGACACAAATGTGATGCCTGCCTCTCAGGTCGCTCGTTTGTGATCATGAGCAATGATAACTCCCGGTTATCAAGAGCCTGAAAAGATTGGGGATACGAAAAGGGTTCTAAAACAAATAGGCAAATGGGGGCACGAGAGAGATCAGAAGGATTCTCAGAAGAGATTATACGACCACCTTTCCTTTTTATGGGCAGCTTACCACTGACTTCTTGAACCGTCTGGCAGGTGGGAATGTGACGATTATAATGTGGGAGTGTACCCTGGTGATTTTAGGCAAGTCTTTGTGCGATAGGATGTCACTATAACGGAAGTCTTCCTCAAAGTTTAAGGGTTTTAATTTTTAAGGACGCTTAACGCGCCGGCATTATTCAGCACCAGGATCTAAGATAAGAACTATTATTATTGATTCAAAATATTTCTCCGTTTCTGATTGGCTAAAAGCACATGCATAATTCACCATAACCAGCTGCTGTTGACCAATTTGGAAGAACTTTGCGATTAATCAACCGATGACGTCAAAAGTGCAGCACAGTTGATTGTTAAGTAAGGGGTACTGCAACGGCCAGGAGCTCATGGGCCCCTGAATGGTCTTAAGAGTGAAAGTAGAATAAACTAACGCCCTGTATTAAATGGCATGGTACTAGATACAATAAAAACAAGGAAAGTGGGTAATTCAATAGTGTCGGCTTTCTTTCTTACCCCCCAAACCATGGAAATATGCAATTTAACGTAGATAGCCTACTGCCGCAGTCAAACTAGCTCCATAGCATGCTTGTTATTATATCCATGTTCCCCACGTATTCCCGAGGTTATTCTCCATTCCCTCCCCCACCGATCGACAGGACATAAGTGATGATCCAGATTGATAAAAAAATCCATCGTATTTCTTTTTCCTGTAAGTAGTTGCTACTGACCCCCCAGGATGGACTATCGTTTGAGTTAAGGGGCGTGATAAAAGTTCCAAGATATTTAGCTGGCATGTCAAACTGTCTACTTTTCTAAAAAATTTGAAAATATATGTATCTAGGGTAACCAGTTGCATGAACTCTCAATAGCCACGCGCGACAAGTGAAAAAGCAAAATTGTGCAAATTAATTTTGGCTAGTTCCTCGCGCCTTCGCCACTCCCATCTCCGGAAGGGTAGAGGAGGGATGGCTACCGAATTACGTTTTATACAGGGACGCTCCATAGAGAGTTTTAACCCCTTGGCCTTTTGTATACCAAATTTTTGAAAGAAAAGGCACCATTTTCGGACCTTCTACTGACAAATGGCGCCCTTTTCATATACCTTGTTTAGAGCGCTGCATCCCTTTTAACTGCCCTTTTAGTCCTTTATACACCGAATATCAGATTTCCTTACCCTTACTTGTACCTCAGCTCGTGAAATCCCTACCATTTCATATACCTGAAACCTGAAAAAGGTGCCCCCTTCAGGCGGAGCCTCACCGTACATGCCATTATCAGGAGTATCCCCCGGATCCCCTCTTACGCGTGCTCTCGATATACTGTGACTCAAAAGAGAAAAAAGAGACTGCTCTCAGTCTACCAACTCCCATAAGCGACACGTCTAACCGAAACACCAAATTTTTCCACAGGAAGCCCTATCGTTAGAACTCTTTGTGAACGACCACTATTTAGGGTGACGGTTATGCAATTTCCCGTTCTTTTAATCTCTTCAAGCGATCACTAGACACACTGTAAGATCTCTAAGTTCGCTGTATGTACTACGCTGCTCGGAGTATATGAAGAACTACACGAATTAGTGACAACACGGAAAAACACATTCAATCATCACTTTACATGAAATAAGTTCTCTTCCAAAAAGTAAGTGTATCGCCAGTTTCGTCACCTCTTTTCGAAAGAGACAATTGTGGTTTGACTTTCGTAAGCGACCCACTAAATCTTCGCATTTTGGCTGGTGGCCTTACGGATGAGGGCCTCCCAGGGGTTTTAGGGAACAAGGGAACATCGCCATTTACTTTTAGGGAACAAAGGATATTTCAAAATAACTTTTAGGGAACTATTGAGGGATATTCAGGAACAAGGGAACATTGACTTTCGACCATTTTCTAACTTTTGGAGAGATTTCCATTAACTGTTTATGAAGACATTTCCGACGTTTCTGTAATTTCACGCATTTCCGACGACTAAGCCTGGCGACTAATCTTCACAAGTGAACTGGTGACGACTGGGGACGAGTCTAGAACGCGTGGGAACCTTAGGAGAGACTCCGTCGGGTGGACCGCCATTTTTATGGTAATTTTTTCTTTGGTGTTCCATGTCTAGAAACGCTAACCATTTTTTTTTCTGAGATGAGAACGGGTGCCAGTGACATGCCGTTGCAGCTTGAATTTGACTACAGGTTCAGTAGAGCGATCAAAGAACGCTTAAAAAGACAGTGCTCTACACCATATTCATACTTTACTAGCTCTAGTTCATACTACCCACACACCTTTGTATCTGCAAGCTACTCTGACCTTCCGAAATTACGTCCCCCAAAGACAAACAAGCTAACTAGTCAACAAGTTCGCGAGATGAGGAATTGGAGAGCTGTCCACGGTCTGAGTGTTCCCCAAAAAACGGTGCGCAATATGACGACCAAAGACAACCCAGGAACTCTCCCGATTAATCTATATGCGGTGGGCCCACCAAATGTCCAGCCACTTGATTTAACCAAATTAGGAGACCACCATTCAGTGCAACAAATGCCACAGAAAGAATTGACAGAGTTTCTGTACACGTCTAATCAGATAGTCTGTGTTAAGCATGACAAAGGGCGCCCTGAAAACACCTTGGTTCTCGCCTGCCTACAGGAGAATGTTAAAGTTGGCATAAAAAAAGTGATGGCCAAAATTTTTGTTCAAGATCCTTTTAACCCAATACGCTTTTCGGAAAATTCAGAGAAATACATTGAGGTAGATAGCATTGTTTGTATCTTGACGACCTACAAACATAATCAAGATGTTTTGGAACTTAAGGAGGAAGAGCTGATCCTACTTCAGGATGAAATTCAACAGACAAGTGATGTCCTCACTCTTACAGAGGCGACAGAAATTTCTGCTGATGAACCAGAGGTGATGCGGCATTCATCAAGGAGACGAAAGAGGCGTTTTGCTGAGGATTATCTCTACTATGACTAACGAGGTAAAACTTACGAAAATACTGACCATCGAAAACTGAAATATGATTGAAATTCTGGGGAACATTAATTAATATTTCTGGGGATCAAGGGAACATGCAACAGAATTTCCGGGAACAGGGGAACTTGATGAAAGTGAATTTCAGGGAACATCTTAATTTATTTTTGGGGAACAAGGGAAAAACTCCAATTTTTTCTAGGGAACAAGGGAACATGTGAACATGTTCTGCGATCAGGCAGAAAGCAGACAATGGAGAAGACGAGACCTTGTTTAGTCACGCAAAGCAGCATTGGGGGTCTATATAGCACACATTGTGATGCAAATGAGTTGTATTGTCTTTCCAGCCTACTGATTGGTGGAGAGGGTTTTCCGAAAGTTAATGAGGTGGCATTGTTTGGAAATCGGAAATATCTTAGAACGAGGCTCGGGTATCGTCGGAAGCCTTCGGAAGAGGTCGGAAGTATGCTAATGAGGGATGATGTCATGAAGTAAGAAGGAGAGACACATGAGAAGTTATTATATTATAGTAAAAAGCGAACTTATATGTGTAATCGGTTCGGTCGACTCACACATGTGGGACAGAATAAGTGTCCCCTGCGCAGTGCGCATGGACAAACCACAACGCATGCGCAGAAGTAAAACTTGTGTCAAAACGTGTTAAAACGATGTGGAAAGGTTTGTGTACTGAAAAATAAAGATAGTAAATCATTTGTAGGACCTAAATAGAACAGCAGGGCGCATGCGCAGTACCAAAAATAGAAAAAGAATGTAAAAAAGGGAGAATCGAACTTACCACCTTGGGATGTTGGAAAGAGGGAAGCCCGTACTAACGTTAACACCATGTGCTAGCGCGTTCCGAACTTAAAGAAAGAAGAAAAAATAAATAAGTCTTTCAGACATTGATAAACGATCAACGTCGAAAAGAAGGTCCCGATCGGGATTCGAACCCGAGCTTTCTGTGCCACAAACAGACGTACTAACCACTATACAATCGAGACCACCACAAAGAATGAGAGTAAAAATATCACACTTTAATAAAAACAACGTCTCCGCTGGGAATCGAACCCAGATCTTCTGCGTGACGGGCAGAGATACTAACCATTATACTACCGAGACCAAGTGACAGAATCTGTGTAAAAATGTGAAACTTTATACAGAAAAGTTGAGACTACGTTTAAAAGTATCTTGAAGTTCTAATAAAGCGTCTGGAAAATCGTAAATGTTTCTGATCCCCACAATGGCCGTTTTGGGTAAAAAGGTGGGTAAAGCAAACTGTTCTTCAGACATCTGATCACAGGCGTAGAATAAATCTTGCTGGTGATTGTACCAGAACCAAATGTTGCGTTCCACATCGTACACGTACAGGATTTTCGTGAGAAGTTTGGGCATTTCCACTGCCCAACCGGTACCTCCAAAGCATAAGTTACTTTCAGGTTGAATGCTTGTAAAAGCCAGTACCATTTCGGCTTGTTTCACCACATGATAATTTCGGTGAATGTATTGTAAGCTGATGGGATTGCTCAATGGTTTGTTCAATCGAGCAGACACTTGCTTCGTGATCGGAATGGCTTCTCCCAACTGTGAATGAGTTAATGGAGACAGGTATTTGCTTCTTGGGTGACAAGGTGGAATGAATATCTGTACAGGTAAACCAAAGTCTCTGGCAAAGCGTTCTGCTTCTAAATCGACTCCGTTAGCGCCACCACTAATAATCGTAAAAGGTTTCACATCCGACATCTTGCTTCATGGAATGAAAGAATCACATTGTCAAAGGGAAATATAAACAGACCAAACAATGATGCCTTGACGTCAATGTCCAGAGAATGAACAAAGCAATGACGTCATTGCCCGGACATGTTCAATTCCCACAGGACTTGAGGCTTTTAGGAGCATAGTCATCAAAATAGGCAATGGCTTTTTCACAAACATGTTCAAAAATCTCTTTGTTATGGTTAAACAAAAACGTGTTCAATTCATCAAAGGTGAAATTATGACGCGAGATGGCTTCTAAAATGATGGCTTGCATAAAGTCATGATACCCTTGTACTTTGGAACGTTCGATAGAGTTGAAAAGGGTGTCCATGTTCCTTTCAGAAAAAGGCAGTGTTGAATTGAACTCAAGCAAGTCACTCCTTCATTTTATAATCCACATCAGGTGTTCGATGCAAGAATTTAAAAAAGGAGGTCGTTTCTTTGTTCAGTTGATTAAAAATCTCTTTGTTCAGCGCATAGAGATTGTAATTCAACTCGTCAAAGGTAAAGTCTGTATTAGCCAAGGCTTCAATCAGCAAAGCGCGAATAAACTCTTTGTAGTTGGAAAAGTTTCCAGGATCTAGTTTTTTCAACAACGTGTCCATGTTAGTGCACGGTGTCGTAGCCATGTCGTTCTTCCAGGTCTTTGAGAACGGCTTTGAGTCTTGTCAATTCCTCCTGGGCAGATTGAAGTTGCTGCTTTAACGTCTTGATTTTCTGAACTAAACTAGCGCAAAAAATCACGGCTTCTCCCACAATAGTAAACCACTCGTTGTCAGTCATCACTGATGGTGAGTCGACAACATCACTTGCTTATATCGACAGTTCACGCTTCACTGACTTGTCCACCCTAATGTATTTCCTTTGGGACTCTTCTAACTTCTTTTTGAAAAACAGGGTAGACAATGTCACTCGGTTGAGTCACGGTGGTCAAATGAAATTTTATTACACATCACACTTTTATCGCCAATTTTCGCATACATTCGGGTAATTCATCCTCATAAGAAAAATCCCATCTAGGGTCTGTTATTTCTCTGTCAAAAATGTACTGCACTATTTTACATTTGCCATCGCAATTGTCAGGCACCCAATCTAATCCTAACCCCTTGGTAAAAGCATCATCTTTTTCTTGAATGCAATAGTCACATAGAATCCATTTCAACAATTCGTCACAACGCTTTTGCCACAAAACACGCTGAGCATTGACTTCTTCGACCGAGGGTTTAACGTGCAAGGTTTTGCGTAACCACCAACTGAGCTTACACACCAGGACGCGGGCACAATAATCATGCCAAACAGGACGCTTCCCATCACTGTGATTTCTACACCAATGTATAAAATCACTAGGTGACATGACATTCGTGGTACCTATAGGCAGTTCATGGGTCTCGTTTAAACCGATGGGAAGGTCCACAGTAGGGATATCCATGGTTTGAAACAGCTTTTTCAGCGGTGGAGTAACATCTAGCAAACCCACAGCAGGGAAATCGGAGGGACAATGAGTCTTATACCATTGTTTGACATCGGCAGCAACCAAATTCTGATCTCGTCCAGATGTGTCGTCAAAGGTTAGTCCATGATCGTACTTCATTTGCTCATCAATACTCATTTGGGTCTCATTGGAAAAAGCAAACAAGTCATGTCCAGGAGAATAAGACAACAAATGATGATGATATCCATCTCGGCTACATAAACCAATTTCTCGATAGAGAAAAAACTCATCGGTGATTTTAAAACCGTGACAGAAAGCAACAACTCCAATAGTCTCCATACTTGGGGAGTGAATGAAATCTCTAGGTAGAGGGACGCTATTTAGAAGGTTGCAAACGTGACTAAATTCACGTCATTGACCCAAGCGTAAACAACGTATTGACGTCATGGCCTAGACTTGCCCGCTCCCCAGGGAGGGATTGACGTTATGACCCAATTCCCTTAGGACCCAAATGCTCAATAAAGTAATGTGTTCAAGTGAAAAAAAGTCATTATGTGCAAATTTCAAGAACCGACCGCTCAGCAGTTGCAACGAAGCAGAATGTCTGAACTTCAGAATACCATGAACGCTATATTTGGTTCCCCTGATGAGGAGTCCATAACTCGTCCTGACGACCCCAAGGTGGCGAAGTTGGAAAAACGCATGATTCAACCTCAAGTACTAATTCAAGGAAGCAACAAACGTCCAAAAGGCAAGAAAAACAAGGAAACAGTCAACCCTAAAGAAGTGATCAAGGATCCACCGTATGCTGGAGATGAACTGCGAGTCATCCCCCCTCAGCCCACATTGCCCACTAACCTTCTCATGCCTGGTCCGTCATTAGCAGAAAACATAGAAGTGTATCCTAGACCGTCTCTCCCAAGCTATGAAGAGATGATGCTAGATGAAATGTTCAATGGTCCAAGCTCTATGGAAACACAACCTGACCTAGCGCCTGTGAAAATGTTGGAAGAGGCAGTAGCAGGGATCCAAGATGGTCGAACCGTGGAATGGTGGCCCGTGGAGGAACCAGAGCAAATGGTTAACATGCTGGAGTATTTGGAAGATGAAAACAAACCTCTGCATACCAACTTTGTCCTTCCTAACCAAGGACTAGCCCTGTGTTATGCCTGCCCGGCCTTTTTTGGAAGTATGCAGAACAAGCAGATTGTAGCGGAAGCCTTGTGTAACGAGATACACAGCAAAATACTCAATCAGTGGGGAACCCTTAGCTGTCGTTGTGGATTAGTGCCCAAATTGCAGTTGAGTCAAACACCCAGAAACATGCACAAAGTCTTCCTAGGCTGTCCCAAACCTCGAGAAACAAGATGTGGGTATTTTCAGTGGATCCATGAGCCCCCCAAACCCAACTATGTACCCAAGACAGCCACCCGAAAAGCCCTAAAGAAACGACTGGCAGACATGGTCAGTGACAGGATGAGCCTGGAGAAAAAGCAGAAAACCAAGGGAGGATTTCAGTTTCCTTAAAGCATTGTAAAAACGTGTGTGATTCATTCAAGTTGTTTTTTGCTACGTGAGTGCATGTTGTTTGTCATGTCTTGCCCTTTCCCTGGGGAGGATCATTGACGTCATGGCCCAGACTTGCCCGCTCCCTAGGGAGGGATTGACGTCAAAGGGGTTTTGTTAAATACTCGGCGTGTGTTGAGCCATGATCAGTTATCATCATGAACTTCCATGGGAATGAACCATTAACCACCGAGTTTCTCCTAGTATTTGGGGACCAAGAGAAACCCTGTCCCTCGTATTATGGGAAAGACGAAGATAAGAAAAAAGTCAAAATGGTCCTTCAACAAGAGATTCATCCTGAAGTCCGTGCCAAATGGGGTAACTTAACGTGTCATTGCCAAAAGCTGCCCAAGATGCGGTTAAGTAAAACTGCCAAAAATCTCAACAAAGTGTTTCTTACCTGTGGTGGCTCCGCTCAAGACGCTCGTTGCAAGTATTTTCAATGGATCCATACACCGCTGTATCCATTGCCTTCTGATCCCATGCCAGACTGGCTGCGAAAAACCTACAAACCAAGACCCCTCAAATCCTTCACTAAAGACAATCGAGAGTGGATGCAACAAGCAGAGCAAAATGTCGAGCAGTGGAAAAAGCAGCAATCCGACCAAGCCTGGTTCAATCAGTTTGCAGAATCTGCCAAACGACAACATGAGCAACGAGAAGCTAAAAAAAGTGTTAATCCTTGGAAGGCAAGTACGCTTTTTGCTAGCCCTGAGATTGCCAAAGCCTACAAAAAAACAAGGACAACAAGGATTACCGTTAACCCCAGCCCAAGAACGTTTTTTTCAACATTTAGTAGATTTGCACCAAAAAGACCTCAACGAAGGTCCTACTATAAGATGTGTTAATTTTTAAGAATAAAACACCCTTTAAACTCTTCATATTTTTGTTTGTTCTATTGTTAGGGTTAGGGTTAGGGTTAAAATGCTAATGAGGTTAGAGTTAAACCCTAGTCCCTTGGGGTTAGGGTTAAGGTTAGGGTTAGGGTTAAAATGCTAATGAGGTTAGGGTTAAACCCTAGTCCCTTGGGGTTAGGGTTAAGGTTAGGGTTATATTATTGTGTGAGGGTATTCTTGTCCCAGAACCCCCATTATCCTCTACTACCATGGGGTTAGGGTTTGGGTTATAAAGCCACACGTTTTACCCTACAGCGTTCATTGTTAGTTCATCATGACAGCTAGGCGCTTGTTAGAAATGACCCAGGCTTGGCATGATTGTGAAGTGGAATTGAAACAACTCCGAGCCCTTTTACAGGTCCGAGATAAACAGATTGAGGTCATGAAAGGGGAAATAGCTGCATTACAAACAGATAATGCTCAATTGCGGTACGAGTTGCTCTGTCCAAAGTGTCAAAGTTATCTGGATTCAAAACAACCCGGTGATACCATTTTGGCCATACCATGTCCTTCATGTATTGGAACGGAAGGGTATGCCAAAAACTTTTTTGAAGTATAAAGCACAGCCTCCTCCTCATAGATATCATTGTTCACCATGAACACCTTAGAGTATAGATGCACTATGTGGATTTGTCAAAAACTAGCCCAAGACAGGCCCATTCCAGAAGAGCGCTGTGCACCTATTGCCTTATTTGAGTATATGATGGACACCCATCGCAGTTGGGGTCGTTACGCTATTTACATGACTTGGTTGCATCGTCATTTTCCCACTCAGGGGTCTTGGATTTTCCACTATTTAAAGACATACTATTCGTCAAGGACGTATTCATTGTCCTATTTGTTAGCACAGTGGTTCATGTATCATGGCGCAAAAACTGTCGAACGCCTATGTCGATCCTTCCCAATCTGGCTCGTTAGGAGGTGTGGCTAAATTTGCCAAAGCCCATGGACTCACTCAATCCAAAGCCCGTCAAGTCTTACAAACTTTGTTGAGTTACACGTTACACAAGCCCCGACGTCGCCAATTTCCTACCTTACCCGTCATGGTCTTTAAAGTCGATCAACAGTGGGTGATGGATCTGATGGACGTCCAGAAATTGGCCAAATGGAATAAAGGTCACCGGTACATTTTAACCGTGGTGGATGTCCTGTCCAAATATGCCTGGGCCATTTCCATCAAAAACAAAACAGGTGCGGTGATGGTGCAAGCGTTACAGACGTTATGGAAACAAGCTAGCCCCAGACAACCTCAACGGGTGCAATCAGACGACGGGACAGAGTTCATGAACGCTAAGGTGCAAGCCTTTTTTAAAAAACACCAAGTAGACCATTTTTCCACCCAAGGGGATACAAAAGCCGCTTTAGCGGAAGTGTCGATTAAAACGTTAAAAACCAAACTGTATCGCTATTTTACTTCTGCCAATACCCTCACCTACTTGAAAGCCCTTCCCCTCATCGTGGAGCAATATAATCACACCGTTCATTCCAGTATTCAAGAAAAACCTGCTCATGTGACCCCGGACAATGAATATTTGATTTGGAATCGATTGTATAAAAAACGGTTACGCAAACGGGCTCGTCCGAAACTGCGTGTGGGAGATAAAGTACGGTTAAACAAAAAACATCGGGTGTTTCAAAAAGGGTATTTGCCTGGTTGGACAGAAGAAGTCTTTTTAGTCCATGGGATTTCAACCATCCGCCCCGTTGTCACCTACACCCTCACAGAATGGAATGGGACGCCTATAAAAGGCACATTTTATGAAGAAGACGTCCAAAAGGTTTTACTCCCCGATGAGGCATTATTTCGGGTGGAAAAAGTGTTAAAACGAAAAGGAAATCAAGTGTTTGTTGCGTGGAAAGGGTGGCCCAAACAGTATAACAGTTGGATTTGGAAAAAAGACTTGCAAGTACTATGAATGAATTTCGTATCACTCTCATCAGTGATCCCACTGATGAATTTCCCAACAATAAAAACAACAATTTTAAAGTCCGTTTACCCACCATATTGAATTTACCGGGAGACACTTGGCAAGCGAGTTTATGGAGTGTCTCCGTGGCTGACGAGGGACATAGTCCCACCGTTCTTTCCTCTAATCAGGATATAGGGTTAATCAAATATCGTTATACATTCACCCAACGTCACCAAGCAGCGGATAATTCATGGTTGGTGGACTTTAAAGCCAAAGACAAAGAGGTGACCTTAAAGGACGTGATGGGAAACGATTTTCCGGTCACCTCAGGTATCCAATTATGGCATAATATTATCACCCACATGGATCAAACCATGATGAAAGATGTGACGACCACCTCAGTCGCTTGGAAAACAGCCAAAAATGAAGCAGCCACTGTATCCTTGAAATCCACTTGGAAACCCTTGTTTGAATGGAAACAAGACACGCTGGTTTTAAAAGCCGTCCCTCCTCAAGATGTCTATGCTCGCGATGCGACCAATAAAGTGCAACCCTTATCAACCGTTGGGTTTCATGTCGACTTTGCTCAAAAGTTTGGCCTCCTTACCAAAGACAAGAAGGACAAGTATCAATTAGGACCCAATTTAGACTATGCATTACCCACCAATACCTATAATGATACCACACTTCCTACGAGAACCAATCAAAGGTATCAGTGGTTAGGAGAACACTTTGTGGGGATTAAACCACACGATTTAATGGGAGGGAATGAGTTATTCAAAGTCAAGACCGAGGAAGGAAAGCAGTATATGTATCTCACCCGCTACGTCGATTGGCAATTCCTAAATTTAAATGCCTTGTTTAATACACATGTGGGAACCATCAAACAAACGGTGATGTTGTATTGCGATGTAGTTGAATCGACCATCGTTGGGACCCAAAAACATTCGTTGTTGAGAAAAGTGGAATTGGAACGTCGGGGTCAGGGCCGAGCTACGGTAGAACCCCTTCATCGCGAATGGATTCGACTGCGTAGCAAACGAGTGGAAATCATTGAAGTGTCCCTCGCTACACCTCGTGGATCCTTGTTGGTCCTACCTACAGGCAAAACACTCGTGACCCTAGGGTTTCGACGAGTATAAAAGAATCCTCTCCTCTCTGATGACACAGTCTTTCATCATGTTGGGTGGGTCACTCACACGATATCATACCCCCACTCTGAAAGGAAAAGGGTTTTCACAAGAGTTGGTCAAATTAGCTGGACCCACATTGCTTCGATCCATTGGACATGGCCTTGACGCGTATGAAAAAGGGGCGTCTGCTGCAGAGGCCGTTAAAAGCTCAAGCCAAGTGTTAAAACGAGGTCTGAAACGTAAAATTCCCGCAGCCGTAGGTCTTTATGCCAAAACCAAAGTTAAAGAAAGCTATAAAAAGAAACGACAACGCGTCAAAGATATTTTAGGCGTGTAATCATGCAACGTGGACAAAAATCACAATCCCGTGTGAAACATCAACGATCCGTGGGTCGTTACAATTCACCCTACCAACGGGGTGGTACTATTTTTAGCCCCATGAATCCCTGGGCCATGACCTCCTACAAACCCTATGGGGTAGACCCTTTGAGGCTACGTAAGTTAAGAAAAAAGGCGAATAGAAGCACTAAACAGAAAGGAGGACGTGTGCACAAAGTCACTTATCCATGGACCACCAAAGGTCGACAGTATAAAAGGCGTCGCAGACGACGTTAAGCCATCACTCTGTCAACATGTCATTGAATCTGTTCGACGTCCCAGACATTGACTATCGGTATGAAGCCAAACGTTGGATTCCTTTCAAACCTGCCAATACGGGGGGACGACCTATTCTCTTCACGGTCCCCTCCTCAGAAGATTACTATGATTTAAATGAAACCAAGTTGGAAGTGAAAGTACGTATGAATACGACAGGCACAGGAGGTCTTGATGATGATGAAACAGCTGCCTCAGATGGCAATGACACAAAATATGTGTATTGTGTCAACAATTTTGGGCGTACCCTCTTTAATCAAATGAATGTGAGCTTCAACGGCGTATTGATGACGGAGCAAAGCAATGCCTATCACCACAAAGCCTACGTAGAAACAATGTTGAATTACAGTCGTGAAGAAGGAAAAACCACCCTGGCTGCTCAAGGATGGGTCAATGAACTGAATGTGCGTGCTTCATTAACCCCTACCAATGCTGGTACTAATGATAAGCCCAATCCCAGTGACTGGGATGGAAAAACAGGGCTCAAAGCCTTGACCCGCCGTTTGCTAGGCAAAACGTATCATACCTTTATGATCAAACCTCATTTGGCCGTCTTCAGAACAGGCAAATGTCTTGTGCCAGGAGTTCAAATTGATCTAGAACTCTATTTGAACGACAGTAACCTGTTTCTCTTTGGAACGCCAGACACGACCACCTCCGTAGGCAAAAAGATTCCCACCCTAGAAGACAATGACATCTTTGTCACTCTCTGGATGAAAAAAGTCACTCTCAATGCCTCCGTGTATACCAGACTGCAGAAAGAACGTAGCCTTAGTAAAACCAAGAAAGTACAATATCCTGTGGTTCGCAGTGAAATCAGAACCTATTCGTTTGATGGCAATAGCACCCGTTGGGAACAAGACAATGTTTTCGTGAACAAAATTCCTGGGAAGGTCATTATAGGATTAATGAATTCCACCAATTACCATGGAAGTCTGCAACACTACCCCTTTGCCTATCAAAAGTTTGGGGTGACCCGAGTCCGCCAGACGATTGACGGCGAAGAGTACCCGTACAGATCCCTGGAACTCACAGGCAATACCAAAGCAGAAGATTTGGTAGGGTATGACCGATTCCTTACTGCCTCTGGGGCCTACAAACATCATAAAATACCTATGATGCGGCCAGGGGATTGGGGACAAGGCAAAAATTGCACCCTGTTCATGTTCAACAATGTTCCAGGCGATGCAGATGACCCTGAGTACAGAAATCCCAGACTCACAGGCAATGTCCGCTATGAAATTGACTTCCGGGCAGCGGTGGGTCACAACATTACCGTGGTGATCTGGAGCGAGTATGAAAATATCTATGAAATAGACCAGTGGGGCGGAATTCTTTATTCTGTCAACAGCTAAGATGGAGTTCGTAGCTCTGAGTGATACGGTCCTGAACCACTTAGCCAGACAAGATCCTGACTTGAACAAAGTGTTTCGAGGGGTGTTTCCAGCGGACAAGTTACCGACCGTTCCCAAAACGAGAGTCTTGAGTGATGCTTACATTGTAAACACAGACCCCGAAAGTCAACCTGGGGAACATTGGTTAGCTATTTGGACGCGAAACCGAGTGTGTGAAGTCTTTGATAGTTATGGTTTGCCCTTATCCACTTACAAGAACCCACAGTTACAAGCTTGGTTCAAGCAATGGAAAGAAGTCATTACCAGTGATCATACCCTGCAAGCCATGGACAGTCAAACCTGTGGACATTATGCGCTCTTGTTTTTAAAAGCCAAAGCCAGGAATGAATCCTTTCAAGATTTTTTAGCGCTATGGAACTCGCAAAATTTAGTATTAAATGATCGCCGTGCGGGTGAAAAGATTCAACGTCTAATTAAGACACAGCTGTCTAGAAAAGAATTAAGTTGTCAACAATCCAATGTAAGCCGTTGCGCCTTTTGCTATTTTTATGATTTACAATAAATGTGTGTACCCAACACTGTGTCTTTCATTCTTGAACATGTTCACGCGTGGGGATGAGCAAAACGCCATAGAGGGATTGGCTTTTACGCAAGCCCATATCTATTTGTTGTATCAATGGTACTGTCATTGTCATTGGCCCTTGGGTACTTTACAAGACTGGGTGGAGATTATGACCCTTGCCAGATCTCATCAATGGTCTGCATTAAACACCTTTCTGTTGGACAAACCAGTCCTTAAAAAGGTGGTGTTTACTACCCTAGCCTTAGTCTCTCCCAGACTGTATCGAGTGTACTTTCAGCATCATTACACGTCAGGATTCCCGTCAAGTCTATGAGGCCTTTGCCAAAGCCAAGGTACTGTATATGAGTCAACATCCCTGGGAGATTTTTGACCAAAACCAATGAGATGGGTCTCATTGGACGTAGGCGGTTCAGTTGGCTCAACAAAACGCTTGGAAGGCCATGAAACACTATATTGAATGGATGGGGGAAACCTATTTAAGAGAACACATGCAATTGATTGTTCAATTAGCTTCTCCACGCTTGTATCGAACACTATGGGGCGCAAACGATGCACCGTGAGGCGAACACGAAGCCAAAGTAAAAAAGGGGGTGCCCGATTTAAAAGAAAACCCCGTCTAGTCGATAAAATTGCCGAAGGCGTAGCCATGGGTTTATCGGGACCCTCTCCCAGTTTTGCTAAAATGGGTGCTTTTTTAGCCAAGCAAGCTTTCAAGGGTATAAAAGACAACGTCCGTCATTATCAGAGAGGCAAAGGACTTGGCGCAATCTTATCCACAGCCGCCAAAATTGGGTATAAATTGGGCAAGGACAAAGGCTATAAACGTATGGGTGCAGTGGGAGCGACTGGTCATTACACTCATTTTCGTAAACCGTGGGAAACATGATTCGTCAACCCGCTAGTGTAATTATTGCAGGCCCATCTGGGTCTGGCAAGAGTGAATTGGTCGAAAACCTCTTGAGAGAGAAAAAACTGTTTTATCCTCCTCCCCAAAAGATGGTTTACTGTTACGATCGATGGCAACCACGTTTTGATCGCATGAAAAAACACTCCAAGGTCATTTTTAACAAAGGTCTTCCTCCTGAAGGAGCGTTAGTCAAATGGTTTAAACCTGAACATCATGGGATTCTCATTCTCGATGATCTGATGGAGGAATCGGGCAATGATAAACGCGTGTTGGATTTAGTTACCAAAGAT
This sequence comes from Porites rus, assembly GCA_964035705.1. Classification (NCBI taxonomy): domain Eukaryota; kingdom Metazoa; phylum Cnidaria; class Anthozoa; order Scleractinia; family Poritidae; genus Porites; species Porites rus. The sequence continues at coordinate 33,808,596 of OZ037996.1, forward strand.
TCTCATCATCGTGGTATTACCGCCTTGTATCTAACCCAAGATCTCTTTCCTCCCGGCAAATTTGCCAAAACCATCAACCGCAACGCGCATTATGCTATTTGCTTCAAAAGTCCTCGGGACAAGACGGGCATCCGTAACTTGTTGCTGCAAGTGTATCCAGACAAATGGCGACGAGTGCTTCAATTATTTTTGAGGTTGACAGCTCGCCCCTTTGGCTATTTTATGTTGGATTTACATCCAGCCTCCGACGATCGTTTTCGCGTATGGAGTCATTTAACCCAACGTGAGGGGAAACCTCAGGTTCATACGTTTGACGAAGATATAAAAGGAGATTCATTCACGAGAGATTCATTAACCATGGCCAAAGGACGACAACGACGGAGAGGGTTGGCAAAAAAGCGCAAACCTGGAGTGGGAAGACAACGTGGAGGGATAGCTCCCTTCTTAGCAGCAGCGATCCCTGCCTTAGTGGCTGGAGGGAAAGCGGCAGCCATGGGAGGACTAGGCGCTGCAGCCAATTATGGGACCATGAAAGCTTTACATGCCTTATCCAAACAGAAGTATAAAAGGAAACGCAGACCCCAAAGGAGGACTAAAGCACGATGACGGGCCGTATGACACGACAAGGAGCCTTTTTAAAAGATGTCTTAAAGGAAGCCGACCAAAACAAACGTCAACAAAAACTTCGCTATGCCAATGCAGATCAAATTAATGCTGTGAGTGAATTAGTCATGAATACCTTGCGTGGGGTGATTCGTCCTGGCAGAAAAACTGTGTCCAAATTAAAACCCTACAGCAAACAGCTTCGCCTGATTGCAAGTCCCCGTCAGAGTATAAAAAGAAGACGTCACCTCATGATTCATCAATTAGGCACAGGTGTTTGGAGTGAGTTAAAACGTTGTTATCATTGTGCTAAGACCCGCTACCGCTATTAAGATGAAACAAGTCCTGTTCCAACGACTGCTATGTGTGCTAGAAGGGTTGATGACGTTGGTAACCCTGTTGAAAAACCTTCACCAACGCATGAAAGAAAAATCTCCCAAGAGATGGGGGTCCAAAAACGTATAAGTATGCCCCTGGGACTTTGATGGTCATTCATTGCTGACCATGGACGGTATTAGTAACACGCCCGTGGAAAACTCTGTTCAATTTTTACGGCTAAGGGATAAATACAAATCCGACCTCTTAGATGATAGTCGTCTGACTAAAGCAGCGGGTTTAGCGGCCCAACAAGAACTGTTGCTAGAAAGTCCTGCCCCCGATACCTGGAAAGAACCCCGTTTGAAATCCGTGAACCGACAGTTACGACAATGGACCACGAAAATTCGTCAGCCTGGGGGTATACGCGCTATAGGGCGTGATGATGACGACACGGATGATGACGATGCCAATAATTTAGCGGTGGGTCCCATGCAACAATTTATGAGTAATATTGCTAAGATTCAGAAGGGTATAAAAAGGAAAGCCACGACCCCTAACGTACCACAAACAGCCGTGACACCGGCTATTAAACCGTCGCCCAAGACTCCGGAAAGCAGAAAAAAACCCAAGTTTTCCTTTAAGACTGGATCGAAAGGAGAGCGCTTGTTACCGAAGACACCTAAAAGGAAAAAGTCTGCTTCGTCTACCTTCAAGACTCCTGAAAAGTCTTTGGAAGAATTAGCCACAGAATTACCCTTTTCAGACCAGTTAGGCGAATCGCCTTGGAAAACGCCGGGTGAATTAGCCAGAGACAGTCTCAGAGCCATAAGAAGACGTACACGCAAATCCCAGAGTGAGGAACGAAAAAAAGAAGGTTTAAAACAAACTGTGCTGAAAAAGGCCGCCGAAAAAGCTTTGAAACAGTTAGCACCAGCCCCTGGCTGGAAACCGTTTGGTACTCCGACTAAACGCAAACTCGATGGGAAAGACTGGTAAGAGAAAACGTTCAAGACCCGGTAGAAGGAGACAGCGAGGGGGGAAATTTGATTTTCAAAAAGCCATTGAGAAAACAGGCATTGAGTTTCATTTGCCCGGCTATAATTTTGCTGGCCCTGGCACCAAATTAGCCAAACGTTTGAAACGCGGAGATAAAGGCATCAACAGGTTAGACGACATTGCTTTACATCATGACATTGCCTATAGCAAAGCCAAGAATTTGCAGGATAAATGGAAAGCGGATGAAGTCATGATCAAAGCCATTGATCGTTTACCCGGGAAAAAGACCATGACCGAGAAAGTCGTCAAGAAAATCATGCAAGCCAAGAGAAAACTCAAATTGTAATCTGCGTGTGTTTTTTTATTTCAATAAACAAAGAGTGTGCACACAATGTCTCTGTCTCGTGTTAACCTTCTCTAAAATGTAACTAGATCACACATTGACTGTCAGACTGAAAGTTGAGCAGGGTTTAAGGGAATTGAAAAAATCCACCCCATCGCGACATGTCCCTGCTTTCTCTCACCTGCGTAAATCGGTCGCTCTGAAATAGCCTTTTTTCCACCCATCGGATTGACACTTTGAATAAGGAAATCTTGGGTAACATGGCATGGGCAATCGAGACTTTCCATCCTGATCCAGGTAAATACAAGCTGGGGGATCGTTTGACTTTAAACTGATTGGCTTCATTATTCGCATAGTCACTGGTGACATCGCTCAACAGGGTTAAAAACAGGTCCGTCATGGTACACGTTGGAATACGACCTTACCCCTTTCATCCCTCCGTTTATACCCAACCACAACAATAACCTAACACAGAGATTGTATTGCGAACTTAGTTTATTTCTACATTAAACCTCCCTGTCGATTTAATGTTACAACACTTCGAATGGCGCCACTAAGCAGACCTATTCCTATTTACAATACAGGTTATGAAAAACTATTTACAACTCCAAAAGCAAGTCGACCTCGTCTTGAATACGAGAGTATCCAAAAGGATACGACTGGCGAGTGGTCCTGTCGATCACTCGTTTGTCAAAGACCAGACCATATTTCTTTTCACGTTCTATCAAACGAATCCGTTTGTTGGTCTGGTCTCTGTGAAAAAAATGTTCATCCACTAAGGACATTTCTCTCCTAGATGATTGAGGCTGATCGAGTTCTTTCAAAATGTTATCACGGAGAGTATAAAAATTCAAAATTTGTTTGTTCTTGTAATTCAGTGAAAATCCCCTAACCTTACATTCTACTTTCCCTCCCCTGGTTTCATACCCATAGTTTTTCGCACCCCCACTGGCAAATTCTATGATGGGGTCACCTTCTACTTCGTCCGTGAATTCTCCCAAAAACACACCTAAGGGAATTTCTACCTGCCCTGGGCGCCATTTATATATGACCGAATCCGTGTCATAATACAACACTCGCTGTTGTAATGTTTCTAACGCGGAGTACAATTTCAATCTGGCATGAGCTGTTGTGAAAATGGCAATAAATAAATTGGTCTTCAAGCTTCGTTCCACCTCTTCGTCGGCTCGGGTCGTCACCACCTCCATGACTTCTTCGGAGCAGATCCGGACGGTACTGATGTTGAAGGAGGGGTCGTTCAGGATGGAGTAAAGCTGATGGGCGCTCTGAATGACGTGTGTCTGTGGTTTGTTTTGCCTTTCGCCAAATTTGCCCCAGAAGCTGAAAGAGAGAAAAAGAAATAGACAAACCGATTAAAAGGAGGTTGTTAACTTGCAGACTTTGTCTGCCACTTAAGCTCCTTATTTGCAGACTTTTTCTGCATGATTTCCATACATTTCCTTGTATTTTTTAGTAAAACGGTTGCATGTCGTTTCATGTCAGACCTTGCTTCTTAAGTTCAGACTTTGTCTGCAACTTATACCTCTTATCAGCAGACTTTTTCTACACTAAACACTCACCTGTTGAGCATCATCTTAGCGACCTGTTTCCGCCCCGGGTTCTTGGCGACCTGCTCCAAACGAATTCCTTCTTTCTCTTCATAGTCACGGAGGTACGCGTCTTTCTGCTCTGGTGTGTGACACTCGTCCGGCCAGCCCGCCGATTCCTGCTTGATTTTAAGCCAGGTGTTGACATAATCTGCGAAGAGCCCCACCCGTCTGTCCTCTTCTTGGAAATGCCACACCTCATGAATTTTAACGATACGATAACCGAGCTCCACCGCTTTTTGCAATTCTGGGGTAGCCCACGTCCCTCTCAGCATCCGTTCTTGATCTGTATGAGGACACAGGTTGGTTCTTTCCAGCCAGGGCTTTTGCTGTTCTTCGCGAACACAGGCGGAGCAGAGGGGGAAGGTGAGTTTACCACCAGCCCGGACGGGGAGTACGGGATGGAATAAATGCTGCGGGGCCAAGATGTCGACTTGTGCCAAGCCAAAATAATGATCGATCTCTTGGTCCGAGGGATTGGTATAGATCAGCGGGAACCGAACCGGGTATTCTTTGTATTTGTTTACCCAGGGGTAAAGGGACGTGACATCACAGTATTTGATGCTCTCTCCCTCTTCTGCTTTGGCGTACAAGGAGACAGCCCCCGTTCTGCCCCCATAGAAGGCGTCTCGTGGGTCTAAGGGAGGGACCATGTCCAAGTCGTCTAGGAACGCTCTTAAGGCAGGGTCAGTCTTCTTCTCTTCTTGAAATTCACATTCCCATTTTTCTACGACGTGGTAACCACACAGACGCAACATGGCCGCTTTTCTTTCGGTGGCTTCATACACTTCATTGACTGTACGGTCTGCATGGCAATTTCTTCTGACATCGCGTTGCCGCTTGAAACAACGGGGGCACCCGTGATAATAACAGCCGTAAAATTCAAAGATGGTATGGGTGGTCTCGTCGTAGCCATCCACGTACACCATCTCTCCTGGGGTGCCGACTTGCACTTCCCCGCCATTGCGCAAGTGGCGGACACGCCCCATCCCTCCCAAAAGATGATCTTGATAATAGAGCCATTCCAAAGCGATTTTACTTTGATTGATGCGGTTTACACGCCACCCACCTTGCGGTTCTAAGGCAATGAGATCGGCCTCCAATTTTTCTCGTCGCCAGAAGAGATTGCAGGCGCTGGCAATCGTGACTGCTTCTACGAGAGGATTGAAGCCGGCAATTTCTTCAAACTCGGCCACAAACTTCAAGCACCCTTCTTTTAATAGTTTGACATCGCTTTCGCAATACTTCAATAGCTCCTCTTGAAAGTTGAACACTGCTTGTTCGGCGACTTTGCGGGCGTGCCACGCCAGAAACTTGTCTCTCTTCTTACTATCCATTTCGTCTGGATGGTAATCTTCTTTTGGGGGGTACTCGCCAGAATACTCAAAATTTTCTTTACGGTTGAAGGCGTGAGGAAAAAAACCTTTGTGGAGCTCACGAAGATTGAAAGTAGCAGGAAATTTCTCAAGTGCCATGGCAAAGAAATTCATCGAGTACTTAAAGATCAAGTTCCCCGACTCAAAATAAAGGATTTTTGCGCCCTGCGTTAGAGGTTTTTCGACCGCTCGTCCTTGGTCATACAGTGCTTCTAAAACGAAGTTTCCGTCAAAGCCTCGCATGTTATGGAAGAAGGTGATGACTTTGCGTGGTCTTTCATCTCCTTCCACTTCTGTGAGATCTTCTAAGGCATGTAAAAATTCTTCAATCGTGTCGGCATGATGAATCTGGTCGTCTTCTTGGGTGGACCAACAAATGAGGTTCGGGACAAACACGCGGTCTTCGGTCGTAAAACATTCTATATCCGCGAAATTTAAGAGAGGAGGGGGTGGGGGCCCTCGTTTCTCGTTATCATCATCATTATCGTCATCATCATTTACATAAGCCGCGGGGTCTTCTAAAGGATCTTCTTGGGGGGTGTCTTCTTTTGGTTGCACAGGCTGGATATAACAACGATGGTGGACGTGAGCAAATTCACCGCAATTTCGGCAGGTGGCGTGGAAACATTGATGCGGTTTCTTGGGATTGACAGCATACTCGGCGGAACAGCGTAAACATTTTCGCCAACTTTCACACAAGCTTTTGGCCCCTTTCTTCTTTTCTTTCATCTTGTGGGCATCAAAACAATTTTGACCATAAAATAAACAGTGGCAATGGAGACAATTAAGAGTGGGTTTGATCCATGCGGCATAATTAGGGCAGGTCTTATTTCCGCGGCAGCAGGCAGGACAATTCTGGCCAAGACAATTATGGTGGCGGGCGTCCTGTGTATTATAGCCTCGGTCACAATGGCGGCAATAATAGGATCTGTTCATGAGGGCAGGAATGGATGTTAAACCATCGTAATGGTTTTGATGCTTGACTAGGGCGATGAAGTGAGGGGCGTCATTAAATGTAGCATCTTTAAAGACAATTAGGCATTTGGAGGGTCCTACGACTATTAACTGGTACCCCTGTGGGCCTAGATGGTCTTGAAATTTTTGTAATTCTTCAAACCCACAGGGGCCTTCGGGAACACCCGCTTCTTGATGCAGTTGTCTTGCCCATCGCTCTTGAATCGGTCTTCCGTTTTTTAAATTCTGGTAGTGGGAGCCCCCGTCGACTTTTTCCTTTACGGTCACAATGGCCCGGGCACAGCAGAGTTCGTCATGGTTCTTAATTCTTACGACACATCTTTTCTTCTTCACTAATTTTTCCCATGCACGGCGACCAGGATTTCCTTGTTTGCCCCCATTTTTTCCACCAACACCCAGGTTTTTAACGAAGGTCAATTCCACAAAAAACCCATCTCTATGGGGGTCCATGACTTCCGCCGAGTTTAGTTTTCTGGCCAAATCTTCTAGATAGGCGCGGGCGTAATCTTCATTATTAAGCCATACTTCTAAAGGTACATGTCGGGCAGATTGCGACCATACATGAGTGAATGAATTTGAATGTACGGCCATCAAAAGGGAATAGTCCCTGACATTAAACCCCTCGTTGGCTACCAGCCTTCGCAGACCCTGAACGATGGCTTCCGTGAGTGCTTCCCCTAATGGTTCCTCTTGAGGATCCCTCAGTTGCTGGAAGGTGAGTTTAAATTTCCGCTGGGAAACTATGCTTCTAAATGATCGATTTCTTCCCACGGGCGTAAATTCAGCGCGAAACAGTGGATTACCCCCACGTTGCTCAAAACGGCGAAAGGCAGAGAGCAGAGCCTCATCATCATCGTTCAATAAGGCTATAAAAAATACAAAAGAAAGGCCTGTATTAACGCTTGGTTGTTTTCACAGTTGACGATTGTACTTTTGCGTTCTACTTGACAATTTACGCTCTGTTACACCCGGTTCGAGCTTCTATTTTATTTCACTTAACCTCTATAAAAGAAAATTATTTACGCGGGAATCTTTAACGCCCCGTCGCACCTGGTTTGAGTGTCTGTTTAGTTATCTTGAACGAAAGGTCTGCATTTACGCGGGAATCTTTACTCTCCATTACACCTGGTTTGAGTGTCTATTGCTTGACCATTCGTCTCTGTTGTTGTCGCTTCGGTTACACGCCTACATTGCCCTCGTCGACTTATTTCTCTTTCCTTAACCATAGGCATGTAAAAAGCTGACTTACCTTCAATGTCACTATCCAATGCTTCCATTTCCACTGGTTCTTCATTCCGTTCTACGCGGTGATGAGCAGACAGTAAATTATCATTGTCTTGATTCATTAAAGCTGAAAAAAAATAAAAAATAAAAAAAATAATAATAATAAAAAAATAATAATAATAATAATAAAATAAAATAAAATAAAACGAAACGTCTGCATTAACGCTAGGTTCTTTACGATAATTCTGTTTTTAATTTTGCAAAGAAACTTTCTTATTTACTGAGTTCGTGATTATCGTTTAGCCTACAATGACTGTGTTTCACGCTACGTTAATTCTAGTTCGACTTCTACTTGTTTGTGTTACTTCGGCCTGGAAATTATGTCTTTCCGCTTAAATTAATACTCTGTTTACAGTGACAATAATATGATCCCTCGACCTTTACTTTGTTTAGCTACGGTCAATTCATTTCTACATATTGACATCTGCCGTGTTAATAATTTCCTCTAAACCTTTTACAAGATATTTGACTTCATTCACGCTGCGTTACCCTAGTTCACTTCACAATTTAACTCTACTGCGTTACCTTGGCTTTTAGATTATCATTTGCTCCAAACGTCTTACACGATAATTTAATTCATTAACGCTCCATTAACCTTAGTTCGCTTCACAAATTAATTCGTTAACTTTGCTGACAATATCTGTACTTCTCAAAGTCTTAACCTGCTTTGAATACAGTTCACTTTGTTTTACGCAATGTTACTACTAGACTAACAGTTATTTACCTTCAATGTTGCTATCCACCGCGTTGACTAAACTTGAATCTTGGTTCATAAATTCTATAAAAGAACATGAAAGCCATGAGCTACCATTCCAACATTCTTCACGTTACCTTTCATTCACGTTGGTTTATACAAGAACGAACTCAATCTTACCTTCCATCGTTCGATCACTCAAGTAGCAGACACTTCTACCTCGTTGAGAGCAATAAGCGTTGAACACTCTAAGACACTTTGAAGTGACTGAAGGCTCGTGGCTAACTCATCGTTGTTTATTAAGGTTGAAACAAAAGGCCGCCTTGACCTTTGAAACGAATTTGCATACAAACTGACCAAAGCGTATTGTCCTTGAGTGGGAAAATAATTTTTGCTGAGCTGGTTCTTTAAGCAATGACGTCTTTCTTTTGACATTTAGATTTAGTCAGCCATCTTGTCTCTTTTCATCCTTTGTATTTCTAGAACAAGGGATATTACTTTTCGCTTACTTAATATTTTTAACTACCTAGTATTTGCATTTTATTTTACACCCATTGTAGTCGGCCATCTTGTTTGACGTCAATGGTTATTACACAATCCTTTTGTCTGCACGTACTTTCAACTGCTCCTTGGCGTTCCTTTTAAGCAAAACCATTTTATTTTTGTTTATCAAGGACGGTTTTCTCAGCGCTTTTTGTCACCCTTTGCCAATTTAATTTTTCCCTTATTAATCCTTCTATTGTCTGAGGGATTAGTCGGCCATCTTGTTTGACGTCAGTGACTACTGCACAACCTTTTTGCCTGCACGCAAACAATTTCAACATGCAAGTTTAAATAAACGAAGAGACATATAATCGTTTTTTATTTTTTTTATTTTAAACCAAATGTTCCAACAGTGGATGTTTTCTTCACTTCTAATTGTCAGCAAGAAAGGAACCACACACGGCTCTTTGAGACTTAACGTCATGACTAACTCCCTTGACTGGCTTTTCTTTGACCTATTCTACTTTAGATCCTTGAATCTTTCACCTGCAAAGCGAACGCTCTCCTATTTAGCTAAAAACCCTTCGACAACTTCATACAAATGATTTGCTATAATTATTTCCCCTTTTCCGCAACGTTTTAGAACGTTTTTTCTTCAAATTCATGACTGTGCATGCGTTCTGTCTTGCGCATGCGCACTGCGCAGGGGACACTTATTCTGTCCCACATGTCTGCCTTGACCGAACCGATTACACATATAACTTCGCTTTTTACTATGATATAATAACTTCTCATGTGTCTCTCCTTCTTACTTCATGACATCATTCCTCATTAGCATACTTCCGACCTCTTCCGAAGGCTTCCGACGATACCCGAGCCTCGTTCTAAGATATTTCCGATTTCCAAACAATGCCACCTCATTAACTTTCGGAAAACCCTCTCCACCAATCAGTAGGCTGGAAAGACAATACAACTCATTTGCATCACAATGTGTGCTATATAGACCCCCAATGCTGCTACGCAAGCGACTTAGTAAATAAATTTTAACGGGGGATTTTCTCCTGGATCACTACCACGGGATGATCGCTTGACTAATCACTAATCAAAATTGGGTCAATACAGTGCCGACTTCAGACTTCTTGTACTGATTTTTGAACTGTTAGAAACCTGTGTTCAAACAGGAAGATCCGTATGGCTTAAAACAGATAATAAAAGAATTCATAAATTGTGAAAGTAATGTTGTCTCGTCTAACAAAAGTTTGTTTCAGTTATTTTGTATCCATTTGCGTACGCAATCAAAAGCTAAACATGTGACCATTGCAAATCAGTCATTAATTCCAATATCTTTGCTTACAGTAACACTTAGGTTTGACGAGTCCTTTCTTTCCGAGCACTCGAAAACAAGAAATGTGGATTACTGGCAAAGACATTGCGGCAAACCCATGAAGAGAACGTTGATATCCCTAATGTTAATCAAAAGGGACAGTTAAGAAGACAAAAAACGAAAGACGTAAACAGAAACCGGAATAACGCGAGCATAGAAGAGACAAATCTCACACGCAAGGAGATCTTCTCTACGTTTATACGTAACAACAACCACAACAAATACGTGATCGCAAAAACCTCGCGAGCTTAGAAAGAGTCAGCAGTGAGAATAAACGGAAACAACCCAAAGAGAAAGAAATTGTTCAACAAACAAACCTAAAAAAACCAGGAACTAAACTGATTTAGAAAACGTACGGAGAAAAAGAAAATACAGTCTAAGCTCTCGTAAGCGACCACCTCGGAAATTCGAAACAGTGACGTAACTAGAGCTGGTCGCTTACGAGAATGAGCTTCCGTAAGCGAACGCATGGTAAAACAACAAAGGGTGGTCGATTACGGGAGCTTTAGAAACTTATTAATAATTCGGAAAGAAAGGTGTTCGTAATTAGAGCTGGTCGCTTACGAGAGAAGTCTCAAGGGGACCTTCGACTGCAGCTTCATCGGAATTGGAACCTACACTATTCACGTGCCATCTGAATTGTAAATATCATCCCTGGGGATTAATTAATGATATGCAAATGAGTGTATATAATAGGAAACGCTGGCACGCATTGTACCATTCGCTTCACTTTGTCCGACACGAATGGCGATTGGCGACCAACCCGCCCTTCGTAGCGATTAAGTCGGGTTCCAGATTAATTGTCTATATTCAATTCAGTCTGTCTTGGGCTTGTTCCAGGTCAGATTGATTATAATGTCACGAATAACAGTACCCAGGGATGAATATTATACTCTGATCAGCATCTGCACGTGAATTACCAGCCCCTAAACCACCCTGCTCCACGCTGCCACTTAAGTTAAGTTTTCAACACGTAAAATTATGAATTATATTAAATTCAAAACATTTTTCTTTGCCACTGTTTGAAGCTGATGGAAGGAAAATTAGGTATTTACGCGTATTTCAAATCAATTTTGCATTATTGCATTTAATTTACTCTCGGGTTCAACGGCTGATCGATGAACGGAGCTGAAATTGCCAGTTCTTGCTATATTATATGATGTGGGTCCCTAGACATTGTCTACTTGCTTACGATCTAGGTACAACTAGATAGTCTGCGTAAAAGAATCTTGTAGTTGATCAATCGTGCTGAAAGCTTTCAACAGGTCGAGAAGCAGCAGAATAACGTATGGCTGATTAAAGCCTAACGCTGATATTTCTTAGTATTATGTAATGATCATTTTATCAAAAATCAACCAATTCATCTCCATTGTTGAAATAATTTTCTAATCTACCAATTACCTACAAAAAATACCAACATTTGTAAATTTACTAATGATTTTCTACTGCTGAAGTGGTATTTTTTTTTGACGATTGCAATGTTATGCCAACTTGAAATCTTATATTTTCTTTTTGTTTTGGTAATTCATCCGTTTTTCACTTTGACTGGACTTCGAGGGACTCATTTCGGGGTTAGCAAATCGTCGGGACCGTCCCTTTTGCTACCTTTTTAGTTCTAGTCAAGGTCTTCATGATTTGTGCGATCTTAAAATGCTCGGAGCATATGTGCAGATACATAGAATCAAACTCTTTATCAGCGCCAGGACAAAAGACGATCTTTTTTTGTTATAAGATTCTTCTAACTCGAAAAATCGAAAAAGTTGAGGTAGGTCTGACCTTTTTAAATTATTTTTACGCACGAACATGACTTAATACATCATTTTTAACACACGTCAGACTCTCCAGCTCTAGTTCATGTGCTTTCAAAAATAGCCACCCTTTCCCTTAAGCCTCGAATTGAAGCTATAAAGTAGTTACCAGGCGCCTTCTGGCTCAAACAGTTGGAACTGGGTTACTCCGTTCGAAATACGTCACGTGACCGAATTGTTTCCATGTACTCTAGTTAACAAATTGACGCCAGTTTTTTTATCGACTATCTTCTTATTGATGATAAAATGACATCATAACATTGTCAAAGTGTTGTGGATCCACGAGCCGCATACAATAACAAAAGCTCGAAAAAGTCAAATATTGCCGGTAAAAATGAAGACAACACAAGAAAATCTAGCGCAATGTTATTATCAATAATAATAATAATAATAATACACTTTATTTAAAGAGGGTAGCACAGAATTTTACGTTTGGTGATTGGCTACTGATAAAAAGTAACGGAGTTTTATTGGCTAAAAATTTGACAGGTTGATTCACGTCACTGCGCTGCATAAATTTGTTTTGCAAACTTCAAACAAGAATGAGATCAGCGATGTTTATTGCCTAGAAAAACGGAGGCATTTTAGGGCTGTATAAAGTCGTAAACTAGCCCAAGGTTAAATATTATTCCAAGGAAAGATTTTGGAGCCGCTATAGTAAACGAACAAGTCGAAGCAATGTACGGTGAAACTGTCTGTAGATCAAACAAGCCTGGCAGTTTAGAAGAGTTGTTAACCGATGAGTACGAACAGAAATCCTGTACGGCTGGTTGTTTACTTCAGTTCTCGACTTGTTTGTCGTCCTGAATGCCATTCAGCTATATGAGCTGTGTACAATCAAACCGAAAGGTGGGTATTATAGTCATGAAGTTTTAAATTCAACTTACCAGGTACTTACAAAGTTTCATAAAGTTTGTACAAAAAGTTTGTTTCGCTTTCGGAAAAAAGGATCAGAAAAACACTCAGTACTTGTCAAAAGAAAACTACCGTTATAAATGTGCTTATTTTTAATAAACTAGTCGGCTTTCAGAATTGTTTTCTTACTTTTTTAACTTTTTACGAACATTAAAAAACATTAAACATTAAATCGCAGTTTTGAAACTGTACCATTTCTAGCAAGTCGTCCCCACTTTTGTAAACTAAGTGTTCTGTTTAGTTTCCTCCGCTTAAGTTTTTAGCAGAGAATCCAAACGGGATGCAAGTCTTGCATCAGAACTTTCTGGCTATTATTCTCAGAGAACAGAAAGTGACTCTTCTACGAAACTTAACTAAACAAAAACACCGAAGGTCGGCATTCGTTCGGCAAATGACCGCGTCTTGCATTATAAAACTTAAAATTTTATGTGTTTGTCCTCTTGATAATTACAATTAACCAATCAGCGTGCGAGATATAATTCAGTTATTGTAAAAAAATATGCTTTCTATAGTTCTTTTGCATTTTGTTAACTTATATTTGAAACTCCAAAGACTTTTAATCTTTTACGGGAGTAGAATGAATCAAAACGTTGTGGAATCTAGACTGACATCTACTTCGAGAAAAAAAAAAAGCCGATGAGCAAATGGCACGTTGAATTGACATAGTGAAAATACCCTAAATTTGAATTTTTTTTCATGACTAAACAAATGTTTGATTTCAATGTATAAAATGAGCATATTATAGGTTGAGTTCACCGTGACGTTTTGTATACTCTTGACTGCGTGATGAAATGACTGCACTACGTCCGAAAATTAGTTCTGACCAAGAAAGTTTAGGTTAATTTTTCAGGCTATCAGCATGTCCGACAAAGTAAATACGACGGTTATTGTTCGTTTTATTACAAAGTTCTATACAGAGATATCAGGAAGTAATCATGAGGTGAGTGGTATCTTGAGGGACAACCAACCGTATAACTGCGACTTTCAGTGCTTATATTAGTTGTATTGGCGATAGAAATGAACGACATTTATACCTAAATGTAAAGCGCTCATAGATCAAGAAGGTTTTTTTGCAGCGGTTTTCGCATATTTTCACTTTTCATACCAGTAGTATATATCCACGGTCTAGCCAATTGTCCTGTATGTCACGCAAATATATAAATAGATCGGGTAATTATCACTATAATCTGCAATAATCAATTTTTTTTAGCCCAAAAGTGGAAGTTTAAGTCATAATAATATTACAATGGAAAAAAAGAACGGAAATTAGATTACACATTATCTTTTAACAGAAATTTAACAAATGTTTAGGCAGCGATTCTTACATAATTTGCCATTTGTCATTATGCAAAATAAACATCTCTAAAAAAGGGAAAATTAACTCCGGCATATGTTGGATTTACCACTGAAAAGAATAACTCTAACATTTTAAAACGTACCTTTTGTAGCCCATGGTTATCTATATCAATATTTCCTCCTTTTAGAAAAGGAAAATAACAAAATCATTGGACCCTTTCATGGTTACTGAGATAGACAACGCGTTGGAACGAGAATAGTTATTTACCTTTGTCTCGCGGAAGTCGTTCGTCTTCAGATAACATGGGGTAACAAACCTATGTTGAGGTCGCTATGAAGGAGAAATACGGTGAAAGAGGATAATTCCCTTGAATCGCAAACTTTATAGCGAAACATTAAATTAAGTCGAGGTTGGACAATTTAGAGGACCACTATGAGTCTAAACAATAAAGGTTTTTACTCTCAAGGCTCAAATACGACTAGAGGCCATACCGTACCGAGTCCTTGAAATTTCTTTCTTTTTTTCAGAGTATAACACGCTGACTAAGCAGAATTCTAACGATCGTTGTGTGATCTTCTGCGAACTAAATTTTAATCAAGTATCCTGATTACAATTTTCGGATCTCAGTATAATTGTCTTGGCCTGAAATGGGTAAATGAAATTCGGCGTATCAATATCAAGCATTCAAAAGTAAGAGGAAAGTGTTTGTCTTTTAATACTCTGGTTAATTTCTCGACGCAAACGTTGCTTCTAATAAAAGCCATAAAAATTTTAATTTTAAGCAAATATTCAGAAATTATAAGCAACCTAAATATACATACAAGGGAATAAAAAAGTATGCGGACTCGATAAACTGAATATTGAAATGCAAATCTGAACAACTTGTGAATGCCACATAACTAACTCGCAAATGTTTTCAATGAATATCTCTTGCTTCACTGCTTGCTCTGTTAACTGGCCAGGGTGATGTAAACCCTTCGCTGTATCTAACAAGCTACACCTCCGGGGCCAAGAGGGAACCTTCCTGTCCGCTTGAGTTCGATGGAATGTGCGTGTTCGTAAGACTTAATCATCAAAGTATGGAAAGGAAAAACAAAATACAGTTTTCTGTGGTCGAGATTCGCCCTAGATTATCTTTAAATCAAAATATTAACTTTTGTTGTGGCGGGGGTAAATATAATAATTTTTCGGATTCAAAATAATTCAGTAAAGCTTGCGTCATGGAAATGATGAAGTCGGCTATCAATTTCGTGGCTGAGACCTCACCTAATAACTCTCCGTGAAATTTTGGGCCACATAAAACAAATGATATAATCTTCGTTTGGTTCATTTTTTATTCAAGATTATAAGTGCTCTAGGTTCACACAAATTCCCGTATTCCTCAGTGGGTTGTTGTGTTTTTTGCATTTATTATATATAGTATAAAATATCCTGACAGATCAACTGGAAGCGTTTCAGAGTTAAAATTTTAAGTCCTTAAATTATTTTTGAAAACATAATTTGAGGACCTAAAGGAAACAGAAGAACAGAGGAACCTCTTCTCTAGCATTTTTCAATACATCGCCATGGTAGTGGTGACAGTGCAGTCATGGACCTACGTGCCTACCCTTCTCAGTTTCCGCATAAATCTTACAATTGACTACCTGAAAGATCTTTACCCCCTACCCCCTCAAACAAAGCAAATGAGATCTACTAAACGAGTAAAAACAAGTTTGACTATATTGCCACGTATTGCTAAGAGGTATAATGTTCAACAGAGTGCATTTTTCTTCATTTGAAGCAAGATGTGTACCGAGCAAGAAGTCCGTGTGCAATTGTTGCTGGCTTTCTTCTTCGTAGCTGCACTTTCTTACCAAGACGTTGAAGGTATAACAGAAAATATTCATCTCTGTATTTTGGTTTTACCCTTTCACTTTTTTTACTTTTTTGTATTTCCCAGCGCTGAGTATCAAAACTGGAATATGCAATTTCACCATTACTGCTCCTGGTCTGTTTGCGTGTGAAAAGGTTTCCTTTGAGAATCCTTTCAATGGCGGGCAGGATGTGAAAGTTTTCGTTTCCAAAAACCACGCAACAAACAGTTATAGTGGTGGAGATGGCGCGGCTATTTGGGTGGAATCTGTGGATAATAAAGAATTTACGGTTTGTGTTTTGGAGTACGGAGATGGTTCTAGTGGGACTACGAAAGTGAACTGGATGGCGCTGCAATCTGTTCCTGTTGGCGCTCAACTAGACACCGTCTCGTTGGATTCTTGGACTACTGGAGAAAAGTGTAAAAGGATCTCCTTTGAAAAGGTTACCTCTGTTTCCCCCTGCATTTTCGTTGAGTCAATAGTTCTTACTGATTTAAGTATTTCTGTTTGCTCAAACCTAGACACAAGATTTCACTACGTTATTTTTTGAGCTTTGCTTGACTAAGTGACTTTAACTTCCTCTTTCTTTATTTAGCTCGTAGGAGCTGCAGACTTTCCATTTGACTTCTTCCTTACATCTTTAAGTGATGCGATATAACATTGTTGCATTATAAAATACGATTCTTTATTCGTTTACCAAGATCTTACATATATTGCTACCTCTATTTTTTTCCATCAAAGTTATCTTGCAATCTGTCCTCCACTTTTCTTTTATTTCAATTTTTTATTTATATTTATACATCTTTAAAAAGGTTTAACAATCTTCATGTTTTTTTCTAATGTTTGCTTCAAAAAATTTAGTGAGAAAGTCTATATTTCGATTCCTTTTGTTTCTACGTTGCCAAGTTCATGATTATCGTTTTATTTGCAAATTCTGTGTTTAATTTGTAAAACTCTTCTTAGTTTTTCATCTGCACTAGAAAATTCCATCCAAGTTCAGAATGATTTTTTCTATCACACTTCCCCCGTTTTATATCATACCCTTGTTTGTTTGAAAAAGAAATGTTCTTGATCATTCATTTCATTCTCTTTTACTTTTTCAGCGTTTCTCAATTCCTCCGAGCATCCATGTAACAGCTCGTCATCAAATTCTCAAGAGACCTCAGGACGCCTTGGCATTGTGGGTAGAGGATGTACGCAGGGACAGTTTTAAGGTTTGCCTCAGGGAAACTAAGATTTTTGATGGACTGCATAAAAACATCAAGGTGGTAAGTGAATTCCTTTTGTTACCTATTACATGTTTGAAAGTAGACACACGACAACCAAGCGGTTCCTCCCTTGCTGCAACTTACAGGGGCTGTGCTCTAGCAGAACCCAGTTGTCCCTGGCGCTCTACCTTTGCTCTTTGCCTAGTAGGAAATCGTAGCTTTTTTCATAGAGATCCTATGTTGGGCACCCTGTGATTTACTCAGGTTCAAAGCAATGGGCTCCATTCTTTTAGAAACAACCTTGACTTGAGAAAGAATATATTGATAATATTGTTAATACTTTGTCACTTGTCCTTCAGGACTGGATAGCATTTGTTAAGCTGATGACGCTGAATTCTACCTTGATCCATGGCCTTGTAACAACAAAGAATAACTCACCACTAAACAAGCAACAAAACAACGCTGTCTGTCAGGTAAAGTAACTAATCAACTATACTGTTTTGGTTTCTCAGTCACTTTTATTCATAAACAGAAAATCTTTCATAAGTTCATGGAGCTCTAATGTTGTTATCGTCAACTAGATATATCATATACCGCATACATTGTATGTGTAGAAAAACTTAATAACGCTGATTCTTTTCTTGTTTTTTTTTTTAGATTATAAAGTTCACTGATGCTTTCTATGCTCCTCCGGTAGTAATGGTTTCACCAAGACTCAGTTACCATAACAACAAGTCGCGTTTCTCGGCTTCCGGAACTTGTGACGCAGTTACTGCGTGGATTCAGGTAACATATGAAACTTGAAGCCATTTTTCTTAGCCCATTGCGTCCTTGGGCTGCCTTCTTATCATTTCCCTTCGAACTTACTTTTAGCATTGTCTCTGTTTCAATTTTTCATGTCGTTCAAGGAGTCCAAAAAATTTTTTTTTGTTTTGTTTTTTCCCAATTTTTCCAACCAACCTGTGCACGCCACGGTTTCGCTTTCTAAACGACCTTGGTGTACCTAGTGACATAGTAGGTAAGGTAAGAAAATACCTGATGATGCTTAATGACTGATAATCTGATACTTCTAATGATTGTGTCTAGCATACCTTTACAAACGAAACCGAGGTGTGTATGAGAAGATACAGCAATAACGCCAGTTATAAGGACATCGTACAAATGGATTACCTGGTGATTGGAGGTACGTAAACAATCTATCAAAACCTTGGTGAAGGCTGTATGCTGCAGTGTATCAAGTACAATTTATGACATAAACCTTTTGAAGTCGTTTCATGGAGGGCTTTATTTCTTTAGTTAATGTTATTTTTTGTTGTTGTTTTTTTTTGGGGGGGGGGGGCGGGGGATTGTAGATTTGATTGACTGAAAGAACATGTTACTACAATAACTTCGTCCCAATAATTTTGTGTATTCAAGAAAATGAGGTTTTTTTAGAAAATTTTAAAGCCTAAATTTCTTTGGCACAATGGTTCTCCTGATCACGAAATTAACAGGCTAATATGTGATATCATAAGACAAAAATTCAGGGACTGAAAAACGGGATCATATGCACTCTTATCCTTTTCTTAGGGTCGCCAGTGTTCTCGCATTTAACTGCAATGCACCTTATTGGCATCTTAAAGCTGTTTTAGCTCGTAAATTGCACGAAATTTTTGTAGAATCCACACCTGTTTTCTTGTATTTAAAGTCACATGTTCTTTAATTTACATTATAGTTTCTTAATATACGTCAGAGCCCCTTTGTTTCCGAGAGGCATCCGTGTGAAGATTTACACGAATGGTGTGTCAAAATGGTGGTAAATTTGAACGTTACAAAAAAATTCTCTCGGATAACATTGTGTTCAAAGCAATTTTTTTTTCGCTCAGGTTCTCATACTAATGTGCATTTTCAATTCCAAAAAAATAATTTTTAAGGTATGGGCACTTTAACTCTCATTTGTTGTTATTTGCTTAATTTATCTTCAGACTTGGATCCTTGCATAGATGTCACGTGTCATTATCACAGCTTCTGTAAGGCGTTTGGACCGCATGATGCACGCTGTGTATGTGTGGATAGCTGCCCATCTTACAAAGAACCCGTTTGCTCATCAAATGGCACAACATACGATAACAGATGTTTGTTTGAAAGAGAAGTTTGTCTACTTCGACAAAACTTTACCGTGCAACATCCTGGCAGCTGTGAAGGTTAGTACAGTTGTTTTTGAATCTGTCAAAAAGTGATTTTTGTTTTTATTAGATTTCAGTATTAATCCCGTAGCAAATTTTTTGAATGAGCTATTTACTTACCCATGTAATCTAGAGGGGAAAACGGCGATAAATGCGTGACTTTACGTAAGTACAGAATTTTACGTAATTTTGCTAAAACGTTTGACAGGAGCAATGCTAATAAGAATACTTGTCAATAAAGTCGTCGTCGTCGTCGTTTGCATTTCGTACTCGGACTTAGCTCTGCCTAACATATCTGGATAACCTTTCGTAGAGTTATATTTTTTTAAGCATAACTGGAACTGAATCTTTTCTCTGCGAGAAGTAGTTACAGTGGATGTTCACTTTCCTTTCCTTTCCCGCTAATAGGCTTGACCATTTGCCACCGTGTAGCTCTGCTCAAGATGCAAGTTCTAATCTCTCCATCACTGCTTGCCATGCTATTGACTTAATGCAGTGACAAGCGACACATTGTCCACTGTGAACGTTCCCCAGGACTTCTATGGTAGAGAGTAACAACCGCTCTTTCTAAGAACCACTCATTTGCTGCCTTGTTAACATTTTTAAGTTCTGGGTAAATGCCCTTTGCTCCGCATGCTTGCCATACTAATCTATAGCTCATCTTGAAATGTTTTTTCTAGGATTTCCTTTCCAGCGTGGTCGTCGCCACATGCCACATATTCCATCCTTGGGCTACTCTCACTGTCATGCCATTCATTTCAAACCGTTTGTGTTTTACACTGACAAACCCATTCAAGTGCAGATAACTATCAATCATATGGATACCAGTGACAAATCGTATGTCCATGACGCGGCAGTATCGTGGGTTGAAAATGTGAATAACGACGGATTCACTGCCTGTGTAATGGCTGCAGGATATAACGAACGAAAGTCGTATGCTAACGTGACAGTTGATTGGATGGCGTACCAAGGTGCTCCAGTGGGTGGCGTGACTGGTGAAGTGCGCATGTCACAGTGGTGGACTGGTACGACTTGTGCGACTGTCATGTTTCCTACAGTGAGTGGCCGTTGTTGGGTTTTCTTGTCCTTTACATCCTGTTCAAGATCATATCTTTTGAAACGCCTCACTTTCACTGAGGTCACTCAGTTAATAACATATGGTTTTTAATATGCATCAGTAATGATTTGTCGTTTTGGTGTAGCCTTACACTTAGGACCATTAGATCGAACAATGTCATAGTATTAAAAATTATTCTTTTACCAATTTCCAGCATATCACAAATGTCATGGGTTCCTTTTCGACGTTTATGTTACAGGAAATGTGCAAAAATACGAAATTGATTCCTGTCCGTGGCTTTCTAAAAGTTAAGAGTTGCCTAACTCGGATTTATTTTATTTATTTTTCAGGGAAAATTTTCTGTGATACCGTCGGTATTTGTGACTGCCAAGCATTACAATCCGGGATTAAAACGTGATGCAGCAAGCGTATGGATTGAGGATGTCACACAATCATCCTGCAAAATTTGCTTGAGAGAATTGCAAAACTACGCTGGATCACACCAAGGCATTGTTGTTGTAAGTAACGCTTATCTCATGGGACGAACAGCTTTTTTGTTTGCAACTAAGTGCAGTAGACTGGTATCTTTCTCCATCTCTTATTTTCCCCTTTTTACGCTTCCAACAGTCGGTCCAGGTTCTCTTGGTCTCTTTTCTTCAAGTTTTCATCCGGCTTAACCGCACCCAACCGTGTTATTGCTTTCTTGTAACCTAAGATGTCGCTGGCTGTTTTGTATAACCCTCTTGATAGATTGCCATTTATTATCGACGCTGACACAACCTTTTGGTAGTTAGGACGTGTGACTGAAAAAGAATTCGTTCTTTTATTGTATTTATTTATTTACTTTCCTTATTTCAGAATTGGTTAGCGTTTTCATATCCTGACGAGCCTCCCTTCTCAGAACACAACTCGATTTACTTTGCGAATGATAAACCTCCCGCGCAGAGTAATTATAATGCCTTCTGCAAGGTCAGTATTCCAGTCCTTTTTTCAGTCTTTTGGGTTTCAATTCCCGTCACAGTGCAGTTAATTTTATTGAATAAATTTACAATCAGAGAGCAAAAGCAGCAAAAGCAAATGGTTCCCATACCATGTCTCTAGTGATGGTAGTTGGATTTAATCAGTTTTGCCTGTCATATTTCAGTGAATATTTAAAATGAAAATGAAATGTAGATCATAAATGCCCTAATGTTGAGCAAGTCTTTACCTGAAGGAATGTAGATCGAGTCCTCTAGAGATAAAACTTCAAAACCTTTGGGTATAAAATGGCCTGATGAACCAATCAAAGCCTTCGGTATTTATTACTCATACGATATCAAACTTTTGCACGAAAAAAAAATTATTGAGAGATTGGAAAGTGTCAAAATAAACTTATAAACATTTGGTCTTCAAGAGGCCTTTCTATATATGTAAAAGTAACAACTATCAAGTCTTTAATCATACCAAAATTTGTTTACATTTCCTCGCTTCTGTCGGTCTCCAAGGAAATCGTTAAAGAGATCGTTAAAGAGTGGAATCAAATGATATTTAAATTTTTGTGGAAAGAAAAGGATAAAGTGAAAAGACTTTCCACAATTAACGGAATATGAAAACGGTGGTTTAAAAATGATCGATCTGGATTAAAGTATGATTAAATCTTTACGACTAGCCTGGCTGAAAAGGATCTTCCAGTGCAACAATGGTGCTTGGAGAAGCTTTTTACGGTTTTCGTTGGAACCTTTTGGGGGCCTCTTTTCATTTCATTGTAATTATGACATTAAAGAGATACATTCGAGCTGGTTGAGGCAGAATATGATCTGGATGGGTCATTTGAGCCGGTTGAGGCAGAATATGATCTGGATGGGTCATTTGAGCCGGTTGAGGCAGAATATGATCTGGATGGGTCATTTGAGCTGGTTGAGGCAGAATATGATCTGGATGGGTCATTTGGGCTGGTTGAGGCAGAATATGATCTGGATGGGTCATTTGAGCCGGTTGAGGCAGAATATGATCTGGATGGGTCATTTGAGCCGGTTGAGGCAGAATATGATCTGGATGGGTCATTTGAGCCGGTTGAGGCAGAATATGATCTGGATGGGTCATTTGAGCCGGTTGAGGCAGAATATGATCTGGATGGGTCATTTGGGCTGGTTGAGGCAGAATATGATCTGAATGGGTCATTCGAGCTGGTTGAGGCAGAATATGATCTGTATGAGTCATTCGAGCTGGTTGAGGCAGAAT
>OZ037996.1:33836181-33838681 GCA_964035705.1 Porites rus
CGCCCGTCACTGACCTGGAAGTTACTAAGTTAGCAGACAATTATCGGCGACTCGCGCAGAGGACAGAAGGCGATTACTACAGGAGTCTGTAATGTCTCATCGCTGGGGTCCTGATTTTACTCCGAAGTAAAAAAACACAGTCGGTTGGGTGTCTAGCAGTTCGTTTACCCGGGAATTCAATAGTACGCTGCTCTTCATACGCTCCCGAGCTCCTAGGCGCAGCTTCCCTAATTTTAGGTTTTCAGAGAGAAAACACAGGGTCAAACATGGGGTCAAATATATACAGGTCGATTAGCAGAACTCTGGGACATAACATGATTTGCGAGAGGTCCTTTCGTAAGCATGGGCGTAAGCGATCAGTTCCCATAAGAGAACAATCCGGCCTTGGTATTTTTTGTTTTCACAGGTTCTTTATGAGAGGTCAGACTGTTTATATAGTTGTTTCTTTTGATTTTTCCTTCACTCCTTTATTTTACTGGATCTGTTCAGCTCCTGGTCTGTTGTTATAATTTGTTTTAAAACTGAAATCTTTATCAAGCTAATATAAAGTGTTGCTCAGATAGACCCGTCAAGAGCAGTGCCAATGCTGGCTGAACTATACGTTCCTGCATTTCGAACACTAATTTGTGTTCGGCGGCTAAGGGGGCCCGAGGGCGTTGTTGCGTATTTTTTTTTAACGCAACTCTCTAGATAGGGTTTTTGGTTTACACAGCCAGCAGAGCATCTGACAAGCGACGTATTCAGATTATTCATAAACCTAACTTATTCCATACTAGTCGCTTTTGTAAGTTATTAGCGGTTACTGAACTCGGATAGGGAGAGGTACTTTTTTCATGTTTATGAAAGATGCCGGTCATATGCTGAGGGTGAATGTGGCTGGAAGAAGAAGAAAATCACACCCCCCGTCCCCCAATTCGAAGCAAGAGTTCGTTAGCTGTTTATGCTAGATATCGCTACTGTCAACCCGCTGTTATTTTACGAAACGTTCTAAGTGTACGGGAGGTTACTACGGGTGCAAACTGTTGTGGGTTTTTAACGACAAGAGGCTTATTATTTGAATGAAAAAAGTGAGTAAACGCTTCCATGTTTCCACTGTATGGTGAATGAATTGCCCCTAGGTTCTTATTTACAAAAGGCACAGCGGAAGATACATTTGTACAGAAAAAAATTTAGTCTAGGTTTCAGTCAGTAAAATTCAAATGTAACACATCATGAAAGACATGAATGCTAGTACTTTGGAAAAATACATTTACTGTATGGTTATCATCTAAACTGTATTCTAGATAATTATTTAATACAGAAATATATTCCATATCACATATGTACGTTCTGCAATAGTTATCGGTGCAAAGAGAGGCTAAAGCTTTATCCTCTCTTGTCGGTGCTGATCGTTATAGTGCCCGTATCAAATTAAGAACCTATTTAAGAACCTTAGTAGATAGCCTAAAATCCCACTAAATACCATTTCTATAAGAACTGCGGGTTTTATACTGTATGACGGTTAAGGAACATCACTCGCCTGTGCGTTTTTTTTTTCTCGTGGATATATGGTTCACCCAGGTTGTGACTCACCAAGACAAGCGTGGTCTGCTCTGCGCGCTTATTGCGAAGCACCTGCTAAGGTATCCGGTGGCAGCCGAACATTAGTCTGCATAAAAGGCTCCAGACACTTGTGATGGTGAGGCGTCTTCTGAAAAATGCAAATATATATATATATATAATATATTAATAAAACGCCTCTTATGCAGGCTAGACACATAAGCTAGGCGTCAAGAGCCATTATGGCTTTTGCTAAGCGTCGACTGTCTCCTTCACATGAAATAATGGCCGCAAATGATTGGAAGACGCAAGGAAGCGGGAGCCTTCAAATTTCGCTCGGCCGGAGAGGTAAATTTCCTCTCCCAGTACTCCTCTTACTTGTCTCGCTTGAAGGAGTTAGGAGAAGAGGGGCATGCTCACGGGTTATGCATTTCTGTGTTCCTTTCTTCTCCGGGTAAAATGTTCCGTACTGAGCATTTTAATTTGTAAGGTATGCGAAAGTGAATTTTCAATCAAAAGATTTGTTTGTACGGATCGAGTTTCGCTTTCGGCTGAACATATCTCCACCCCTCACCCCGTTAGATAGAACCTCTTGTTAAGTCACGGATGGCGTACGTTTGTGCAAAGTTCAAGCTTGCTCGACGAGAATCACATTCATATACCAATACCAGACAAGTGGAAGTCAAGTAGATGAACTGGAAAACACACTGGTGAGTTCTTTAGAGTAGATTGTTTCCCGCAATCACTCAGAACAAGGGCGATCCAAATGAAAATCAAAATTTTGAAAATGTTCAGCCGTGGGAACCATGCCGCAACGCTTGTCTGCTTGTCTCTCTTACTTTTTATTAGCTTTTAAATTACGCTGCCCGTGTAATCAGATAAGAGACTAAATTTTTAGATATCATTTTTTCTTAACGATGATCGATTTTAAGTCATTTCATAGGTTTCCCGACGAAGTTTT